>JAIOKQ010001013.1:4982044-5582044 GCA_020654165.1 Oryctes rhinoceros
CACAGCTGCATCCGGTTCTCCGAAGGTGCTGTTTATCGATTTACTGCATTTTAAGCGATGCAAAACTTTTCCTTGTAGTAAAAACTGTGACCTAGGTGGACAACTTGTATAGAAACTGGAAGACTAAATAATATGATATGCTCCAGATTTTGACAAGTGCCCGCGTTGTTCTGCTAATAGCAATAATTATATAATATAATAAATACCAATAGTAACAAATAGTACTATGTTAGTTGTTTTCTTCTCATCCGATTTCGATCTTGGAAATTTGTTATTATTATAGAAATTGGCTATCCAAAATAAGCCAGTACATCGAATGTAATACGTTATTAAGATAGTTACTTAATATGTATAATGTTAGAAGGGTATAGACGGCAGTACATGCATATACTCCCTCTCCCCGCCTTGAGAACGCTTCTGTTGAGTGACTTAGTCGGATCAACCGCGGGATTTTCTATTTACTTTATTGGTTTCCCCTATCCCGATTTTCCCTTGCATGTTGCTGCTAGTATGTACAATTAGCAAATTATTTTATGTCCCCCCTCTTAAACGTGCGAAATCAATATCGCTTTCTGTATCGTACAGTGGACTGTGTATGTCGGGTATTCTCAGGAGCGTGCTACTTGTACGAATACATCCATCCAAAGAGGCGGCTAGAATAAAGTAGACCAAAAATAAGATTTTGTGGTTCTTTGCTTATCATCTGTAGTTATCCACTTCATTTCTTCACTGCATTGCATTATATTTATCTACTATTAAGTTCCCTAATTTCATTTTGTCTGCAATTGACGAAGGTGTTAAAGCTATTTCAATATTGCTACCGGCAGTTTGTAACGAGAAATCTGTTTTAAGACGTTATTTTAATTCATATTTATTTATTCTCTTTTAACAGAATTGGTTCCATTTATTTAGTTATTGAATGTATTTATTTGAAATCTGCATTACTTTTGAGAAGTAAGAATTAAGCAAGAAAAAAGTAGTGACTCAAGGAAAAGTAATGATTTTTTCCTCATACGTTATTCTTTGCGGTTTGTGATTGGTGTGAGCTAACAAGTATATCTTATTTAGGAAAGGCGTGGGGAATTAACGAAAAGTATGCCACCGATCACTATAATACCCCATAAAGGGTAATAAATCCCCTTTACCTGGCGAACAAAAATAGACAGATCGTGAGAAGGAAGAACCACTGTAACAAGTACATTAATCACAGCCTAAGTGATGGTTTTAATGTAGTATAAAAATGTTTAAAGTGAAGCTCGTCACCACCGTGAACCGTGAGCCAGAATCTTCGCCATCAGTAGAACAAAAAACGCTCTAATCATCCGATAAGTTGCCCTTAAATATTCTTTTGTTTATTTTCCCATTCACGTATATTTTGAACCTAATACTCTGAGCAAGTTAAACTATATATTCGTTTGCTGTACATTTAAATCCTAAACCGCATTTTATATTTATTGCTATTCACTGTAACATTGTTGATACTCACTATTTTTGTAATAAAATTTATCTTGAAATAAAGTCTTTTATTTCTTGATGCACAACTACTTAATTACTCAAATAACTGAGGAGCTAATTTACTAAGAGCCTCAATTGAACATTTAAAAGCAAGCATTTCAAGGTAAGTAGTTATTTTGCTAAAATTTCATTAAGTTTGCAATCAGCCCCATTGTAATTTCGCAATCAACATGGGACCAGCACTGTTGCAAGTTGTTTTTGAGTTATCTCACTATAAAATGTAAGGTATGAGTCAATATACAAACTTACCCTTTTTAATTTATCATTTTAAGGTTTCTGTAGATGTGATCCCAAAAGGTGCTTTCGATTGGTAAGAAGAAGCTGCTCCGGTACAGCAAAAATACACATGTTATACGTGCTGTTTAGTTCCTTGCTGTGTAATACAGCAATTGGATAGTATTTTTGATAAAATTAACCACGTATAATCTTAAGATTGGTAATAAATAATTATAAAGAAAAACAAATTGTGAATAAATGCAGCATTAAAGCAAAATAGTAACTAAATGGTGGAAAGGTTATATTATTTAATGTAACACTATTAAAAAAAACAAGTTCGTATGTTTCGTTTACTGTTGTTATGGTAACCAAATAGTACTTACACCGGATGCGATATTCAAAGCAGGGTTTGTAGATAACTGTAAGTACCTCTTCTACATTCAATTCTAAACATCATACAGGAGTTTAGTAATAAACAGTGTTCTACATAAAACAACAAAGTAGGTCCTCGGTTCGCTACTTATTGTTAACCCGGTATAATTCTGAAATGTTTGAACGATGGCATATGGTGTCTATTACTTTATCTGAAAATGTTTACTTTCCACCGGTTACACGGCAGGCACAATTGTACAATTTCAGAGATTCAAAGATTGGGATAAGCTGCAAATGCCTGCAACCGCTGTGCCGTGATGAATACGTATTGAATTTCGCGTTAGAACTTGGATTAAATCTCACGGAAATCCCGACGTTAAAGAATATCATAATCTTTAGCACATCACATACATACATAATTTTCTAATCTACTCATGAGGTTCTTTCTAACAAGACAAACAAGAATCTACAAATGCAATATGCAATCCGCAATCCCATTTAAAAAGTTTCAGTATAAATCTTCATTTAGAAAGTACACAAAATTAGATTTCCCTTAGTTGATTGTTATTGTTGTGATAGATTCTGGTCTGTTCTACTAACGTTAATAGTAAGCTATGAAAATACATCTAATATGTATGGAGTTATGAGTAGAGAAGACAAAGGCGGGTGAAATTATTACCTTTTTGCAGAGACTAGACAGGTTTGTGTTTTGTCGACTCTCGGGGATACTAATCGGCACATGTATCCTTTCTTATGAGACGAATAGACACAAGTCTGTCTAGTCGCTGCAAAAAAGGTATTATTTCGCTCGCTCTTGTCCTCTCTACTTATTACAGTACACGATCAGTTCTTTTAATGTACACGGACTTAAATATTCTGTCCCCAATTAATAAAATATCGCAACTTTATAATGCTTACTACAAGAACTTTGAGATATTTGATTCATCGATTATCATAATTACCAAAACTTTATTTCATTGGATTCATAGTTTCACAAATAAACAAATAAATACTATTCTAAAGAAAAGTAATCACAGTCCCTAAAATTATTAATTACATATATCGCATTTACTAATTGTTACTCACGGACTTAATGAAAGAAGAAAGAAAACGAAAGAAACAGAAACCGTGCAATATAATGTAAAACTCGATAGATAAGAAGCAAAGAATTTATCTGTGCTCTTCATTACCTGCAATTCCTAAAACACAACAAGCTCGCTTTCTGATGCGTGGATGGTAGTATTGATGATCGATGGTCGAAAGGGGGAGACATAACTGATTTTGCTTACTGTACGTCGTTGCTCGTCCCGGCGAATTCTAATATTTGATTGCGAATGTTATTGTTGCGACAGTTGCCATGTTTTCTTCACTTTGTAAGGTATGTTCGACAAAGTAATGCAAAAGAAAATCCGTACGCCCTTTGACCTAAACTCCAACGACGCTCAGACGCTCAAATCGCGTTATGGCACTTTATCCGGTCGAGATAAATTTAATAATTCAAACGGAGATTTGTACTTACTTGCAGTGGATTATTAAAATATATGGAACGTTTGATTCAATGAAATATAATCGCAAAAATTCTCTGTAATACTCATACTTTCAACGTAGAATACTATTATTTCTCCCAAACCATTGGTCAAATTTAACTATTTTGATTAGAAAAGATCTCTGTTATTTTACCTGTTGTAGTTTTTTGGGAAGTATAATTTAATTAAAATAATAATAGCAATAACTTAAATCAAACAAAAAAGACAATTTTTAGGCTACGTACGTCAAACATTACTGCCCTGATTGGCGGGGCATAAATGTGGTTTACCTGTTATGCCCTTGGTAACCCTTGATAACGGGCTGTCATGGAATTTTTACGTCCCCAGGTATGTAGAGTAACATTAGTATGTTAATACAGCAATAAGTGTCAATACATTATAACAATTGACAACATTGATAATCATGCAAGTATGTGAGGAAATGTCGAATAGTTTCATAAAATGCTGAAAAAGTTCCGTTATGCGAGTTGTGACTAATGAACTGTATGAACTATAGGACACTTCGTCGTTGTCGAACCCTTCTATGAACGAGCGACGACAATCCAAACAAAGGCCACGTCTCGACAGATGTGTAGTGTGATGAAGTAACATTAATCGGAGACGCGCGCAAACGGTCGTCGTATTATAATTTTTAATTTTTACGTTGATTTTTACGTCTGACGACGGCGATACCCTCTGCGCCGTCGAACTGGCACGCGTTCATCGATAATGGGATCTTAGAACAGGTGAGATTACCCGCCGAGTTTAAGCATATTACTAGGCGGAGAAAAAGAAATTAACCAGAATTCCTTCATTGTCAGTAGAGGGAGACGAACAGAGAATAACCCAGTGCCGAACCCCGCGGCCGGTTGACGGACGCCGGGAAATATGGTGTTAGGAAAAAGATCCTGAAATCGTTCGACGCGCCGAAATCCTTCTAGAACGAGGCCACACATAGAGGTTCATAGTTGGTTGCCGTCGATTGTGGGAGTATCACTGCTCGGAGTCGGGCAGGAACCAGGCGAAGACGGTAGTTTTCTCGCACTTCCTGGTCGTTTCGTTTTCACTGCGAGAGGAAACGCACCAGGAGCATACGTACTGGGACCAGAAAGATGCTGGTTGGTAGGGCTGGTTAGAATAAAGTCAAGAGAAGCCCTGATGGAGGTCCGTAGCGATTCTAATGTACAAATAGATCGTCGGAACTAAGTATAGAGGTGAAAGACTAATAGAACGATCTAGAAGCTGGTTTACAGCGGTTGAGGGAGTGCCAAGCAGGCCAATTTTGATAAACAGAACTAGCGTTGTGGGATGAACCAAAGGCCGAGATAAATCAACGCTTATGAGTAGAGACAACAAAGGCAGGTGGAATTATTCCTCCTCTCGTTATTTTAGAACTTACAAAGTTTTAGGCGGAGAGCCAAGAAAGAAGAAGTTGGATACTCCGAGCAATTAGTGAAAGTTTAGTACCTGGCCGATGATCCCATTGCATGGGCATGGCTGTAGAATCCAAAGCTCTTACAGCTATGTAAATACATAACAGCTCCGAAATTGCCCATCAACACGTAAATACGTACTAGATACTGAAAATATGCCACTATTGAAAAAGAAACCTTATAAAATATGTGACTAACTGTCATGTCACAAGTCAATAATTAAGTTTGGCTCCACCGCAAAGCCTTTACAATTTGCACTCTGTTGCAATTGTCTCAATTAAAGTTAAAGTAGTTGTGCCTATTATTGCTTGCGGTGTATTGATCGTGATATCGTTTTATTAAATAGAAGAAAAACAGAAGAAAACACGGCAGGTATGGTTGCAAACGTAATTATTCAAACTTTTTGTCGAAATTAATTTGACGAAATAACATAGCAACGCGTCCAGTCAGCTTTTCTCATTCTACGCCCATTAATAAGCAATTGACATTTTTTTTGTTTTCGACTTCATAAACACAACGCGGTGTATTTTTAGCATATTTGCGTAAAGTACACGATATCGATGTATAATTTTAAGCGACCGGCACGGTCACCATATCAGCGCCAGACCAACGGCGGCAAAATTATACCGTTGTTTCCCAAGATCCGAACATATCCGACGATATTAGAAATTAGAGTTTCGCTACACAAACACGGTTACTAATTTTTTCCTTCCCTAATGATGTATTCTTATGCATTATAATAAGGCAACTACTACCTATTATTACAGAGCATTGCATGTTCCTTTAAACCAGCCAGACTCGGGTCTGTCAATTTCGAAGAAAACCTCCGACCATCGTTATAATAATAATACCACGAAAAAATCGATGAATCGGGGGGAGAGGAGAAACTTTCCTTATGTAGATGGAAAGGATAGATTTAACAAACAGAGCTGTTATTCGCAGGTGCTTTCGATAAGACCTGAAATATACCCTTTGGTAAATACATGGGAGAGATTTCTTCAGTTGAAAATATAAACACGGAAAGAGGTTTATCTATTGTATGATTGCTACATTTTTTGTGACAGGATATTAAGCGCTTTTAAATGTGATTGCGCTGATTTAAAAAAATTTTTCGTTGCCAAAGATGTAGCAGAAAAACCTTCCACAATCGCAGCCATTTATTCCATTAACCACCACATAAAAAAAATTTCCAAATAAATTTACCGCAGATGGCCATTTAGTAGTAGTAAATGTTGAGTTAGGTAACTACTTATTATGGTCCAGTGACCCCTCTATGAGAGATTATTAATCTCGCCATCAAGTTATTTACATTTCCATTAGACTTTCTTTATTTTCTAGGCTTAAAGTTTCCTCCAGAAGATGAAGGATTTCATCAATCAAGGAGACCACATATTAACACCTAAAGATATGAGAAACTGGGAAAACATATAGACACATAAGGAGACTATGTTAAGAAATAAAATTTGACAAAACAAGGACATTGTTTCTATCTTAGGCTAAAAACTTCTCAGATCGCTGTTACGGAAAATAAAGTAAATAATCTCTTGCGTGAAATAATAAAAATAACAGAGCTTATTTATGTACTCTACATACAAGTTCAATAAAAAAATTAAGATAACAAAATCAACTGTCAGAATTGATTCATGAAAACAGTGAGTAAAGGTGTATTTATCTCATGAGCCATAGACCATTCTATTCGGCTCTTCCTTTGTTTTTGACTCCAATGTCAAGTAATAACCAAAATAATGAAGTGAACTCGGAGAAAATACGGGTAATTTATTAGACTGGAAAAGGACTAGTGATGTAAT
Source organism: Oryctes rhinoceros (assembly GCA_020654165.1). Taxonomy (NCBI): domain Eukaryota; kingdom Metazoa; phylum Arthropoda; class Insecta; order Coleoptera; family Scarabaeidae; genus Oryctes; species Oryctes rhinoceros. The sequence continues at coordinate 4,988,915 of JAIOKQ010001013.1, forward strand.
TAGAGTAATTTGTTATTTTTCTTCGGATTCTAGGAGTCCACGGTACTAACATACACTTACTTACTGAATGGCGCTGTTTTAATTTGGCGAAATTTTACGCTTGATCACCAGACTGCGCAAAACCCAATTCAGTTTCTAAGTAATCGGGGAAGTTAACATCTTCAGAACTCGAGATGTTTTAAGTATATATAAGCTATAATAACTACATCAGTTAAATGCTGGAAAATTGGTCAATACGTATTTTATCAGGGTGAAATGGTTATTCATATAACAAGGAAAGCATGTACTGTTTTATGGCTTATGTATTTGTGCAGCCACTACATTTCTGTTGCCTCGATGCTGAGTACCCGCAATTTTTAACAGTTTCACAGTGTGGCATGCGTCTGCACCTGATATAGCTATAGCTATCGGTCTACCCTTTACAAGGGTATCTTTTTGTTTGATAAGTAAATATCATTTTGTTAACAATTGTACAGTGTTCAGTTGTGTGGACAAAAAGTATTATAAAGGTGATTTTATTGCGATTTTGAATGTAGAAGGCAAGTATCAATAAATTTTGTTACTATTTGCTTTTCAGAATTTTAATTGTAGCAAATACATGAACCTTTGGCAATTTACCAACATTGTAGTTACAATAATAGCAAAGTTGATAATGGCACTCTGCCAACGACTGATTATTACTTTTTACTATGAATATCTTTTTTAATATTCCTCCAAAGTCGCGGGACAAATTAATACAGTTATTTTTAAACTTCCAACAAGCGTAGTTAATTACAGTTGGTTTTCTCAAAATCAAATAATAAAAGTTCTCAAATATTTGTATAATGTTTTTATATATAGGTTTCACCACCGGCAACTGAAACTATCGTTATCTGGAAAAGCACGAGTTGAAAAAATCTGAATATTTTTTATCAGAGCAACTTACTTTTAATATTTTAAAATGTTTGTCACTTTTAGTTATACCGGAAGGCGATGCCTAGGTGCTCGTTTAAAAATACACATATGTATATGACATATACCTTCATTTTTAATATTTTAAAATTTTACACAAAACTTTAATTTAACTCTATGTAAAATACCTTAGTATATCCAACTTCTTTGGTTATCTAAAGTTTAAGAAAAAAAAAAAAAAAATACGTACGCTACCCCAAATTATAACTTCTTATAGACCCTTCTATATTCCTGAAACGATTTTGAAATTTCCTAGTATAATATTAGATATCCTTATGCAGAAAAAGAGAGAAAATATTGGCAGGAGATTGAAACATAAGTAAAGAGGACAAATTCGGAATGAAACAACAGAAAATAACGGATTTCTATTTAAAATGAGTAAGCTGGTATCGAATTCGGCAGATATAAAAATATTTTAGGTGTTTGGTTTGGCATCGCCGATGTTAGTAATTGACAATATATTAGCTATGTCATTGGTTATGAAAAGCACCAATCGGATATAGCGAATCCGGCTATTAAAGCGAATATTTTTTGTTTAATTGACATCATCTTCTGTGGGAACGGACTTTTGCCGTAAAAATTGGAGACAAAAGCTCGAACAGAAGACCAATCTTAGTCAGTGTGCCGCAAGAGTCATTATCGGCCCCTGAACTATTTATTCTCTATACTGCGGATATACGAAGATCTCCGGCGATCGAGCTGGTGATTTAGGCCGACGACACGGCACTGTTTTCCTCTTTCAGTAACGAACGAATGTTAACCGACCGTCTTCAGATCGCCTTCACCACCGTCACGTAATTATCCAGATGGAGACTCCACGTGAATCAAGACTAATGCGTCGCAGTCAGGTTCACCAACAAGTTTAAAACCGCTCTAAAAAGGATCAACGTTGGGAGTCGGGAACACGGAGCTGGCGTGGGCAACAACCGTCAGATACCTGGGCCTCCAGCTGGACAGTCGACTTACCTGGAGGGCGCAAGTCGCGGAAATCAAGAGAAAATTTCTGACAAGGAGGGGCCAGCTGATGCCCCTTATCGGAAGAAACAGCCAACTTGACATCAAGGCAAAGCTGTTAATCTACACCGTTACTTTGAGACCGATATTCACCTACCCAGCCGTTGCATGGTACACAGTTGCTAAGGGCAAGATCAAGGAATTGGAAGTGGAACAGAACAAGGTTCTCAGGATGATCTCCTGCGCACCCCTATTTACGCGAAATTCCTGAAGCGGATGTGGACCAACGCCTAGGAGAGAGCCGCGACGACAAACAATCCCATGGTTCAGTCCGTTATTGAGCCACAGGATAGACCTCCTCCCCGTGTGACGATCAAACGAGTCCGTGTACCCTGTTACGTAGAAGGATAGCTTTTCAGGAGTCTTCCTGCAGAAGAAGACAGACAAGAAAGAGATAAACAAACATAAGAAAAATTGAGTTAACAACATCTAAAGAGGTCATCTCCCGATAGCGCAGGGACACCGTACGGGAACCACCCTAAATGAGAGAAACGAGTAGGACAGCGAGGCCCAGAGGCGCAAGCCTACTAGCCTCGGAAAGAGAAAGAAGAAGCAGAAAAATTGACATTATCCTTTGATTAAACAGACGTTACGAACAATATGGTCAGAAGTGAATAAAGATGAGGATTTATGGACTTATCTACATACAACGTGTACTACTTTGAGCCCTTTGACAGTGTATCTCGGTTATTAATAAAGATAGAGGCTTGCGGTTTCCGCGACAGTATCCTACTTTTCTATAAAGTAAAATTTTCCGCAAACAGAGGTTTCTTTTCCTAGACCCCTTAGGTTTTGATATAGGGTGACATTCGTACCTTAGTTGCTATGGAAGCTAGTAAAAAAGTCAAAATGGAATATTATTTAGTTTTTAGGTAAAATCAAATGCCGTAATTAATTTGTTTCTAGGTATAATAGTTTTCGAGTTATGGAACAAACTTATAATTTTCAAATAGAACACCCTGTATATTGTTTTTATGCGAATTAAACATAATTTCAAACATATACAGTTTATTTTTATTTCGACGAGCAAGCTGAAGGTTTTATATATTTTTTTTTAATTCAATATATGTACATATGTTTAACAGTATGCTATGATCAAGTTATTAAGGCAAATAAATCAATGTTCAAAATTTGACAGATTCCTTGTTTTTTGAGAATTATTTTTGTACTAAGGCATTCTTTACTATTGTTACTGTATTTTTTGCTTGTTTATTTATCCACAGTGGCGATTTACGGGAACTCTGAAAAGCAGGATACGCTGAAATGCAATGAAATACAATGCGACGGAAGTTCCCAAGAAGCTTCTGAGTTATATGTACTTCAATAAGTAAAGTATTTAAAGCGTTACTATCGGGGTAATTCCTTAGATTTAGTATCCAGAAAGGAGGCAGCCGTTTCTAAACATTCTTGCTCGTTTGAAAAAAAAATCTAGTTCAACACGGCTGTTTTATGCAGCCACGTCATAAAACATACGCCACAGAAGACAGACAAAATAAAGAATAGATGTGTTATTTTGCGCAGAAACCTCAAATGCGTCCTCCTGCTGAAAAACAGAAGAAGTTGACGTTCAAAGTATCATCCATTTAAATGTCAATGCTAAGCCCCGAGTACGTTTTGCCAATAGTATCTGCAACAAATTTGAACCAACATATCTTTCGAAAGACTCGTTATCTAGTCTGACGAATATTATTTCTCAAGTGCGGGAATTTTTAATCGTCACAATACGAGGTCAGTATTGTAGTTAACTTAATTGGTCTTAGTTGGTCAGTAAGATGTCACCGTTTGATATTTGAAAGGGCACAACAAGGACGATTGAGTTTGTGTTTCATATTTTATTTTTGGGTAGACGCGTAGTCTACAGAATGTGTGAAGGAGAACTTATAGGACGCAGGTACTTAGAGATTCTTGTGGAGTTATTCCTGAATTGCTGAAAAACCTTCCATTTGCCTATTCCAATGGAAGATAAATGGATTCCATTTATCTACAGCAAGATGAGACCTTCAGTCGAAATGCTGACAAATTAGATTTCTTTTTGTGAGGAACTTCGTAATGGAAAACTCCCCATAAAAAGCCCATGACTACTTTAAATGCGGTTAGAATAACAAAAATATGCCAGTACTGTATTCGTGAAAACGGGCGTTATTTTCAAAACCTACTTTGAACTCATTTTTTTGGAGTTTGAGGATCTTTTTACACCTGTTACTGTTATTAATATTATTGTCTGGGGTCAAACAATACATCGTGCTTTCTTATTGTGAAAACGAATAATACGACTGATATTTGGCCTTAGTTACAGTGAATCTTATATTGAAATTTTTAAAAGTTATGGTTTATTAATTTTATTTAATAATTAATTTAAAGGGTAAACATTAATTTACCCTTAATATAAAAATTTCAAAACAAAAGTAAGTTTCTAACTCACACAGCCATTCATAATTATGGAATTAAGAACAGTAATAACTTTCAACAGAAACCCAATCACACTTGTATAAACACACCAATCATTGCAGCTTCTAGAATTTTTAACGGACTCCCATCGAGCATCTGGTCCTTATTTTTTCTTAACAACTCTTTGTAGTTTCCATTAATATGTATTATTTGACATGCTCTCTCTGTTTTTTGAACTGCCAAAGGGTCAATAGAAACTATTCTATTCTATGCTAGTGCGAAGTGAAGAGTTATAAAAACAAACAAAAAACCAAGATGGTTCACAAATATTACAGTTAAAAACTTACATGTTATTTAGAAACATAACAAAAAGGCTTAGATGACTAGAATTGTTCACCAAGTTTGCCTATGATTAATACAATAAATTTAAACAATCTGGCAAGAAAATTTAGTCAGTTGTGGATAAGTATTATGCTCAACCACTAACTGAATCTTTAAAAGCTATCAAATCGTGTTTTTTTTTACCACCACACAGTCAATGGGTCAAGATGTACTTGCGAATTATAGAAATTATTAAGAATATAGAACTCAAAAAGGATCCTTTTAGACACTTACTTATATCTATTGCATGATAAACGTTATCCGTCGAAATAATTATAGGTTACTTCCTTCTCACATTCAAGATTTATCACAACAAGCAACGAATACAATTTAGCAGAAGAACACATTCCGTTAGCTCAACTAGTTAATTGTACAACCGGCAAAGCAATTACCAATGATGAAGTACTAGAATTTGTTAATATCGTTACGTGCAAATTTAAATGAATCAGAGTTTGTTTATTTAATGATGCAAATGAAGAAATTAAAGACAACGTAGATAAAAAAGGAGAAAACATAAAAGTGCCAATAATTACGGATCGCAATTATCAAGTCACAGATGGATTCAATCTAGTTTTCTTAATAACGGAGCCCCGAGTCGAATTACTCGTCCCAATGAAAGTTATTCTGCTGTTGATATAACATAAGTTCCTTAAGACTTAGCAGTAAATGCGATTGGAAAGTTCTTGATGATTCCTTTTCTTCTGACCATTTTCCTATTTTAATTAATACTAGACACAAAAGACGAAACGTCATTAACAACGCTATTTTTCCATCACGTAAAGGGAAAATTAATGTGAAAATTCTTGACAAGTGTAAGAAGTATACCGATCAGAATTATTTAACTATGTCACATTCTCAGTTCGCCTGCAGCAAAATGTAATTTCTTACAGAAGTTATATCTAATGTTGCTAACTATGGTTTTAAAACGAAAGTTCCTTTCGTAATCAAGAAAAGAAATTCTGGTGTATTGTCGGACAATGAATCCGCTGACAAAGTAGAGCAAAGGAAACAAGTTAAATACTTAAAAAAAATAACAGATCTTTATTTCACAGACGAAATAAAATAAATTAATTAAAAAATTATTATATTAAGTTCGAAATTTTTCTCTTTTTTTAATTTATATTATATGTAAATGTTCAAATAATTCAAATAATATAAAATAATTTTCTTTTTTCTTTTATTATGTAACAAAAATTTTCTATCTTAAAAACTAGATATCAAAGGGCGATGACATGTGAACTTTTCAAGATCTTCACAGGTAGACAGACCAATTTTAAAGGTATTTATATTTAAAATTTTGCTGCTGCACCTCTTATCAGCTTAAATCACTTCCGCTTCGCTTCGGCACTTCGTTGGGCCTACTCTACCTTCACTTACTTCAAAACGAACGAAACATACAAGCTGGGCACAACTTCATATAACGATTGATTCACCAAACTGTAACACAAAGTGTGAGTTATTGTTGATTTTTGCGATTAGTTGATGTCGGACATCATCTGCTCTATCGCGTAATTTACGTTGAATGGTATTATCAGAAAACCATGTTTTTAAGTATCTTCGCTTCCTTATCACCCAACATTATGGTGACATTATTCAGGGCTGCTGGCAAAATTCTCAACTATAGCACGTGGTTTTCCCGCCTTGCCCGCTTAAAATAATACTCGGTAACTAGCCAACAGCGGTTTTTCATTTGGGTCGGATACCTGATAACAAAAACATGCATGCAAAACAATTTGTATGCTAAAAATTTAATGTAGAAGTAGATGTACAAATAGAAAAGAAAATACTATTATTGCCGTTTAGAGTTTTTTAATTTCTCTAAAGTAACCATTGTTTTCATTTATTGCAAGTCTTATATAATCACCAAAAAATATTCTGAATGTACTACAGTGTACAAAAATAATACGTAATAATACGTAGGGTGATCTATTTAAAAAACGTGAACTTAGTTGCACCACACTTTAGATTAACTTATGTAATTGCTATATGTGCTTATACATCCAAAATATTAAATTCATCTCGAAATGAGATTCGCTAAAAGGCTCTTACACTATATAGTACTACAGGCATAGCAGGGGGTGAGGACCGAAGGTGTTTAGCCGAAAAATGTTTGGAGACATCTTACAAGCATAACGGCAACTATTATCAATCCATCACATAATTTTTATGCAAGTTTTTACTATAGCTATCAGTACGGAAGGGAATTTTGTAAGTTGTTTACTTTCGTTTTTTCTATTTACAAATATATTAAAAATTGAGTGTAAATATAATACATCGTCAAAATAGATATCGAGGTGTCTCCTGTTCCAAATTTATATATTAATGCTTGTTGTAAGCATACGCTTCCTATAAAAATAATTCCTCAGTGAATGTTTGGATTCGAAGAAGTGGAATTTCTGAAAGTGTACATGAAAATCACAGCCACCTATATAGCAGCAGCTGTTTGCTCATCATAATGCTAGAATGGTAAATATTTTGTACGTAATCCACTTACAACGATAAATATGTCATGTATGTGTAACAAATATTGTTTTGTCTTGATTACCGTCAATTTATTACTTAGGCTTTTCAAGTACACCTTCTTATATAATTCATAAAATTTACTTTCAAATGCTATATGTCATATTTGTTTATATCTGAGATATTGTTTTTTATTTGTAATCATTTTCTAAGCAATTATACTAAATTAGTTTTTTTACTTGAACGTATACTACACACGTATGTGTAATTTGTGCAATTCAGATAGTATTACTGTTAAAATTTGCTTTATTTCCTATATAACAATAATGATGATTTACATATCTAGCCTTTCGTTTAGTCTGCAGTACTTATACTGTCTTAGCGAGTGCCTTTATCCACAGATTTCCATTGAACTGCTTGTTCAGTAATCGCTGGAACTACGAGTATTTGTTGAAGAGTCCTTTTTTTTATCGATTGACACATTCAATGCCCATCGAATCAATGATGTGGTAGTAATGATATATCATGTATATATATATATACATGATACATATAAATATAATAATACATATAATTCCGATTACATTTTTCTTGCGAAGTAACCATCGTGTAAAAAAAAGAAAGTGCTTCATATTTTTTGAAACAACTGCAATCCAGATATCCATTCTTTTATACAGCGGGAATCGCACCCATTGATAATGTCACTTGTCATCCAGCGCATTTAAAGCGCTGCAATCGACTGAAAAAAACTTGCTTACTCATGCGAAAGACATTATATGTAAGTTACCTCCATGACAAGAGTTGCCATTTTATACTCTACATTACGGGTCTTCTGTCACAGAATTCGCACATATAAGTAAAAAAGGATAATTCTGCATAACTACTTTAATTAGAAAATTAGTACAATATTCCAGATATAAACAAATATGATCCATAGGATTCGGAAGTGAATTTACATATAAAGCTGTACTTGAAAATTTTAAATAGTAAAACGATGTTAATCAAGACAAAGTAATATCTGTGTCACATGCCTAGCATAAACATTTTCCAGCCAAATACTTTGAGTCCTCATTCTCAGTGTTCGTGGAACTTGGTAAATGTATTTTTTAGGAAAATAATAAATTGGATACTTACTATATGTCGTATCTTATAGAAGAGCATGTTCACAATGAGTATTTCAACATACACGGTAGGAATACACTTTTTTTCAATGTTAACAAACAATTGCCAATGATGCAATTCCAACCCGGAAACCGATGAAATAGTCTTTCTGATGCCTATGGAGACCTATGCGACAGATATTTAAAATAATTTTATAAGCCATTTTGCTCCCAAATTATATCTTTAAATTCATACTATAAGTACAATTTAAACATAAAAAATATTTTAATGCAGAAAAAAAATCAACTAATAATCTATCAGAAAATCGGAATAGTAAATATGAAATCGTGAAATCTTCTTGCAAAGATATAAAATACTTATTTAAAATCTTAAGATGGTGTCATGAAATATCCAAAGGTATTGTTAACCTCATTAGTAAACCTTTTGAAATAATTAAAAATATGTCTTATTTAAGGTATATAATAATTGCCTGTAAATACACCCAGCGAAGTTTCTATAGTTGTACATGAACTGTCGAACAAAGTACATGGTTCTTCGGCAAATTATGCATTGAAGATTAATTACACAGAAAGGCAAACAAATTAACAACATTTAATGCACTTTCTACAGAAAATACTTAGAATAATGATAACTTAAAACGGCGAAAAAAAAAGGTCCGCTAGCACAAAATGGATAATTAAAAAAAAAATTGTAATTTTTGCTAAACTTAGTAATGAATGTTAGATCCCTTATTCAAAATGACCTCAAAAATTCTGTTCTTCATATCGTTCATCAACTTCATCAGTTTGAGGCAGGAATCTCATTCCAACACCCCACCATCGCAGTTCTTGGAGGCTATTGTATTGTTTATTATTGGGACATACCTCCCTAGCTAATATTCCGCAAAGATCCTCGATGGGGTTCAGGTCGGGTGAGCAAGCGGGCCATTACATTAAATTGAGTTCCTTTCGGTGAAACCACTCCTTTGTTTGTCTGGAAGAAAAGATCGCTGCGTGGTCTTGCTAAAATATCCAGTCTTGCAGAATTTTTCATGAAAGTCTAACAGACCAATTTCTAGAAGTCCGATATAAGATTCGGAATTCATTGAAATGTGCCAACAATATTTAAAATCAGGATCATTTAAATCAATTTTCTTCTCATCAGAAAATATGGCGTTCTTCCGTTCCGTGATCCCGACTCATATGATCTTGTGCGAATTTCAGTCTGGCTTATTTATGCAGCTCCTTTAAGCGAAGTTTCGTGAAACCTTTTACAGCCATCGAAATCACTGCTGGACAAAATTTGTTGTATAGGTCTCTTACTTACTGGTAAATTTAAATCACATGTTATTTGTTGTGCAGTTACATTACCAGAAAAGGCTAACCGAAATATCGAGGAGTGCTGTGTTCATGTTAGTTTCTGATTTCCTCTTTTAGCAGGATCTGTGCTATACGAATTACCCAACTTAACAAAGTTATTGATGAGGTGATGGGACTACCCCACTTTTTTACCTATTGTTCAGTTTGACAACCCTATCTTTTTATAATAATTTATTTTTGTTTCTTCTTACTCGATTAGCAATTTATCTCTCTGCATTGTTAGTTATTGAACACTAAATAAATTAAGGTATTTAGAAGCTTTTTTATATCGACAGATAATATCCAACTTCATATGATATCTCCATAACTTTGCGGAACTATAGAAATTTCATTTATATTTGCACGTTTATATCATAGAATTTTTCCTATTTATCAAACAAGTGTGGTATTGATAAGATAATAACTCTGCCATTTCAAGATATTTTATAATTAAAATTCTAGGCACTTTTTGCTATTAATGTTGCTAAATGTTTATAGAGAAACCATAAAATTATATGGAACTATAGAAATTTCACTTAGTATAGGTTGTAGACTCTTTACAATAATATTTTGCTAAACACACTTTTAAGCAATAAATTGTAACATACCTCAAATGCATCTTCCTCTCGCAGCTGAAGCCTGTTGTTAATGCTTCATGAATAAGCAAAACATCCACCTGTTAACTTGTATAGGTTGTCAGGATCTTCAATTGAGTTCAAATTATTCAGAAAAACTAAGTTCCACCATATAATTCCTTGAAAGCTCATATTATTTGTATTCCTTTTGGTTTGGTGGTCCTTACGTTGAAGGACTTACTTCTTCCCATTTCTAATATGACTAGAATTGAAGTTTTACATTTTTTTATCTACATTCTCTTTATATAAAGTTCTTCAAGTATATCGTTTTTACTGCAATGTCGTCAAATGAAAATTATTACTAATGCTGTGGCTGACCAATACCATTAATTAATAAACAGGGTGCATCATCTATTGTTATTAAGGTTATACAATATTTAGGTTAAGGTTAAATTGAGCCGAGCTACTACAAAGAAACCTTTGGAAATAAAATGTAACTAAATACCACTAGCACTTTGTTGACTAATTATGTGTTTTCAAAAATCGCTTTGTTACTTCCTTCGTGGGTTCCTTCCGATTTTTCAATGTTTTCTAAACATCTATGTGAACAAAAAATGGCAAAATACCAAAGTTAAAGTTGTTCTACTTAAGGGTTCAATCATCGGAACATAGCTTTCGAAATCCTATTGATGATCCAGAAAGGTTTAGTAAACTATTGAGTGGATGTGCAAATAAGAATCTATTTAATATGCATGCCTAGAAAGTATTTCAAGAAAAGTGTAAAGTATTCATTTCCCTTCATCAGCAAAAAATTCCATTTGATGAATGATGCTATTCCGTGTTTTGATATGCTATTTTTATGTAAGTACATTTACATTTATATTTAGTATATATTATGCTAATATCAGTATGAATATTACATTAAGATTTTTTTAGTAAATATTGAACAACCTGAGACATCGTAAGGAAGTTGGCGCTGAATGCGACCTTCCATTTCACAACTTCAAAGAGAACCACAAGCACTTTCGGTTTATAGAACACCAAAATGAGTAAGTATGTAACAAGTAGGGCAATAATTTTATAATGTATATAATGACATTAAATATGTTTAATCCAATTACAGAAACGTTAGAAGAACGTGGAGTTACTAAAGTCAAACAATTGACATCTAGAAAAAGGAAAATGTATATCAAGGAGTCTAAAATTTTATAAAAAAGAAATTGCAGGCTTTCCAAAGAGGAAACCATTGGTAGAATCATAGATACATTGCAACCTCGTTTAAAAACATTTATTATAAGTTGAATAATGCAATCTAATGCGCCAAAACATGGAAGAAGAAGGATGAAAAGATATTAGGGCTATTGTTATATAAGCAGAGCAATAGAAGCTATAGACTATTACCAAAATTACCTTGTTTATTAATAAGAAATACCCTTAAAAAAAATGTTGTCTAGCATACATTTAAATCCTGGTGTGAATACTTTCATATTTATTCGTCTAAAACAAAATGAATTGCCAAAAAGGGAGAAACAATGCATAATTATTTTCGATGAGATGTCAACCAAGCCAAACGTCATATTTAATACTCAGTTGAGAAATTCAAGAACTTGGGTGGATAAACAATGTGAGTATATTACAAATCATGTAGAAGTATTTATGTTAAAAGTGGTAGTTGGAAACTGGAAGTAATCGCTTTCATTTAGTTTTTTCGAAAGGCCCTACAAGTCCTATCGATTGGACAAGATTAATCAAAAACAATATAAGGAAATATTATAAAGGAAGCAACAATTGCGCTACTATCAATTATTAATGAAAAGTACTATGACTGCATTTAGAGAAGATATAAAATATTAAATTATTAATGATGTTAAGATACATAATTTGTATGATCCTCCACACTTGCTGAAAGAAGCGAAGAATAATTTATTAATTAGAGAATATAAAAAGAATGAACAAATATACAGGGCAAAATGGGCTGATGTTGAAATGGATTACAAAGCAGATAATACAAGCGGAGATCTCTGAGCAATACCTAAATTAACCAAGGCACATGTGAATTCCGAGAAGATTAGAAAAATGAAGGTTACATGTGCAAGTTAAGTATTCAGCCATTCGGTGGCGTCAGTAACGAATTTTATGAGAAATGCAGGTATTATATTTATAGAAATTATGAAAATGTTACATTATTTAATACTGTTTAATTTAGTGCGGGTATTATAACAGAGCAAAGGGCACTTCGTCTCGACAGTTTTAATGGAAATTTAAAAATATCTTTTGCCAAACCTTTGAAAGGTCATATTCAAGTAGGGTCACTTCATTTTAACTTCTGGTAGGAAGCGAAAGCTACATTAAGATCAATCTATTTTCTGCACATTTACAATAAAAAGTGTTTCATCATCTACAAAAAAAAAGAGTAACAATCAACTGGCTTATTAGAATATTTGAAAAACTTTCAAATAATATAACTTTTTTAAAGGGAAATCTTTCAATAAAGATCCCCTTGAAAAGTTCTCTGGCCCGATGAGACAAAAAGTTGGCTAAAATAATAATAATCTACACGGTTCAAGTATTACTTTAGAACATTACATTTAGAACATACTAATAAATCATATTGGTAACAGACATCAATTGCCAAGATAATAGCAATTCTGTGTTAAGTTCTGCATTGAAATTATTGAATTCGCAATTAGAATTGCCTGTATCAGAAGACTTGCAAAATGATGTAGCGATGTTAGTGAAGACTAATTTTAAATAAACAAAATAAGTAAAATTCCAATATTTATAATGATATTTCGCCGTTTCAGAGGAGTGGCATGTTAATAAGTAGCAAAGAATATTCTGGAATTATTCTAAGGAAGCTACAGTACTGTAACACAAATATTATATTTATGTTCTTTAAAATGTACAATTTGATTTTGCAAATTTTACGAGAGGTATGCAGTAAAAGAAAAAGTTAATTTCAATTTTAAAGCAGCTAAACTGTATAAAAGATAATTATTTTATAATACATTTAGTTACACTTACATACTGTTCGTCTATTTATTTTTCTCCTTTCCATGATAAAAATTCTATGTAATTTGTTAAAAATCAGTTTACTTAGAGATATTCTAAACGAGCATGAATAAATATACATATAAACAGTGTTATACAGCCTTATTATAAGCGCCTTATTTTTTTTTAGCCACACTATGGTTACTACGTCCAAAATATTTGGCAGTAATATGTTTCAGGACAATCTCTACACGATGGTGATATCAGATTTTTCAATTGGACGAATTATTTCAAAATGGGGACTTTCAAGTTTTTTTTTTTATAGAAGGCCATCATTTTTTTACTACTGAGATCCTAAAAACATTCGTTTTTCTTAAAAAATCATTTCTTTCCTTATCAAAAAGCAAACTAACATTCTAATCTAGTGGCCTATGAATGTTTTATACTCGATGTTATTTTAGTCCCAACGGACCATGTTTCTGCCTACCCGAAGTCTCCCAAAATCCTATTTTGAATTACCTCGCAGTTAATGTCATAATATTTCAAAACGAAAAGCTCGACATTTCTTGGTCCTCTAGTGTCGAGAGATACGTACCTACTGTTTAAAAAACGGTAACGGTGGAAAACGATAACAAAAATCGGATACTGTCCCCAAAGCATCCCTCTAGCAGCTCTTAGACTTCTTAACCACCAGATGGCGACGCAAAGAGCGCTTTGGGGGAACTGCATATGTGAAGATTCCAATAGTCTTACCATGATGTATATAATAGAGTATACCAGAAAATGCCTAGAAACAATAACCAAGAAAAAAAATAATGCTAAGATAACTTCATGGTATTGACGGAACAATTTACGGCAAAAACAACATACGGAGAAAAATCATAGGCGTAGTTTCGAGAGCATTTTTAATCTCTACCCTCTATCGCTGTTGTCTCACAGTTAATGCCAGAACGTTTAAAACGATATACTCGATATTTCTTTGCGCATCTACATAGGTCTCCGTTTATGTCGGTGTATGTGGCAAGTATGCGTCTTTAGGCACTAGAGGGCGACAAGAAATGTTCGTTTCAGTTCGTCATTTGAAAATTGCGGTATTAATTGTAAGAAAACGGCGCTAAAGAATGGAGATATAATCTTTTCGAAACCACGCTAATAAGCCCGAGTAGGCAAAATATCTGTACGTGAGTTTTTTTTTTTTCTACCTTTTATTGCAATTATCGGGAATTACTCTCATTACTATGAGGAAGAAATTATTGTTTCTATCTTGTTTCTACAAATCGACTATTGAAATATTTATTAAGTACTTAAAAATAACGTTACATTGTTTGATTTAATTCATCTTATTTTAATTTACTGGTTGAAACATTGAAACTAATTTTACTATAAAAAATAGTTATGAATAAATAAATAATAAATATTATTAATTAGAGGCAACTAGATTCATGAGGAATAAACTTGGCGACAGCAACAATTTAGCTTCTTGATGTCACCTGCATAAAAAAATCTATTTCAGATTGTTAACATCGCCCAGACTCGTTGGTATTATATATCATGTTATCATTATAGTATATCTAGTTAGTAATAATAGTAATAATAATAGTTATTATTACTATTATTTACGTCCGTCCATCTATCAATATGTACTACATTTAAAATAAAAGTCTCGCTTTATCCATTTATTTGTTTATACATGGTTTTATCTTCGACATTTTAATAATGTTATTTATAATGCAATACTCTGTTACAAAATACTGTTTGAGTCTCATATTTTAAATAAAACTATAAAATATACAGGAGAAAGTACATGCCAAACTGAAATAGTACATGACTATGAATATGTAGTGGCGCTATCAACATTGTCTAACGAAATCTTCTATTGTTTCCTATCAATAATATGATAATATGTAAAATAGTTGTTTTATGCGTTAACAGATTCGACTACCCCCTTGCAGATGGCACCATATAATCTATGGTAGTAGAATTTACGGAAGGCCCAAATTTTATTCTTTTTTTGTGTTAATAATATACTTACCTAGAGCAAAATAGTTGATTACAATATTTATATTTACACATAAAACTACTTTTAAAGTGCCAGGTTAAAACTAAATAAATTTCCGAAAAATAAAAATATAAATATGTACCATTATTGCATAGATATAAGATGCGCCTTCAAATAATTTAGTTGCTAGTCTAATCCTAAATAACAAGTTGCGAATACCGGAAAGCCACGTAAGAAACCACTTTCTGTTTTGACCGACGTTAACTTTTTGTATTATACGTTTTCCATTTCCTTAAATCGTAAACCGTATAAACACTACGAAAGAATGGAAGGTGAGTGGTTGGAAAGAAGGAATTTTGAAAACTGTGTTATGATTTCAAAATTTAAGTTGGTAGTACCGGCAATAAAGAACATTGAACAAGAACAAACAACACAAAATTGACGAGTATGGCTATTATAGCCGAAACTACCAAATTTCAGGAATTTTAAAAAATGCCAGCTCTACTTATATAGTCTGTCCATATTTCTAACAACTTGGCTTTCTAAAATAGCACTCGATCTTCAGAAAAAAGGTGTTTACCGACTGTTATAATACCTTTTGAGCACGAATGGTTAACAGGGACATATTCGCTACGATTATAATAATAAAAGTGTATTAATGTTCCGCTGAATAATATGTTTATTTATATACATATAAACAACATACATTGATGGGGAAACTGCTATAATTATCATATATTATTATAAATTTCTGCAAAGAATTGTACTTTATCAACTCTAGAGTACTCGTTGTAAATGTATATGTACATTATCATGAAGCTAAAACTTAAATTCTCTTTCAGTCAACAGAATCACTACTTTCATCGACTACATCTACAAATTGCGTGTAGTAAATACTTGTCTTCTATATCAATAACATCTTGTGTTATTGATAATGTAGCTTCTTGGATAGCCTTAATTGTAGTTCCGCTGAACGTAGGGGCGGTGTTTTGAGGACACACAGTGTTTAGTGAACTCAACTCTCTAAAATCAATTCTATTGGATTTTAGATATGGTAATATGGAGGTAGACGTAGTACTCTGTGACCTGCAGCAGTTGCAGCATTATCAATAAAGTATTGTTTCGGAAATTTTTTCGTTTGTAGTACTTCTAAGAATTGTTCCTTAGAATAACATACTTCAAAATAAAGGTGATTCTCTTCTGAAAATTTTGTTATTTCCAATTTTGTGCTTGACCCATTGGGCATTTTAATAATTTGTTGAGAGTGGTAACCTATTCATGAACCACTCTTGAAATAAGAAGCTTGTCATATCTT
This sequence comes from Oryctes rhinoceros, assembly GCA_020654165.1. Classification (NCBI taxonomy): domain Eukaryota; kingdom Metazoa; phylum Arthropoda; class Insecta; order Coleoptera; family Scarabaeidae; genus Oryctes; species Oryctes rhinoceros. The sequence continues at coordinate 5,005,448 of JAIOKQ010001013.1, forward strand.
CATGACGAAGATTTTATGTTCTTTGCAGACAGTAATATTTCACCAAACCATTCATTCCACATTTGCAATAATTATTCTTTTCCCTCTTGACACGGGAACGTTAAGGGAACACATTCCAGAGCCATCATCCCAACCTTTCTTGACAGTACCATGGGTATCATACTATGTTTCGTCCAAGTAGCAAATGAAACGTTTTTCTTCTCCAAATGCCTCCACTTCCGTCAGGTGCTCATCCCGTAGAAGCTGCAATGTTTGTGATTTCATAATTGTTCGCCATTTATTTACTACATCAAATTTAAAGACGTTTTTTTTTTTAACGGGCGACAGTGTAGTGATACAACACCGGAATCTATTATTTTCTTTCGGGAAGTTGCACAAACTTCGCAATCTAGGAACTCCGTTTATTTTATAGCACCTCTACAATTCTCTTGTCACAGTATCAAAATCGAACATACTAATCTTCTTCGTTTTAAAATTTATCTACGCTACTATGCATTTATCTGATTGACGCTTGGCTGACTAACACTCGCACTGAACGTTCTCGCTCTACTTATACTTATAACACTATAATAGAGGTTTCAAATATTAATTTACATTCATTATCATCAATAGTACGAAGTAGAAATTAAGTAAATATGTTTGTTACATTAAAAAATATTAGATTTCAATGTCTTACTATTACTTCTCTGTTCGCATATACTAAATCAACTAATTCTATTTGCTTCTTAGTAAAGGGTCCGGGGAATATTTAGTGGAATCTCCCACATATCGCTCACTAATGAGTTATGACGCTACTTTGGGATTAAATTATTAACCATTAGGTCTCTGTAGTTTTATGACGGGGGTAAAGTTTTTCAAATCTTCGTACATGTACACGCTGGCGAAACCAAGGTAAATTATAAATCATATTGCTCAGTGCGGAACGCAATAATGTAGAAACAATGTCACCCGGGAAGTGAATTGACAGATCATTAATAACTTCCAATGACTTTATACTATATATATATATATACAATACAAAGTTTATTGACATTTTTTGCCGGATTAAACTCCATTTGAACTAATAAATTGCTTAGTTTGCGTCCAAGTAAAAGTAGAGTTCGTTGTGTAGAATGCTGGACTTAATTGAATATCTTTAAATAGTATCTCTTTAATATCTTTTTTAACATTTAAATTTTCATTAAAAATTGAAATATGTTGCAAAATAATTTAACTACACAGGATTTTTCTTAAGTATTCTTATTTGCAGGTATACTGATAGAAAGAATTCTTTCATTCAAAGTAATATACATGGTAAAAATAGGTAAAACTACATAAAATAATGTTGGCAACAAAATAGTCTCCATGGTCCATAGTTGGGAGTAGCATACAGAGTTGTTAAACCTTTATGAATCTATTCTTGTCCAGGATTGCCATTTTTGAGATCTTTTGGTTAGGAATGTTAGGATGTAGACAGGTTGCAAGTGCTAGCAAGGTTCTTGTGTCTACCTGAAAGTATTCTAAATTCAAAAACAATTCAGTTAATTCTTGGTAGTCTTTCATAGAAACAGTAGCATTTTATATATACGAAGCACATTTGTGTTATTTACGTATCTGTAATTACAGGTGTCACATGAGTTTAGCAAAGCATTCACTATAGGGACAATAACGAAACGTTTATTGCTTTACCAGCATATATGAATAGACCTACAGAAACAAAAGCGCGCTCAATGGCGGCGATTGTATTCTTTCGAAAGTGGTGAGACGTACGCTAAGTTGCGATTCACACGCGTACGGTTAATGTGTGCATGAATGACGAGCTGGATTAACGATGGAGAATCGATAGCATGCTTTTTTATGTTCAAGAGTTAATATATTTCTTAACCGATTTCCGACATTAAATGTGTTTTTGTTTGTAGAAAACATGTTAATAGTAAACAACACCTGCTAAATGCGAAACGTGATATACTACGTAATAAATTGCTATATAACTTTATATTTTTTTTGTAACATTCTATAAAATATTGTTGAGAATGAAGAAGTTTTGGAGGAAATACATTTCGGAATGGAGACTGCCAATAAGAGGCTAATTAGAATTTGATTTACCGCGGGTGAAAAACACGATTACGGATAAAATCAAGGCGGAGTTAACAAATAAAAAAATATAGCTGGCGGTGGATGAAAGAGCGGATGCAAGAAAGAATTGTGTTAGTTTATATTTTAAAAAGCGATGTAGTAATAAATATCTTTCGGAAGTACAATGTTGGTTACAGACGATAGCTAAAGCTGGAATGATGCTAACACAATCTCATCCTCAATTGCTTCATGTAACCTGTTAGCTCCATGCATGTCATATTGTAGCCGAATTTATTCGAAATATTTATCCAAATGTCAAAGTCAACAAGTTTTTATTGTTCGGGCATTCCTTAGCCACCATGGCCGGTATTGACGACATGGGGAACGTGGACTAAAGCTATTTTATATTATGAGAGATTTTTGCACATTATTATACTTAAACCTTGTATCATAGATTTAAATCCGCAAGAAGTCCAAGCAATTCCACTATGACGACAATACAAAAAAACAACATACTTATCTTGATTGCATCCAGTAAATCGAAATCGCTGTTAGTCTGATAAATAATCTTCGCTCTCTGAAGACGGTAATAGTTTTACACTAATTATAAATTCCTCTAAGTTATCTTGCAAATTATCCACTTTTCACATATTAGCTTTGATATTCTCTACATGCCTAACATAATTTTTCCAATTGTCCAGTGTCCTTTGAGAAATTAGTTTCTCCATATCTTTTACTTTGAATGTCGTATTATTTATTTTAGCATAGTGTCATCTTGTGCTTACACCATTTCATAGGATCCAATCCTCAATTGTACGGTGAAGTCGACTGTCATTTGCTATTTCTGCTACTTGATATTTGAAAAGTACGATAACAAATCAATTTTTAACATTTCACAGAGATTCCCTTCCTACTTAACCATTCGATGATATCATTTTTTTCTTCAAGTTCCTCTTCAACTTCAATTCAAAAGTGCATTTTACTCTTCAATAAGTATCAATTTATAGTTTTATCAATGAATACAGTAGCGCATTCTAATAAATCTACAAATTATATTTTGTTGTTATTGAATCGTTGCATATAATGTGCGACAATGTTTCACATTGAAAAAGAAACAACAATCATATATTTAGTTGTTACTTTCCCCTTACGCATAATTTGAGAACTTTAGTCAGAAATTTATATTTAGATCGGAGATCCATCCCGCTATTAATGGTTTGAATATACAGATCTTAAGAGGACTCTGCATCTAATTGAGGAGGCTAAGGAGGGGAGTCAATGTCAAATGTTTCCTTGGAATTGTAACGATCTTCAGTCAAGGGTTCCTGATTCAGTAGACCGATGTTGTCAGTTCCATCGATTGGTTTGGCCAACTTTGATTGTTATTTTCGAATAAGTCGGTGTCGTCTTTCCTCTTAAGATGGATCGCGCGTTATAAATATATCAATTCCTTATATACATATTCTCCTTTATTTACTTTCTTGTAGCTACAATAATATGGTAAGTAAAGGAATCTAATTAATTACTTCGAGCTATTACCTTTTATTTTGTTTTGATGAAATGAATTGATATGTTATAATTCCTTTCATTGTTTTATTTTTGCAAACTTGATACTATCCAACTACGTAGCATAGGGATGTTGTAAATTTTGGTATTTTTTGTCTGTAATTGTTGAAACATTTGCCAACATTTATGATTTATTTTACGTTGTAATTATTTGACTCCTCAATTACATTTTTTTACTGTTTTTCTCTACTTTAATAAATCGTTGTTTAAACTTGTATATCTGCTTTCAATTTACTACATGGAAGCACCAGAGTATAATTTTATTTTGTCCAAAAACTTTCTGGCAGCCTTGTTTTTTGTTTTATTCATTTTTTACACGTTGTCCTGAAAGTGATGTGCTTCCACATAAGGAAATCCGGATGCTACCCATCCAAAGCTGGGCACATAAATAGATATTTATTATTTCCTCTCTATATAAAAATCATACGTACACAAATGCAGTTATAACTTGAGAAGCTTTAGCAAAAAAGGAAAATTATAGTTCAAGATTGTTGAAATGATATTAGAGGGATTTTGGAAAAGGAAATAAAATAATGAAATTTAAGTGAATATACCTAGTAGATCTATGAAAATACACCTGAAGTTCTTAGTATCCTTTGGATAATTGATGAAATTTATTAATGTTCTACATTTCTAAAGAACAATGTTTAAAATACTTTGATTCAATATTAAGTATTTCAACTTAGTCAAAATCAAAGGAATGACTATACCCCAAAGAGCAGTGGCATGTGCCGAATATTGGATATTGAAGTACTCCGAAATAGGATTTACCAATTTATCTGCCGTGTATCGTGTGGTCAAATCTTATTTAATTTTGTTAATTGTTTCAAACGAGTCAGACCTATAGTTAAGTCTAGTCAAAGTAACTCCGCAATTTTTAAACTGTTGCATCTTTTAAGCAAGTTAGAAATCTTGCTGCTAAGATTACAGTATGTGCTGAAGAATGAATTTTTGTGGATGAAGTTTTTTTTTCAATGAAGTTTTGAAGAATGGGTTGATTAGTAATATTGTCAAGACTAGAACTTAGTGGGGTGGTTTCAGAAACGCGGTCACTTACAGGGATACCATTAAATCTGAAGCAGTAAATTGATTGTGAAATGTTAAAAGTTTGATGTTCTAAGGCCAGAATCGTAATAACTTTGTATTTAAAGAAATGAGAAGGTTTAAAGTTTAGATAACCACCTAGCTGGTTTTTAATACAAATCAAGTTTGATTCAGTTGTTAGGAGAACAGAAACTCTTGGTTTAGTTCATATTTCAACCATAAATTTCAGTTTACTATTAAAGCTATTAAATACATTCTAAGTAGTTTGAGTAGTCGACGTACTGAAAGGTAAATTCAAAGGGAATTCAAAATCGGCAAAGACTTTAATATGGTGTAATAAAGCGTCCACAACAATTTCCGTAACTGAACGACTAATTGGATCCCTCATAGGATAACCAACATTCTCAGAAAAGAACTCTTTGCTGAAGCAAAAATAAGTAGAATTAAATAGAAAAATAATGGTTTCCAAAAAGAGAGGTAGGGTTATGGAACACTGTTTAGAAATTAATGGAAGTGAAAATACGTCAAACGAAACCAGAACGTAATTGAAAGTTATTAATTTTGGTAACAAGTAAGAAGTTGCCTTTGATTCTGAAAATTCGTGAGTTAACACAAGAGATAATTGGTATAAGAGGGCAACTAGTTTTGTGAATTGTTACAAGAACGCTCTATCTTTTAACACTATTACTGGAAACACCTTGAATAAATTAATAGACATCGATCCACAAATAAATAACAGAGATATGTACAAGACATTTTGCATTTACACAATTCTTTTGTTGTATAGAAACAAACAATGTAATCTGTAAACAAACAATCTGTAGTTTAAATATTTATACTTTCAGTTAACAGTATAGCAATATAAAGCGCTTTCTTACAACAGTTACAAGTAGATTTTTGATACGTTTCTAAGCCATTTGAGTATAGTTGTGTTTGCTCCCAAGTAAAAGCATTATTGAAAGAATAACTTGATCAGATTCTGGTACTAAACCGCTAGGTTTTAATAATATACATATGTTAATGGTTGCAAAAGAAAAAAAATAACTTCCTTAATACAATCACTAATAAATTTAATTTAAGTTTAATGCGAAGGATTTTGGAGAAATATATATTACACAGCAAAAATTCATTGACAAAGTATTATCTAAAGAAATTTGAGATTGTAAACACGATAAAACGGCCATAGAGCCTGAGGCCCATTCAGAAGATTCATTGGCGGTACATCGGCGGTACAATACATCGTTCTTGGTTTTATACCTTAGTAAATTCCAATAAGTATTCTAGAGAAGGTAGCAAAGGGATTCTTTACCGCATCAAAGCTACCAGACTCATACTGCTGCTAACTAAAGAATATCTCAAACAAAATTTTATTTTAAATGGGATCTGATTTCGTGGTCGTTCTGTAATAATATTTGTTGCTTTTAGTTAGAATGAATACTGCCTAAAAACTCATTTTGTCCCGTAGAAAGTATAGGTAAGTAATGCCTGTTATTAGATCTGGGAAAATAATCAAACCTAGTTATCTGTTCCCCAAAACACATACCGAAATGTTTAGTGAAAAGGATACCTTTGGGTTAAAAGAATATTGGTAGCAGTAGTTGGCTTCTCAACAATATTTTGTAGAAATTAGGGGCAAAAAACAAATACCAATTCCAACCGTGGCAGTTCGTGGTAAAACTGCCTTTCTTTGTCTCAGAGCAAGGCACTAATCTTGGTCTTCTGGAATTAGTGCTTCTATTCCCAAATGGATAGCAAAAAGGAGAAGGTATCACGCAATATTTGGTGCCGCTTTACAAAACACGGGCTAAAGGGTGAACGATGGGGTGAATAGGCGCAGTGAAAATTCGTAAGACAAGTACTGAATATCAGATACAACGATCCGTCAAATCTATGTCAATTGCAAGAAGAATGTGCAAGTTTTCGCAAACGAAATAATAGATAAACGGACAAATACACGAATCATATAAAAAGAAACAATTTTCGACAACTGTAAAATTATCTACGTGCGGGTCAACATTTTTTAAGACTGGTCCATATATTTTGGACATACTATCCCTCTCAAGATTTGCAATACTTTTCCTCGATAACAGTCCATAACAATCAAGGTACAAATATTGTAGCACTTCTCAAAAATTCTTGTTCGTTTCAAGAGGGAAAACACTCAATTTTGTTATGTGTTGTATGTGGTGCCCAATAGATTCAGCGTAGTGGATGTAAATGTATACTATTCATTAATGTTATTTGGTAATAGTTTTTACGTCTAAATATTGCCCCAGTGATAAAAAAATATTGATGCATTCTTACTGCAAGCTTACTAATGATGAACCATCACTAGTAAGCCTCGCAGAAATGAGTGCTCTCTCAGTAGCGTACGTCTCGATTACTATCAATATTAAAAATAACATACAGTAGACTCGCCATTATGTGAACTAAATAAAACCGACATTGTTCACATACCCAAATTGTTCACATAATAGAAATTTTGGTAATTCATATAGTATGTGTGTTTATACATATGTATTATATATTATATACATATATTTATTTAAAATATTTGTTATACAATATACATTGTAACTTAATTTTAGGTTTTTGTTTATGTGCTAAAAAAGTCCGTAATTTTTTGTTGTTTTAACTTTTGTTGATGCTTTATTAGAAGAGCCTTTTCGCGTATTTTATGTTATGTAGCTACACCAGAGGCATCTATGTCACCAATAAGCGATGCCCATGCAATAATGTTATCAATACTTTCAATAGCTGTAGAAGTTGAAATTGATTGTTGTGGTTCAGGTTGAATAAGAGTATCTTCCTCATTTGCATCTGAATCACTCTCTACTCCGGACATGATTGCAACATCATCATTCCATTTCAAAATCTCAAGAAAATCTCCCCACCTATGAAATATAAAGTATGTTAGGTCATATAAACGAGCGGCGGAAACCTTTCGCTGTTCACATAGTACGGCTATCAATACAAAATTTTGGCTGTTCATATATTCCAGCGTTTCACATAAAACGGTGTTCACATAATCGCGAGTCTACTGTATATGAAATTATTTACTGTTTTAGTTTGATTGTTTTGTCAACACAAAAATTTTCTGTAGTATTCTGTCATTATCATGGCTTCCATTGATGCGTCAGCTATACTTCTACGCTGAAGTGAAAATGTGTAGTGTGTGAAATTGGTGTATTTGGAAGTACGTTGTGTGTGACATGTTCGCGAATTTAAAAAGATCGTTCGCGTTACTTTCGTACTCTTGGTTTTCACTTAAACTCTTGTCTTTACGCACTGCAGTTTGAAAATTGGAATTCTCATTAATAACCGCACATAATACATCGGTCGTTAACTTTCTTACATTATCTGTTAAGATTTCCTTACGAACCTTCGGGGACAAGCACTATATTTAGCGCTTCATGTAATGAAAGCTTGGTGTTCTTTAATTTGGGAACAGTTTCTAATAATTGAATAATTTTCGGAAATTTGCCCTATTTGAGTATCAGCCGCTGGCTTTTTGAAATTATTTGGACTTCTTACTTGGGATTTAAATTTTAGATACAAGGTTTAATAACATGCAAAAATTTTTCATAACATAAAGCAGATTTAAGCCACGTTTTCCATCTCGCCGATATCGGCTGTGGTGGCCGAGGAATGTACGGATAATTCACGAATGCGTTATGGATGATTAATAAAAACTTTTTGGTAGAAACTGTAAATTGATCTACTCTTGGATAACAATTTCTAATAAATTCAGCTACAAGATGACATGCATAGGGCAAACAGCTTATATTAAGTAACTGAGGATGAAACTGTTTTAGTAGCAGTTTCCAGTTTTAACTATGTTTGAACCCTCTGTATCTGTAGCCAACATTACAAGTTGGGTTACCGATATATTGAACTTCTCAAAGGTATTTATTGCAGTTTCTACTATCGTTTCCGCGTTTGTTTTCTGTGATATTGTATTACGGCCCGGATACCACAATACTTTCTAATGAGCGCACTAACAATTATTTCTTGTATCCGTTGTTTCGTTCAATGATTTACTGCTTAAAACAATAAGTTGGAAGTCACAAAAATGTTCATTAAAACATTGTTTTAAATGTAAATTGTTTCAAATAAAACAAATTAGTTTACAACAGCCTATAGAATCTAAATCTTCGGCTACATACAAATCAGTCCCTTTGTGACCTCCTTCAAAATTATACTGTCAAGGTCAAGCAATACACCCGGCCTTTTAGCAATGAATATTCATAAATCTTGCATATGGCGTATAAAATACAGTGACGTCAGTTAAGAGGCGAACCTGTTTATAGCGACGGTACTATTATTTAAGAAGAAAGTTATATTAAAATGAGGGAAGATTAATATATTAAAGCATATAGATATAAAATAATAATTAACTTCGTTTTGAAGACGGAAGTTTGCGTCATCTGGTCGACCCCTATCGCAATAGTGAAAATAACTCGCAAAATCAGACGACATTATCTCATTCTAGTATTATTCAGCCGCCGCTTTCACAAACTTCAAGCCTGAATACTTTAATTTAGATGTCTTAATAAAAGTGTTTAGGGATTAATTTCTTTTGTAAAAGAACATTGAATAATATTAATGTTATTAAGGCAATAATGCTACAATAAGGAACAGATTTAAATAACTTTCTCGGACAGATTATAGTATTAAAAAATCAGGAAACATCTTTTGATGCACAATATCCAGTTCTATATGTTAATTAATACGATATTTCGACAGATGTAGCCTGCCAATTCACCCTTCTTATAATATTATTACTTTTGCGGTCTCATACAAATTCAACTACACCAGCTATTTTAGGCGTAGATCATATTCGAAAACCAACACGGAATTGCTCAAAGGTGACATTTAATAGCAATATGCTGAAAAGCATTAGAACGTTAATCTTCAAATTATAGATTTAAATATAACCATGTTGAATCAACAGCTAACGGCTAAGCCAAACTAAAGTTATTAGACAATAAAGAAAAGTTTTTAACAGTAATAAGCAATAGCTATATGAATGATGTCGTAGCTTCCGCTGAATATGATAGCAATATTGGTCCGACAGTGTGTTCTAGTTAGCTATACTCTTTTTCAAAAATATCACCTGTAATATTCTCGATTCATTTCGCATGGAATCAATAAGTGATTAAAACTAAACATGTTCCATGTTCGGACCCTGTCATGGTTAAACGAAAACTCGACGTTTCCCCTACAATTATGTAGGGCTTCTTCGGGAGAGGGAAAGATGGTAGGCAACAGTTGGTACGACAGCTCAACATGTAAACGACGCCAGAGGCCAAAATTAACTGATGATTTTCGCCTCTGGCATGGTTATGATGATGATACCGCGCTGACGGTTGCCTATCACTTTTCCCTCTCCCGAAGAAGACTCATATGATTGTGGACGAAACGTCGCGTTTTCTATTAACGAAAAACGATATGACACGTTCTAAATCTAAAACACGTTTAGTTTTAATTGACTCTGGTCGTGCAAGCTAGCGTTTTTATCTTATGGTGCGTAAGAAACGAATACCTTAATATATACAATGATTCATTTTCCATCCTTACCATGGAAATCTTTAAATTTGGCAAATTTTGCGTTTTTCTTTTATGAATTCGACGAGAAAATGGACCTATGACATAATTAATACTGATATTAAAAAAACTGCTTTCTTCCGTGCTGATGTGATGTTTACTCCAGAGGAAGCGATATATTTCTTTTCTTTTTCTTCATCTTCTTTGGCTTCCTTTGCAGTTGCCAGTTTCATACTACCTTGTTGTCTCTTCTACAACTCTTCAAAACAAAAGTATATAATGCTAAGATAGCTTAAGCTCTCTCATGGTATTGATGCAATAATTTAAGGCGAAAGCAACAAAAAGAGAGAAAAAAGTACACTAGCACGCGGACATGTTTCTGCCTATCCGGCGTCATCAGTCATTTCTACCTTACGTCGCTGTTGCCTCACAGTTAATACCACAACTTTTAAACTCGACATTTCTTGGCGCCCTCCGGTGCCATAGAAAAGCCCGTCTGCCGTCCAAGAAGCAGCGACATAAACCGGGTGCTGTTTCCTAAAGCATCCTTCGAGCAGCTCTCTGACTGCTTAACATCCAGATGGCGGCACTGGTAGTGCTTTGGGAAAGCGTACATGTGAATATTCCGACAGGCCTACCGTAATGTATATAAATAGAAGACATCAGAAAATGCCTAGAGACAATAACCAAAAATATATAATGCTAAGATAGCTGGGTAGGCAGAAACATGTCCGCGTGGTAGTGTACATTTTTCTCTCTTTTTGTTGCGTTCACCGTGAATTATTCCATTAATATCAAGAGAGAGCTAAGCTATCTTAGCATTATATATTTTTGGTTATTGTTTCCAAGGCATTTCCTGATGTGTTCTAACTCTCTAAAGGTTTATATTTTCAAGAACTTCTGATGACAATAAAGAAGTCGTAGGAGATGCACATGAATGAATCTAAAATGTCATAAAGCTACTTATATGGCAAAGGCTAGCGCTGATAGCAACGTCAGCATATTTACATATTTACTGGCGTGTTAGCGATGATGCAAAAACCTTTGAATATCCAAATATCCTTTTACGTCATTTCATTTATTAAATCGATAACGGAATTCGAATGTGTAATATTGTAATTCGTCCTCAGCGAAATGAGGATGGACTGAGGGCGACTGATGTAGGCTAACAATTAGAACACGTGCAAGGCGCATTGCATCGTTTGTATACTGTTACGGTAAAAGAACAAACGTAACATCATTGCACTATATAAACTGAAAGAGAAATACAATCCTCTCTTCAAAACATTTGTAGTTCTTTAAATATTTTGCATGATTTAATTATTTCATTCTATTAATTTTTTTAATTTTTTTTAATTTTTTTTTATTTTATTATTTTTATTATTATTTCACATTTTACAAGAAACAGTATTATTGCACTCAACACACTCCAACTTATTGTTTTTGAATCAAATATTATTTTATCAATTTACAAGTGTGGTTAGGATAGTTTTTTTTTTTACTTTAATAATTTACCGACTAACATCTGTTGCAATTTAGACTCGTCAGTCTTATTTGAATCTTTTTGCTTTATTATCCTATTTTAGGGGTGGTTTTCACAGTTACACATCCTTATAATCTAGTATCCTTTAAAGAAAAAGCAGTTATTTTTAACAAGTGTTCATCGTGTAAATGCGCTAATTTTTGTATATTTATTTTTAACTTACTTCTATATATTGCCGCGATTTATTGTGTTATTTCTACATTTACTTTGATATTTATGGATTGAGTTGACTCAAACATTAAAAAACCGTCGATATTAATAAGATAAATTTAGGAATTACGAAGGTAACTAAGCGTCTTCTAAATTTCGCTTGATTCCAATACAAACTTAGTGGTATCGATTAAATGATTTCAAAACTTATGCTAATCCACAATAGAAGTTACAATATGTGCAGATAACTCCGCCTTGCTAATATAGAAGTGAACAGGAACAGGTGAAGATTTATTGATATTAAGTCATCAATGCCCAACTACATACATTATCTGTTTATTGACGGCACATTATCCGATATTATTGTTCATTGTTGGAAGTTACACTTTGCGATAGGATAGAACTCCATACATCATATAAGGCGGCATACATGTGTCATATAATTGATCGAATCTGACACCCTTTAAAACAGAATGCTCCGAGCTGCGGATAGAACTCTGGATAGCTGTTATCGCCTCAGCTATGGCCAACATAAATATAATCATTAAATTCTCTTTGTCCGCGACAGTTCGCGAGAGTTTTATTCGAGACGTCCAATCCATAACTCAATCCCCGTCTAAGATCAATATTTTAGAGAGATTTTAATATATTGTTCGATGATAGATGAAAATCTTCGAATAAAAGACTTTGGGAAATTTAAAAATAAATCATATTAAATAGATTATTGAATATTAATCCGAATTATCCGTATGTGTACATCTTCTGCCATTTGCATTCCGGTCAATTGTATTTAGTTTTTTTTATACATTTCTTTTTGCGAATTTCTTTACGATTTGCGTTATTTGTAAAGGGTGTTCTAATCTTCTGGAATTCTGGATGTGCGTTTGTCCGCTGTATAAGTGGTAGGTCAAAATTTTTATAACACCATAACAAGTTGCACTTCACGTAATTAGCAGAGACTAGACAGACTCGTGTTTATTCGTTTCATTAGAATGGATTCGTATTGTCTACTGGTGTCTCTAACGATCCACGCAATATGAGCCTGTCTAGTCTATGTGAACTTCCTGAAGCGCAAGGAAAGTGTACTCGCTTCTGCAGGCTTAGTACTTACTTTATTATTAGGGCGCAATATTCTCGCTTGTATTCCAGTGGTGTTTAATCGCGAGAGGTTGCGAGAATACAAAGCTGTTTCGTTACAGGTCGGCACTTCCCGGCGTTCTGTGCTGTGTGCTATGAAAATGGATAGAAATGCTCGTGTGCTTGCTAATAGGGCAAACATGTATTTATTGCAATTTACAGACTTAATGTGTAATGGTAAAGAAATCAGATGTTTAATTTGCAATAAAAGTTTATTATATTGGAAATCATATATGTGCAAGAACCATGTAAATAGCGCAAAGGACAAATAAAAAAAAAGGATGGGGACCATATAAAGATATATTTCTACGTGATTTAACGATGATGTTAAATGTATGCAATGTGCCGTTTGCAAAACTGTTGTGCCTAACTACAGATGAAACAGCAGACTTTAAAAGATTTTGTATTGTCAATTACAGTTCGGACAATAACTTTGAAAGCACCGTCAGATCCTTATTTGCCAGCCTGTAACAGACAGCAAAGGTGTACTGTCCAGAGTGTCCATACTGCGTTAGTTAGAACACTAGACAACTTTGAAATTTCCTCGAAGCATGTTTTAATGATAGTTACCGACGCTGTTATGGATATGCTTCGCACAGGTTAATTATTCAAACCTGTTTAGCTGAACTTGCAGCAGATAACATGTCTGCTTCATGCTCTACATCTTGTAGTAAACATTATACGATAACGTTATACTGATGTGGATAAACTAATGGCACAGACGAAAGCGATTTTTCTTAAATCACCGAAATGTATTCGGCTATTTCGTTTACAATGTTCTGAAATACCCAAGCCACCACAACCAATTCTTACACTATGGGGTACATGGTTAGAAGCAATATTCTATTATTTTCAATATTTTTAAAAGATCAAATTAGTGATTTATAACTGGATGCTAAAGAAGTAGCTACAATAAAGCTAGTTCAAACACTTCGTTGTCCTTGCGGGATTCGTGTGGGATATTTGAGATGACGTTTCAGTCAGAAAAAGAAATTTAAAACTATATTACGTAAAAATCTCGATTTTTCTAGATTATGCAATTTTTTTAACAATAGTATAGCAATAGTATTTGTATAATACAAACTGTAAGACCATTTTAGGTATGCGAATATTACATCGCTAGATGTAGAACGATTGTTTTCAGCGTATAAGCAGACATATAGGCCGCAAAGGACAGGTGCCAAAGAGACTTGTGTAAAAACGTTTGCTAAGTTATGATACAGGTGTTGAAGGACTCATTTATGGATTTACTTTATATGTTTACCGTATCATGTTTGCGTTTTCAATTGTTTATTTGTTGTAAATAACGTGCCCGTATATTTCGGTTAATTCACCACAGTGACGTGAGCTTTACTTTACTCCTAGCCAATTAACTTGTTAGGCTCTATTTATTCTATTAAAGACCATATGATTGTGGGGAAAACGTCGAGTTTTCGTTTAACCATGACACGGTCTGAACCCGGAACAAGTTTAGTTTTAACTGAGCCTGGCAGTAGAAGCCTACGTTATTATCTAGTAATATTGTCGATATAACTTCACAGCATTTAATCAAAAAAGTGTATATATAAATATTCTCTAAAATAATGTATCATATTCTTGATTATCAAAGAAAACTAAGAAATTACATATCTCTACCAAAAAATGATTGTTTTACAAATATACAAACCAGAGATATTCTAACAGAACATACATGCGTTGGACAAAAGTATATACATATTCCTTTGTGTATACAAGGGACAAATATTTTACTAATGTCGCTATACTTCGCATGTGATGCTTCTATATATGCTTGAAGTTTCGAACGATAACTACGTATCTATCACTCCAAACATATGTGACGGAGTGATCATTGTGTGAGAGCAACACGGCCTTAACATACGCATAGATCCGATTTCCATCTCTTCGAATCGTTTCGGGCAATCCCTAGGAGGAAATTTAACCTTTTTGCTAAACGTTAAACTGAGATATAATCTGATTTTATTGTTATGGCATTGTTAAAGAGGTTCTCGTATTTTCTTTTCTACGACGCCAGTTTCATAATTTTTAAATAAGGCAATCATTTTCGATAAAGGTGAATGACGTTTATAGGATATTAGAAATAGAAAAAGAATTCAACGGGCATAAATGCATAATATCTTCGCACGTTTCCTTCTTATCTATTCGTGTTCTTTCTTCGGAGTCGAAAGATTTTTTTTCTCTTAACTCGAGAATATGTTTGATAGCAACTATCGGCTTTTACCCTGTTCAATCCTTTTGACAAGGAAAAACAGCAAACGATAAGCTTATCTACACAGAATGAGGAACATATGTAAAGTAAACGTTGGGAAAACGTATTGCAAATGATAGTGGAAATAATTTGTATTTCTTATGACCAACTGCGGTTCCAATATTATTTCTGCTTTCTCTCCGATATTGTTTGTTTTCAAATATATTTTTTTTTTTGCTTTTAGATCCCTTTGAGATCTTTTTTGACAATAATTGATGTATTAAATATTGATTTCTTAAATTCACGAAACGAAAATTAGCATATTGATACTGATTTTAGAGAAAATAAATTGGCACGGAATAGGAAACAAAAATAATTTTAAACTGGGGAAGTGTTGAAACCAACACTTTATGGACTGCAACTTTAATGCATATATTGTCTTACAGGCTCCACAACTTAAAGTCTTAAAAAAAAACAAAATTTCTTAACTAAGAGTGTGCATAAAAAGAACTAGGGAAAAAAACAAAAGAAACAATATCGATGCTAACTGTACGTGAATAATACCACGTAAGAGTCTTGTCATTCATTCTAATGCACATATATAGAAAAATTAAACGCATTTCCAAATATGGGTGAAATGTAATGTACAATACATTTCTGTACTTAAAGAGAACTCCTAAGCATCTCTCTCTAATAACTAATTACACGTTAAGGAAAGGCTCTTGCGGCACAGCTTTGAAACGAGTTCTAGACAAGAATCTATTATCATTGAAGAGAACATACTTATTAATGTGACACGCGACATTCTAAGAAAAGCTGCACCTGAATGACTCCTCTCTGTGCTTTGAAATAGACAGGAGATACTTGCGACGAACATTAATTCTATGATGGGTGTGTCTATGATGCATCCTACTGCACAGATAATGTGGTTCCCTGCAGCTACTGTTCCATCTTATGATGGAACAGTATACTATGCAGAGGGCTATAATCCCTCCTCTTGAAAGATCTATCGCTTCGGAGGACATATGACGTCCCGGTGCCCCTCGAAAGGGAGTGCATGAAACGCACGCAACAGTTTTGTATACGCTGTATTCTCCGAAAGTCTTTCTAGATCAAACAAAAGGAGTAAATAACGTCACCGTAATTAAAATTGGAAAGTACAAGCATTTCTAACGGAAAGTGCCTGGTTTGCTTGACGAACATATGCCTGTAAATGAAAATAGTTTTCAGAGAAACAAATCCTTTTTTGTTTATGAAACTTATATTAAAATTAAAACACAATCCATATATAACTTTAAGTTCCTAATACATTCCTCAAGTTGAATATGCTCAGACTGAGCATAAACGTCTAAGAATTTCTTGTTTACAGTTGCTTGTTTTAGTGCTAAAAATAATAACTTGAGTCTTAGAGGCATAACTGATGTTGTTCAGATTATACATTAATCTTTTCGGGATCATCATTAATCAGTTGTTTCGAATCGACTAAATAGTAAATACAGCTATATATCATCTGTATGCAGATGGTAGTTAAAATTTCTAACAAGGGGAAAGGCAGATGCACAAAATGAGAAAAATAAGGGACCGAGAATAGGTTCCTGCGGAACGTCGCACATAATATCTAAAACGTTAAAGAGCTTATTATTGCATTTAACTTTTCTAGTGTAGCCCAAGAAATAGGACGTAGCCGAATAATTTCAGAATAGGGCATAATATGTTGCAATTAACCACGTCGTAGGCTTTATTGAAGTCTCAAGAAGTTAATGCATTCATCTTATCTTCTTCACTTGCTTTAAACAACGCATTTGTGCAACTGTATCGGGTCCTTTTGATTTGGGGGTAACAAATTGTGATCGTTAACATACATGCGCATTCGAGCGTCCTTTTGAATATTTAATCAGGAGACGACAAAATCTTGATAGGACCCAGGTCTTTAAAATGGAGCCCTCGGTAAAGGAACAATCAAATGATCAAATTTGTCCGCGCTATGCGAACTACATAATCGTAATAGTGGAACAGTACCGGTGAGTATACTTCAGCTCACGTCATGATTATCAACACTACTACCTCTCTTACTTCTAATTCTATTCAATGAACGCAACAACATCTTAGCGTGTAACATTTTGGATCGGGAAGGATTTTCTTCGTATTGTTACAACGCTTGACAAGTGATCTTGCACCCAGCGAATTGGTTAAACACCGTCGGTTAAGTGTTTAGAAACGTTATATAGACTCTCGATAAGTGACACTTAGACTACTTTTTTAGAGTAATTTTATGGATGGAGTAAGATGTCTTTTACACTATGTTTTGCACGTTTTATCACATATTTTATTTTATTTACTTATTGTACACTAGTTCTACGCACTACACTGCAACACTGAATAAATAATTTTTAGCATGTGACAATATCCTCAATTTTATTAAATAGCAATTCAAATACTTTTTTGCAAAAAAGGCGATATGTAGTCTTTTACGTATTTTCCACGAAAAACCTACTAACATATACTTAAACTCCTAATATTGCACTTCCTTGAATGATCGACAATAAATATTGTTATTCCTTACAACAAAACGGGTTTATAATTCCCATTTCAAATCGCTTTTTGCTAATTTACTATAATACTAGATGGACATTATGATTCGACTTATGTCCAAAGTTGGAGAACACTTTTATGTGTAAGTAGAAACCAATTTCAATCGATTATAGTTGTATAGAAACTTTAATTGGGAGCAATGCTATTTCCGAGAGAATTCCAGGTTCATCTAGAAGAAGCATTACTAAAGTAAATTGGATCGTGAAATTTACTAGTGTATTAGATATGTTAAAGTAATTTAACGCGGTAACGTGATAGGTATTTTAACAAAAGAGAAACAATGCATTAGTAAAATTAAAGCAATATTAAATTGAAGAGAGGTATATTAAATCCATGATTAAATTGTTTGTTGAAATCGTTAAACTATACAATGACGCCACGGCCAGGCAAATTTATTGCATTTCAGCTACGGTACTTTAATAATAACGTTCGCTAATACATCGAAATCAACTGTACGTACCAGAATTCAATATTTAATATTTCATCAATTAGCATCTTCTTTGTTGAATTATAAAGTTTGCATGTTTTCATTTTACACTGTCGTACCAAACTTGTTAGTTTATCTCAATTTACGCTAGTGAAATTTGCTATAATAGACGGGCCGAACAGTAATTTAATCCTTCGCTAACTTATTGGTGATAGATACAACGAGTATGCCAGAGATTAAGTGGGAGAACAGGCGATATTCACTGACATTAGAGATAATTATTAGTAGATGTTAATTTACCAGTTCTGGGCCAATACGTTTTTGTTCCAAAATAAAAAGATGTAAATTTACCAGTTCTGGGGTCAATACGTTTTTTTGTTCCAAAATAAAAAAAAAAGTTTTTTAGGTGTTAATAATTCATTCACCTCAAAATTACGTAAAAAATATGTTAAAACATATGGAAGATCAAGAGAGCAAACTAGTTTGAATGTGTTACTTACAGTGGAAGAAAATCATCACGTGTCCACAACAGAATTAGGTCAAATTCATGAGATCTCTCAAAAATCTGCTCATAGGATTCTTAAATCAGCAAGAATGAAAGCCTATAAAATGTATCCCGTCCATGAGTTAACTGAAGATGATCCAGATCGTAGACTACAATTTTGCGAAACAATGACGGAATTGATCGAGCAGCAGCCTAATGTTTTAGATCACATCATTTTTTCAGATGAGGCAACGTTTTGTCTCAACAGCACTGTGAACAGACATAATTGTCGCTACTGGTCAATTGAAAATCCGCATTGGATTGAAGAAGTCCATACACAGCGTCCTCAAAAGGTGAATGTCTGGGCTGGTCTTGTTGGAAACAACATCATAGGACCATTTTTTATAAGAGGAAATTTAACTGGCAACGTCTACTTAAATTTATTGCGAAATGAGGTTGTTCCAGCACTTGCGTCCCTCTTTCCAAATGCAAACATAGGTGATCACCCTAATGCACATTTTTGGTTTCAACAAGATGGAGCTCCCCCATTTTGCCCATAATGTCCGCGATTATTTGAATGAAATTTTTCCGGGACGTTGGATCGGACGTAGAGGAGCAATCGAATGGCCAGCACGTTCGCCAGATCTCTCGCCATTAGGTTTTTTCTTTTGGGGTCACTTGAAATGTCAAGTGTACAAAAATCGTCCCCATAATCTTGAACAATTGGAAGAGAGAATAATTCAAGAAGTCAATCGCATCGCTCCAGAACAAATACAAAATTCAGTAAGGAATTTTACTGACCGTTTACATTTTTGTCAAATTGTAAATGGAGAGCATTTTGAACAATTATTGTAATCGCAACCTGAATTGACAGGTATCTTGATTTTTCTGTATTAGGACACTTTTTTAATTTTTTAACTGTTTCCTTGTGAATAAAAATAAACATCTTAATACTTCCTGAACGTAGTTTTTTATTTTGCATTCAAAAGTGTTAAAAAAATCTGGGCGTTCCATTAAAAAAAAAAGTTGGACGTATTGCCGATTAAACCGGAAGTGAAAAAAATATTAACTGTATTGCATAAAATGCATTTATATTAACTATACCCCCGTGCCAAATTTCAGAAATCATAATTTTCAAATAACAAAGTTATTCGACCGTTCCGGGACTTTTTACTAACGCTGTATTATGATTATAGCTCCCAATAATACATTGTTTGTGTTTATAATATTCCTGCTGTTCAAACAAACATTTTTATAATGCCGAAATTTAATTTCTTTATCAAGAACAAATTTCTTAATTCTTTTTAATTTTTAATGCACATTATTATCTCTATACGCGTATGATTTAGATCTTAATCCAACAAATTCAAATATCTTTTTTCCACCGAGTTCATCTTTAAATTTACGAATTACTGTTTTATTTTTATCACTATATAGTTCATGATCTTTTGGATAATTAGATGTATCAAATAAATCTGGATTATCTTTAATAAATTTATTAAAATCTTCTTTAAAATGATAGATTAAAGAATCTGTATCCATGTTCATTAATTTTACTTTTTCATTGTATTCTCTTTTAATTACATTATAATGAAAATCATACATATATGCTTTTGATAAGTCTAGAACAGCTTGTCCAAGATATATAGGTTTATTAAATGAAACAATTGTTTTATATTTATGAATTAATACAATATTTTCCTTGAATATTATACATTTTCTAAATGTTGGTTTATTAACAGCTCTTTGGGCTTTTTCTCGTTTGAATAAAGTTTAAGATCTTGTCTTTTTCTAACCGATTCCATACTCTTACCAAAAATTGCATTTACCATCAATTTCCGAAATCCAACTTCAAATTCATTTTTTGCTTTTTGTCTTTGCTTAGTACAGAATTGAATATATGTTCTTATAAAATCTATCTGAGCAAATTCGATTCATATATGCACATTTGTTATTTGCATTCCCAAATCTTTATATAGTTTTAATGTTTTATAATGTACTATATAATTTTTCTTATCATAGAAATCACATATAAATTTATTTACTTTTCTATTTGGAGGTGGTTTATTTTCCGGAGCTAGAGGCAGATCATTAAATTTATCATGTAACTCCTTTGGAAAATGTAGATCAACTTCTAATACATATCCAATTTCATTATCACTATTTAAGATTTCATCAAAATTTATATCATAAATCCATTTAAAATTCTTGTATGGCATTTTTTGAGACATAGCCCAACCGTATAAATTATTAGCATCAAGATAACTTGTTTGTGAATTATTATCACTAGAATTAGCATATCTATTAGAACATTGAGATATACCACCTTTGATACCATTCTCAAAGAATATATACATTTCATATTCAAGTAATGAATCTAATTCAGCTTTAGTATATTTCAACATACAATCCCAAGCAAGTCCAGCATATTATAAAACTATATTTGTGTATTAGTCAATACTGTAAACAACCTTCGTCAACTAATTGCTTTATATCCCTCTCAATGATAGTTTTCAATTAAAGGGAATGTATAAAACTGTAAGAAATGGAATATGCAGTTATTATTCGTTTGACTTTAGACAAAAACCGTTGATACATGAATTGATGTCTCGGATTTACTTTACTAGCCCGTGATAAAAGCAATCAGAATTTTTTGTAACATTTTGTGCACAAAAAGAACTATGGAGAAATATGAACGATATAGAAGATATAAGTTTAGTAAAGCTTTCAACAGCAAGAAGAACACCGTAACATTTAATAATTTGCATGCCAGTATCAATAATGGTGACATCCAAAATGTTGTAATTGTCCATTACCGAACAGATCACTTTCTGCACGTAATATGGTACACTCCAGGAATACCGGCAGCGGCAATATTTCTTAATAATGCAACAATTAATTCGAACATAGTGGATGAATCCTAAGAATAATTTTTAATACTGCGGAGGAAAAATTATTTTTTTTGAACGAGATAGAAATAATAAATAATTATTAGATTGATGCACTTAATATAATGTAACCTGTTACAGTGATGAATCGTCGAGTTCCAGCAGTGGGAGTACGGACTCTGGAAATAGCTCCTAATATATAGATTTATTTAATGTATGGAATTTATTTTAATTTTAGTTAATTGTGAACCATAATTTTTATAGAATCAAATATTTATTTAAATAAAATATCATAATTTTGTTGGTATAAATGGTTGTTACAATAAAAAAAGGCTCATCGATAATTCTACAAGATAAATCAAAAATACTTGAAGGAGGTCAAATAAATAGTGGTTTTATAAATTTTTTAATTCCCATATTAGCTGCTGCAGCACCAGTATTAGCAAATATTTTAAATAAGGTTGTTGACACAATAGATAATAAAATAAAAAGTAGGTCATTAACATTAGAATTTCCTAATCAACCTCCAATTCCTTTAAAGGAAACATTGACTCAAGAAGATAAAGACACAATAGAAAAAAATATTAGAGCACTCATGAATAGTAAAGGGGATTCAGATTGTGATGGTGATATACCATTGTTATGTTTTGATAAAAGCAAACAATTCAACAGAAGAAATTTAAAAATTATTAAATATACAAGATCCTCGATTATTCGAAACAAAATCATAAATATTTCATCTCTTATGTTAAATAACGAACATATAAAAATAATAAATACCACCAACCACAATTTACATCAGTAGAATTTTGAAATTTATAATTATTATGAGTTACTATATAACTTTTGTGAATTATAAATTTTTCTGGTAATGAATTAGCAAATGAATCAAAGAAATTCACTAATTTATTAGTATTATCTACATACATAGCAACCCAATGTGTTCCAGTATTCCAATCTAAATTAAAAATATACTTATTTAGATTATCTATTCCACCATATGTTAACAATTTATTTGAACTTATGTTTATTTCCTCGTTTGTAATTAATTTAAAAATATTCTCCAAGTCAATATTTGATAATACTATCTTATTATCATTTTTACATTTATCGATTAAATAATTTAAAATAATATTCTTCATTTATAATACTTTGAATAATTGTTGAATATAATTATCACTTATAACACCTTTTTTTTTAGTACCATCTGCTCCTGCATTTTTATATGCTTTATAAATTAATTCTGTGTTATTAATATTATTTTTATATTCATCTTCAGTATTTCCACTAACTACTTTCAATCTATTTTTATGTTCTCTAAAGGATCTTTAATCACATAATTTCGTTGGAAAAGAAATACCATTTTTATTAATAGTATAGAATCCAGTTTTAGTATATTCATCACATATTTGTGATTGATCAATATTAATATAAATTTATAAATCATTTATTATACTTTTATGAATAATTATTTTACTATAACTTGATTTCATTCTAGCTGGTATAAATGTACCAGTTTGTTGAATATATATTATGTGTTGCTGTCTATGTTCTTTCTGTGAATAATTTTTCTGCTAAATCTGTTTCTACCATTACCATTTTTCTTATGCGCATCATCATATATATTAAGACTGTGTGTTCTTAATTCATTTGGTATACTATCTTTTTCATATCTATATATATATTAAAATAAATAAAAGCTTCTTTACATAATTCTTTAATTACTTGAATCTTTTTCCAATTCATTTCCATTAGGTAAAAAATAATTTATTTCTGAAATTGATTTCCTTTCCATACCAAATATTATTTCTTGAGCAATTGTTGATTTACCAGATCCAAATGGACCTATAATTGTTATTCTTTTTGTTTGTGATAATAATTCACCACCCATTTTTCTTTCAATTCAAAAATTCAAAAAACCTCAATCCAAAATTTATATTATCATTATTAACAATAACTTTTTCTTTGGTCGACCACTGTTAGTCATAATTAGTATTAAAATAGTATTTATTAATAATTAAATAAATATAGAAAAATATATTTATAATAAATATGAGTAATGTTAGTGTTAGATATTATACACATCTACCAAAGACGAGTAATTCAAATATATCAATAAATAAATCAATAGCAAAGTCATTAAAAAATATAATAAATAAAAAGATCAATGGACTGCAATAAATGACGCAAAAAATTATTATAAAATAAATTTAGCAACTGAATTAATATTAATTAAACAAGATCCTAAAATTAAATCATCTCAAATAAATCCTGATCGATCTATTGATCTTGCACTTGCACATCTGACTTATTCCCATATTAATAATAATATAATAAATAAAATATAATTCCCATATAAATTCTATTGGGGTTGGGTCGCAGTTGTCCGCAAAAAAACGCAAAAGAATGCAAAGAGATCAAAAGATGATCAAAGCACATCAGATGATCAAAATTTTGAAGAAAATTTGAATAAGTCTGTAAAATCTGTATCTAGTAAATAATGTCATTGATTGATATTACAGATAAAAATCAATTGAGAATTATACAAAATAAAATTAAAGCTGATTGCATTGAATTTAATAAATTATCTGTTGGTTCAAAATCAAAAGCAAGTACAATTATATACTGAAAACAGAGTTTTAAAAGATTTAGGAATTGCTGCAGTTGACACAATTGAGAAAATGGATGAAGAAATTATAGAAATTTCTAGAAATAAAGAGTAAAGTAGAAATAAAGATAATAAAATTAATGTGTTAGAAAAAGAATTAAAAGATGTGAATCATTATGATGAAGATAAAATTAATAATCTATTAAATAAGAAACCAATCATTAGATATGTTGATAGACAAAGAGCAAAAAGACGTTTATCAAATACCTTTTCAATCACCAATAAATGATTACAAACGAATTATTGAATGATGCAGATTTAAAAATTAATCAATTGTATATGGAAAATAAAAAAATTAAATAGTTATTTATAACAGGCTTACTAATTTTTATAATTTTAGAAGTATTAGATATGATTGTTGATTATTTAATTTTTAATATCTTGAAACTATCCTCTTTTATCTTACTTTTAATATATTACTTGTAATTACTTAATCTCATTCTGTAATATTTTAATTCTTTTACATATCCTTCTAATTCTTCTCTAATCTCTTTTTTCTTTTCTAATTTTGCTACTGATAATTTAATATTTGTTTTATAATAATTTTCTAATACCGTTTTATAATTTTTTAATTCCTTTATTATTGGTTTAAACTTATTATATTTATATGATTTTAATTCTTCAAACAATTTTCGGTTTTCATCTACTATAATAATGTCATCATCTAAAATTCTTTTCAAAATATTTGAATTTTGTAATTTTATAGAATCTATTATTTCATTCGGCTTTGATGTATCACAAATATATGGTGCAGATAGTAAATCAATACTAAAATATTCAACTGTATTATAATCAGTATTTTCATTGATTGTAATATTTTTATAAATTATTATATTCTTATTCACATAACCAGCATAACCATTAATTTCAATACCATTTTTATTAAATATTGTATAATACTCATTTGGAAATAAATTTATTAAATAATTATAACAATAATTTATTTCATTTCCAATTACTATATTATAATTATGTAACTATTTTATTTTCTATCATTGAATTTTTTGGCAAAAAGTTTATTAATACACTTCTTTGACGTTGGATATTATGTTACTAGAACTATTACGTTTATATTATATTCAATGTTTACGTTTTATGTTACGTTCAGTGTTCACCTTTACATTTGACGTTACGTTTTATATACATGTTTACGTTCACAAAGACATGTTGATGATAAAATAAATTTTGAATATTACAGGGTGAGGGTGAAACGCCTCTGCCTCTTGATCTTCCATATGTTTTAACATATTCTTTATGTAATTTTGAGGTGAATGAATTATTAACACTTAAAAAACTTTTTTTTTATTTTGGAACAAAAACGTATTGGCCCAGAACTGGTAAATTAACATCTACTATTATTTGCCTTCAAAGCGAAGAAATTGCGATTGGTAGTGTATTAAACGAGTGACTTACTTCAAGACGAATCCAAGTTAGAACAGAAAATGAATTATTTAATTGATTTCGGAGTCAATATTTCGAGACAATCTTTGGTAGCAGGTGTGAAAGACGCAGACCCCTTTCGCATGAAAAATAGAAAAGTATAACATAGCAGCATTGTTAAAGACTCTCACAAGGGAAGTTGAAACGTTTCAAGCCAGGACTAGAAGATGGCATTACTTGCCAAAAATAATATTCCGGTAATTACATTGAAAGATATTTTCGAAAATGTCAACCATGTTCGACGAGCGGCTGTTGTTTAATAGTCATTTGTATCAGTCGACGTTAGTGTTTCTATAAAAATGGAAGAGAACCAATATTGTCCTATGCTTTTGAAAGGCAATATATCTATGTAAATTAAAAGTAAAATGGATGCTGTTTATTGAAACTCATCATTATACAAGGTGGCACAAAAGTAATGTCATAATTTGAATTGGCTCCCATTTTGTTAGAAATGAAAAAAGAGCTCTGTTTTCATAAAAAGCTTATTTGAAAGTGTAAAATTGATGACATTAATTGAAAAAATTTATATCGCTCAAATGGCCACCTCCCGAGTTGATACATAATTGCACTTATTTTACGGCATCTTGAATTGTTGCTCGCAAAACATCTGCCTCCAGATTAGCGATTTCTGTTTCAATGTTAGCTTTCAAGGCTTGCAAGGTTAGTGGTTTGTTGCGGTAAACGCGAAATTTTAAGAAGCTCCAAACGAGAAAGTCTGACTCTGTTAGGTCTGGAGATCTGGACGGCCGGCTCAAATCTCCACACTCGACCTGGAAATTGGTGTCCCAATATTTTCATAGTTGCCCGAGCTGTGTGAGCGGTTGCTTTGTCCTGTTGAAACCAATAGTGCCTACTTGGGTGGATCGTCTTCTCGCTGATGTTTGTGGATTCTTTCTGACATCGTCGGTAACAGCATAGATGTTCTCGTTCGAACGAGCACTACGAGGCCGGCCACTTCTTGCGACATCTCTACTGGACTCAGCAAACTGGGTCTCTAGTGGACCCAGTTTGCACGAGACGCTCGGACAAACGTTTAATTGTTCGAGCACATGGAACACGACCACCAGGAAAACGACGGAGAAATTCACGTCGCGTTAAAACAACAAACTTAAAATTTGTCAAATAAGAAGTAACATCAAAAGTTCACCATTTAGAGAGATAGCAGTAGCTGTGCTGTCTCAAAGAAAAATGTGTTTGTCATTTACCGATTGAAGATTTAGGCATGAAAGAGCTAACAGCGCGTTGAGTGCCGCACTAAAGACTGAAGACGTATTCGAATATACATTTTCAAAGGTATAGATGACAGTAGACTACGAGAAGTGACGTAATTGCAAAAAGTTATTCCATCGGCAGGGAAAGCGACGGTGACTGTTTTTTAGGATGGTTATGGAGTCGTATTAGTCCACTATCTTTGAAAATAATAACGGCGGCATACTAGGCATCATTACAATCTCAAGCAGAAGTAGAAGGCATCTGAAGAAAAAGAAAGATTTGTTTCGATGTCTTTCGAAAAGTTTACGATTAAACCGAATTTCTTGGGATTCTTTATTTGTTGTAACACGTAATCACAAATTATTTAAACTTGAAGTATCGACCTTGAGTTTTGCGGTTACGACGTGGGTTCGGATATTCGCTTGTAATCTAGGTGGATTAGTCTTAGATGACGCCAGTGTATACGTACGTGTATATAATTACAGCTAAATCAGCTTTATCATCTTTGTTAGCTCGGTAGCTGAGGTAGCAATTAGGGGAGAACGCTTTCGGTTATAGCACTTACCAATTCTGCGTTATCTATTGTCATAGTCGACAATTAATTATAGATAACATACGCCTTCATAAGTTGAATAAGTATCAAAGATAAACAATGTGCTTCTTGCCCTTGAACTCAGTAAATAACGAATTAAAATAGGTGATGGTTTTGTTGATATTGTGATACATAGAAGGAAAACACCTATTCTGTTATGAAATAGTGCGTAAAAGAAATATTTAAAGTTTAGCTTCTTCGTTAAACGTATATACAGCCTGCTAAAATTATGTGGAATAATGCGTCTACAGTTGCTACACTACATCATATGAAAAAATATTTTATTAATTTTGATTTTTGAGTTATTGCAGAATCAAATTATTCCGCCTCTTGGGCTACAATTTCCTAATGATGAGGAGGTTGAAGAAGAACTAATAGACGGTAACCTAAATCTCGATGTGTAGTAGCAGTTATTTAAATGAAATTTTTACTAATTGTTGAACAGGAAGGAGAAAAGTTGTCACGACTGAATTATCAAGTGATCAGACAAGAAAAAGTTAAGTAAGCTTACTTAACTTCTTGACTAATAATCAAAATTATTTAGCTGGCATAAGCTGTATTCCTCCTTCGATATCTCCCTGGTGTTCTCATGGTTTAATTTGTTCCTCTAGGTATTTTGAATATTATGGAAATATGCAGTAAGTGCCACGAGCCTAACGGCCTGGTAACCTAATTGAAAAAGGAAATCGTTTTTAACTAGATAACTGCTAAAAACGGAACATGTGCTTACATCATTTTTTCTGTAATATTATAAAGCACACATGATAGTTTCCATCATTTTTTTGTGTAACATCCTGTTCGTAAAAATTTCAAATTATTCCAAACACTAATTTAGATATCTATAAGGAGTCCCAAAAAACGTGGGCGAACATGCGCTGAAATAAGACATCCAAACGCAGCAATATGCAGGCGTTCCATTTAAGGAAAAACTAGCTTGTATTGCTTGTACCAGAAATTCAGTTATATATGCGGCTATAATTTTATATTATGCAGAAGTTGTTTCCGAACATTCGTTATTCGAAAACTTTTCCTCTAAATTGATCAGGAAAGGAATTACCTTCAACCGACATACTAACCGGACACGCTGTATATATTGCCTACTTCATTTTAATTGAAGTTTCCTTTAGAAACGGGTTTTGCAAACAAAACCCGTGCGGGTTGAAGTCGACCTTGCTAACGCAACTTATTGACACAACTGTAGGCTGTGGAACTGCGGACGGACACGGGAATATCCAGGTTAATACCTAATTGTAAATACTAGTGTAAATAGAATTGTAAGTAGAACACCACGTGGCGTATTTGGTGGCGGTGCCGGTCAATCAAGTAAGCCCATACTCATATACCCATACGCACTAAGTATATTTTAGAATTTTGTCTTTCACTTCATTACATTAAACTCCTAAACGGGTGCACTTATTTTTAATGGAGCACCACTCTGTTCGTAAAAAGCAAACGCTGCTGACGTTGACGTATACAGGTGGTTGTATCTTTCCTAATGTAGAAAGCAAAACAGAAGCTTTTTCTTATATAATGATTTCCCCAGTCAAAGCTAATTATAAAGGTGGCGATTTGTAGGGTCTTTTTTTGACTAATTACTTTTATAATGAAACGATTATGTGATGTTATATTGATTATCAAATTGGACATAATTTTTTACATAAAATCTAAATTTATTTACTTGTAACGTGCGTCATTTGGTTTTCTTTGTCACGAAATGTAGTTTTAAGTACTGTGTTGCGTATTGTGAAAATAAACTGAAAAATCATTTTTTTTATCAAAGTAAAAATTTGGTATTAAAAGTCGAAAAAGATATTGTGACGTAATGTTCAGATTGCAGATATATACATGTATAGATCGGCTAACAGATATTTTATTGCATATTTAACATCTGTTTATCGGAGATCCCATATAATGTGCATTAGAAGCAAACAACAGGGACAATAAACGCCATACAGTTAAACGTTAGAAATAATTAAATAATTACGGATAATGCGGCTATTGAATAAGTTCAAGCAATTGCTAAAACAATAAAATACTGAAAAATTTTATGTTTTTTTTGTTGAGGAATTTTTACATTTAGGTTATTGACATTATCGATAGCACTTTCAAAAACTATCCAGAGTATCCACAGTGCTATCTATCAAAAAAAAAAAAATACCGATAGTTCCTATTAATAACCACCCCGGCTAAAAAAAGAATCAGTAGAAATGGTTTGTGGAAAATAGTGATTGGGATAATTTATAGAGCAAGATTAAACGACTTTACTCATTCACTTTAAATCATTTCAAAAGTAATAAGAAAAAATAAGCCTTATCCATAGTTCGCTTGTTCATTTTTTAACAGATTTAGCTGATCTGTGTGGTACGTCATGTTTCTTTTTCTAATACATTTGGGTATACTTTTAATATTCAACTTAATATGGTGTCATACGTCTCCTAGGATTAAGCAATAGATTCTCTTGAATCTGGTCGTCAACATCAATTTTAGTTTCTGTGTTGGAACCGTAGCTTTTGCTGATGTTATTAACCAAATATCCACTGTTATAATAACATTCTTCATTTTTCATCGTTCATGACGGAAATAATATCAATGTCTATCAACTTACCCATATGTTTAAGTAGTCGGAATACTGGCAGTAAATTAGTGGAAATAAGATACACAGCAGTTATGCAACATATAAGTATCGGCACCTCCGCACCACACAAGTTTAATTTATTATATAGTAATATAATAATTCGTCCGGGGCGGCGTTTCGAGGACACGAATGGTTCTCATCATCAATCGATGGCCGAATGATCGAATATTCGTTCATTCGGCCATTAATAAATAGACTTGTTTGGAGCGGAGGTGCCAATACTTATGTGTTGTTACGCCACAGTCCTTGCTCCTTTATACATATATTACGCCTCAGTCCTTGCTATCGTTATTCACACAATTTGTTTAACAAACTTTTATATGGAGTTTAATTAAATTTTACAAAAACAGTCGCAAAAAGAAAATATTGAATTTATGAGAAAATTTCCATCCATTCATTTTTTAATCATGTTGTTTAGTAATGAAAGAATTTCCAAGAGCAAAAATATGGCACCCAACCAGTTACTAAGTAAGCATGAAAAAAATAAAGGACTTTCCGTCGTCTTTTTGCTACACATCTGATTTAATTTAGTCTTTTAATATAGGTAGGTATATTAAAGAACTTGCCAAATACGGTCGTTAATTTGTCGGTTGTTCTGTTGCTATCTTGATTTTACATTATTTTGTACACTGGCCGCAACTGAATTGTCGGGGCATTTCGTTAAAGATTAAAATGTATTTCTGAAGGTCAACTTAAACGATTATTTATCATATTGCATTGATCTAGCTTGGTTTTCAGCGTTTACAGGAGTCAGACGTTTCGCAATATTTTCACAGGATAGGAACACTGCTATAATCCGATAATTGCAATCCAAATGTATAAAAATTAGTAAAAAGCGTGCAGTATGTTTCAAGTAATCGTGAGTGATGCTTCTCAGACGAGAATTTGAGTCTTATAAACAGTCGAAAGCCGTCGCCTTATTGAGTTACACAAAGGCGGCCTTAGTTTCCGAAAAATCACGCGATCAACTAATCGAAATTATTCTACTGTATTACGGTTGCGATCGGTGGATTGGAAATCAAGGTAAAGCTCGCAGAGTAGGTTCAGACGCACCTAGAAAGATCGCCGTTCGAGAAGATATTTTTTTGAAGTTGGTTGTGCAACAATGATCTCAGTCTATAACATTTTCAGCGTGGTAATGAGGAAAGGCTGTCGGTCATAGAACATCATTATGGACAGTTTACGAACGAAAAGTGCATATGGGGTTCTGTAACTACCGGCTTTTATTGAAATAACCTTTAACACCTGAGCATAGACGCGCTAGACGAGCATTATTTACTTTTATTTTGTTGAATTACATGTTTATAAGCAGAAAATATATTTTTTTAAAGTTTTTGCTGGTGTCCTTTGAATTCCGGCCAGTATATTAAAAAAGAGATGCTTATGTTTTTTTTATACTTTTAAAAGGTACTAAAGTACGTAATAGAGATGGATTATAGCAAACTAAAATTTCAACATAGTAATTCTTGCTATGCTTCAGAAAATTTTCACTATTTTCACCGCTAGACAAAGATACTGATGAAAATTTTCAGTAAAACGACGAATTTCACGAAGTAAAGTTGGTTGGTGTTAGATCTGCGAAATGTGCGAAATAGTATTGAATTTATTCCTAAAGTTAGATGCAAATTATCTAATTGAAACTTGAAGTGTCTCTCAAGGAACAAAAACGAATTTTTTAATACCTGAAGAGGACTGTTAGAATAAACCTTTACTTTGCACTGTATAAAATATAAATTATAGTCGATATAATATTTGACTATAGTCAGTAATGCAAGGAATATATTCTTTTTCTTTTTCTAGCTAAATATAGTTTAACACTTAAAATTCAATGTATTTACAAAAATAGGCAAAAACATGTATTAAAATTATCATTTAGTCATTTAGAGGAGCTCAGGGAGTGTTATGAATTTTTTTCTAATAGAAGGAACAAATACATTTGTCGTTCAAAAGTTTAAATTGAATGATCCATCCATTTTTGATTAAATTGGTTTACCTTTAGAAATCCGAAGAAATCACTTCAATGTTGCGTGTACTTTTACTTAAATAAAGATGTACGCAGTGTACGACAATGGATTAAGACTTCCACACTGGAAGAAACGGATGTACACAAAGTAGTAATGATGAACTCAGTAGCTTGGACCATATTAATTAATGAAATAATAAATGCTGATTAATATCATTTATCTTTCGCCGGTGCCTTATATTAAAGATCTGAAATGTCCTTTTGTTTCTCGATGTAATTAGTTGAAAAAATGCCAATTCTTGAAATATTTCCCGTTCAGTTAATTTCGATTCTGGCCTAGTTTGCACGTTGAGTTACCATGCTAACTGTAGCCTACCACCTTTTCCTCTTATATGATTTTAGTATTAACTGACTCTGGCAGTGGAAGTCTACGTTATTATTTCAAACACCTAAGCGGGGAGGCTATGTCTTCTAAAACCCAAGATTATTCTAAATTACGCCAAAAATTGCCAAATTTCTTTCTACCCTAACATTTTTTTCCTACTATCGCACCATAACAGCGTCCGGAACTTTCTAAAACTTAAACATTGCATCGCCACAACTGCGTCGGCCAATATCCTTCACCGAATTAGTTTGTCTCTTTTGCGTAGGCAAATCAAAGAGACCCGGTTTGTTTGATTCCTTTTCCAATCAACTTTGCGCACCTTATCTCGAAGTTTCATAGAGTTTGAGTCTTGTAGATTGGTGTCTCTTCTACCGAATTACATCTATATAAGCTGACAATATCTTCAAACAGATAACTGAAACTCAGTTCTGCAAATTTGAGAATCTCATCCCCAAGAAACTTCTCAACAAGTAGATTTCCAAGATTATTGTAAATCACTCATCGTACCAATTATTTAAGGTTAAGGTAACTGCCAGGTCGAAATTTCTCATTTACTATGAAGAAACGGCCAAATGTCTTGAATCATTTCCAAAGGTGAGAGAACGGCCCTTACGAAGCTGGAATCATTACTATTCTTTCTGCGGATAGAGGCAATGCTACAGTAGTTTTTGACCACTCTCAATATGTTAACAAAGTGATGGAGTTGTTAGGAGGCGGAGCTAATCCGCCTATATCTAGGGTCCCTACTTCCAAGATAGAAAAGGAAATTAGAACCCTCATCGTATCATCAGAGATTTCTCTCAGAGCCCAAAAAAGATTCACAAGCCAGATATACTTTTCAAGCCTGCTATTAGTGTTATCCCACCTACCACTTCTCCAAGTATCTGCCCAACATCCTCAAAAAATACACGAAGATCACCCCTTTCTATGTACTTAACTTTGCTTATTTCATGGAACTTATCTCCAACACATTGCATCGGGTATACGTTACTTGGGTTCGACGTAACATCCTTATTTACGTCAAAGTTTCTATCTTCATGGACAGAAACTTTCGTTTGGTTCGAACAATATCATCGAGTAACTTTTGGAACGGGATGGGAAATCTGCTAGTCGTCGTAGAGAAATGTCTGGCCTTTACTTATTTCATATTACAAAGACTATTTTACAAACAGTTATCTGCAATGGGCTCTCTTCTTTTCTCTGATGTGGGGACATCCCCGACACAATAACTAATCTTTAATGCAAGGATTCTTTCTTAAACCATCTCATTCGTCAACATTCGGACATCAATTTTACTATGAGGGTAGAATACAATGGTGTTCTCCCGTTCTTTAAAGTATTAGTCACACGTAACTACGCCGGTAGTTTAGATCACTTCGTTTATCTATAATCTCCTTGGTTCACTATGAGGTGACAGTCTTTGAACCCAACAATCTTCTCGCCGAGCTAAGTCATATACGGAAGGTTTTCCTCAATAATGGTTTTCATAATAATGATATTAATAGAATCATCAACAAACATCTTCATCCAACCAGTAAAAAAACGAACCATAACATTACCATTTATCTACCCTATACCAACATGGTTAAAATTAAAAAAAAAAACAAACAATCTTCAAACCTTTCTCAATCGAAGTTTCAGAAATTTTTCCGTCACACAGAGACAAATGTAAATTAATTAAAGAATTATCCTTCTATCAATTAATTTTAACATAAATAGAATGGCATATAACATGTAGCAATACAAACTTCCGCTCCAAAAATAAGGATAAAGCAGTATACTCGAAAAATTTAATATTAGTCCCATGCAAAGGGCGCTAGACTTATGTTATTTATACTTGAAATAAATGTACAAATCCGATTTATTAGAACGTTGAAAACAAACGCTAATTGTGTTTACTGCTCAAAGCTAGTATGTATGTATATATCCTCAGGCTCGAAGCAGATCCTTAATACACGTCCAAGTAGCAAACAAGTCTGTTCTTGTTCATTTACAATACGATTCTCGCTATTTTTCTTTGCCTAATTCTCGAGTTTGTATTCTCAAACGCGTGTTCTGTTTCAAGATTAGGAGCACTGTGGACACTGCGGCGTCTGTCAATTACACACTGCACTGCTATACTAAAGTTTACGATTTAGTGTAACGTCTTATTAAGTCTGAATTGAAATAGTTTTTGATTATATTTAAGCGAAGGAAACTAATTAGACTTGCGACAATGAAAAGAAATGAATATGTCGAATAGAAACGGATGAAGTACGACTGATCCAGAAAATAGATTTTTTACGTATCACTCCCGCCGTATCGAAGACTTAATTTAAGGTAATTATATAATAATAATAAAATATTGGTCAATATGTATCAAACATACAATGCTTCGGTTTGTCGTCACTAAGTGTCGCTGAAAAATGTAGCGAATGTTATTGGAGACAATGCTATTTTACCTTTTCGATACCTACTTCAAGATGCCAAAAAACCTAAAGAAAAAAAATATAATCTCGACTTCACACTTTTTAAAATTGTTTAGGAAGTTAGCGAAGAATTCAACGCACAAGTAACAAGAAATCGCAACATTCTATATCGACTAATCGATTGTGCGGAAATGATCTCCCGCTTCAACATCCAACGGGCGCCTAATATATTAAAAGAAATAATTAAATAACTGTCAGCATAAGAAAATAAAAAGGATGTAATTCAACATTACTTAATATTGTTAGTACTAACAATATTCATTTTGTACAAAGTGGCATAAGTAAATTGGATTAAAGTCTTAGACAGTACGAGAATAAGACTACGTTATATATATATACACACATATTTGCAAAGTGGGCTACGTAAAGCGTACTTTACCTCTGGTGAGAATATTACATTGCCATTCCCAACATAATTCTGAAATATAAGCATAATGCTGCCCTACAGTTGGAAACATAATAACGTTGTTTGTACTTTTGTGATGTAGCAATAACTAATTCATATAAAGAGGAGAAAATATAAGAAAATATGAATAATTATGGAAAAATTACAATAATATCGTCGTAGTCAACAACGGGGTCGATTCTTGAATAAAAATATTATTTCCTTTAGAAGGAAGACCAAGTAAAACAAATTGCTATTAAGTTAATTGAAGGAGAAAATCCTATTTGAATGAATACACGCCAAGCTTACATATGTTATACAGTTAAGTGAGTACGGGTAAAATATGTGACTAGCCGTTACGGAGAAAACCGTCGTTGAATGTAATTGTTCTTGCTGGCGTTTTATACGACATTTAAGGTTAACTAAAGCATTAACAAGGTAGATGGGAGACTTTAAGTATATTCCATTTATTCTTAGTGCATATTTCGAAATGAATGTTTAACAACGTGATGTCTTAGGTGAACCGAATATTTAAGTTATATCATCAAGAAATCTATTGATTACTGATTTGATACCGTATTTGTTTGTTTTAATTTAATAATTATCGATTATTGCCTGTTTAATTGTTAATAATAATAAATCTACATTTGTTGTCGCTAACTAAGTTATTGGCTTACCCTTACTTGTGGTAAAACAGAATCATTTTTTATTATGAAACAAACGTGTGTAAGTGCAACATGGGAGTGTTAATAGTGCATAAGAACAATTTGTTGGCGTGATAAATGATTAATATGTGTGTAAATGATTACTATTTATTGTCCTATTTATGTTAACTCAATGTTCTATTGATTGACGGAATCATAATCATGTATTGAAACAGACATATCAAGATGGCTCCATAGAATACATATACATACAGTGAACATTTCAGGATATTACTTATACTTAGAGATGATAAAAGCAGGTGGAATTATTCCATTTTTGTAGCGACTAGATAGACTCGTGTCTATTCGCCTCGACAGCTTCGGGAGTCAACAAAACACGAGTCTGTCTAGTCTCTGTAAAAAAGTAATAATTTCATCCGTCTTTCTTCTCTCTACCTTCATATTGTAACTCAAATGAAGGTTGTTTAATCGAAGTAATATGCTCAGTTTGAACCTATTTCCATAGATAACTTTTGCCTTCCAAAGATACATGCTCGGTTGAGTTATACAAAGAAATGTTTTCTTTTGCCGTAGATTCATGATCTAATATCGAAAAAAAATTGATTACATTAATTTACCGAAAATGACTCCAACTCTGGTTTTTTAAATGGAATATCCTGTGTTTTTTTAATATTTTCAGGATCTACGACTTTAATATGGCTTTACAAGAAAAAGTCCAAAGGAGTCAAGTCTGGCGATTTTACAGGTCAAACAAACTGCCATGAGTTCATAGCCATTTATTGGGAAACTGCTTAACATTACAACTCGCTGCGTATTATATCATCCAAAATCTTATTGGGTTTCAGTCAAAAGTTCTAGGCAGCGTTCAGTGTTAAATGTACTTTGAAAGTCATGAAGAAATATCTTACTTTTTAAAATTCAGAATGAAATAGTAAAACTAAATCTATGTTGGGGTTGATAATGACTATTTTCAGGTTGTTCATTCCATTTCCTGAAAATCTACATTTATCCGTCCATAATACTCTATCCATAATAATATTTTGCGGTTTATTTAACAATCAGTTGCAATAATATAAACGCCTTTGGCGATAAATGTTGCACCTGTTTGATTTTATAAAGTTTAAATTTGTGTTGCTTAAGATAGTGGGAACTGTCATCCTTTGCTCCAACAATTGTATTTCTAAAAATAAAAAAGTTACCTGTAGGACCGAGTATACCGCCTGTGTATACGTCTATATTACTTTTTTATCTTCATAGTGACAACATTCAAATCAATACAGTTATTATTATCAATGTACTGTTAGAACTGATGATTTTAATGTGACATGCCAGTTGAACATATGTAATATTAGAATGGGGACAAATTCTGGCAGATTCTAATAGCGCAAGTAATATTAAATTTTGTAGACTCGAGAACGAAAAGCCTAGCACACTAAAATATATGTTATCGAAGGAAGATTGGAAAATATATTTATAGCTATACAGACATTGACAAGGGATTCCAGACCTTCATTAGTACATTCGGCTGGTATCTGAATCACCTTTCCATTTACGGAAGAAAGATCTGGTAAACAAACAAAGAATTGGATAACACAGGCTATTATTGACACTAGTAACAAAATTAAATGGTTAATTGCAGGGGTAAGGTGCAGTGGTATTAGAGAATTACAGAAGGACAACAAATAAACGAAAGGCAAAAAAAAACAATACGAACGGCAAAAGTTAAAAATTCTACGAATAAGAATACGAATTAATTTTCAGTAAAATGGTCTAATACCTTGGTGAAAAACTTGAGGGTAGGACGTTATTAATCAAAAAAAGTTAATGCAGCAGTTCTTATTTTTTAATAAATACACGCTATGTAAAAATTTCATCAAAGCAGGATATAAATTTCTTTTCTAGCTATTTATGGAAATTAAATTAGTTTTCAGATTACTTTTTCATGCGTTTTATTAAAATAACGACTTTTTGAATTAAAGTAAATCAAATCCAGACCGAAATTAATTAGTAACGGAAACCGTATCGATTTCATTCAGCAGAAAAATCACATCTTTCCAGTAAATAGATATAACTTTCTTTACGAAATGAATAGAAAAAGAAGCAACGTACAAATTTAATAATAACTAATAATTACGTAAGTAGATTGTGAACATTACGTAGTTGGTTATATTCACGCACTAAATGCGCTCGTGTCAGATGGAATGGACGTGAGGTGATTTCGTTACTAAAACTTTCAGCGTGCTGTTCCAGATTGGCTTTCCTCCAGCTCCCCAGTCGAATTTCCTAACACAAACTGGCATAAACTGCGTTTTCATTCTCTTACTTACAATAAAGCGATAACAACTTGAGAAATGACCGACATTTTATCTCGTATTGACGAAGGAATGGTATATTTTTATAATAATGCTCATTTACGTTCCATAGATCAATATTTGAATAAAAAGGATGATTTTCACTTTGGTTTGCTTGTAGATTTCACAGATTTGTGTTAGTAATGACATGCATGCAAGAATGTTTATTATTATTCAACAGATGCGGCTATGTGCTAAGTCTGGCAGTATAATATGCCTCATCCACCCTGGGGAAGTTGAAAATATTTACATTCTAACCTTCAGTACTGATTTAGTCAATTCGGTTATTGTTGCCGCTTGATCCTAGCTTCCTATTTCTCATCAGTTCTCATTTTTTCAAAAAACATTTGTTTTTCTTTATTTTATTGCAATGCAAACATTATGTTTAAATAGATATTTAGAATTAGCGTTATGTTAGGCATAAGTCGGTATTCAATTATTGAAGCATTATTATCGGTGATAGATAGTCGGCAACTGAATCAGTAAATTATATTCAAAATTATATTTTATAATATATTTTAAGTAGCGTGAAATCAAATAAACTCTGAACATTCGAAGTCACTTCGTACGTGACATATGTGGTGGATGCGCCTCAATGTCGAATTCATAGGTGGAACTGATCACCATCCATCCAGCCGTTACAAGCAAAAGTGTCATCCCTCTGAGCTGCCCAGGTTTCTATCGTATTTCCTTTTCATCGGGTTTTCCATTTAGTCAAATTTAATCTCTGCCCAAATAGATTTTGGGTTCTTATATTTTGCTGCGTTTTTGAGAATTTCAATTGGCAATCAATTTTTTTCTAGTTTTATTCTAGTCTGGCGAAGCATTCAAATCAAGAAAGCAAATTGACAATTTAATTAAAGAATTTTAAAGGTAGAGTGTAAGTTGGGGAATTTCCTACGTCCATTTTCACATAGAAACGTTTTCAACTCCAAATTTTTGGGAGAATTTCTCATTTTAGCTTCCAAATTATAATTTTTTTTACAAGATATGATTTTTCGAACCTTCTCAATTGTCCTAATAATGAAGTAAATGTTCTCTGCACTGATTAGTTAGTCACAATAAGTACTTGTAGGTAAATGTAACTACTTGCAGGTCTTTAATTTCCCTGTACCGTAACGGTAACTAACCTTTTTTTTTTTAATCTTTGATGTAGAAAGCATACTATTTAAGATATTTAAGTCCTGCAAATTACCAGACATAATTTGGCACGTGGGTCGAACATTACGAAGAGTAACGAAGAGAGAAACGTTGCAGCAGGCTTTGGAGAAAACTGAATCCGGAAAACAATTTGGGTCAGTCTTCAAAGAATTTGAAGTTTTTCTTGCTATACTGCCACTTAAAAGAAAAGATTTACAAGGGTAATCCGAAATGTTTCGAGGAGAGACGTGGTGATGCTCATCCAAAATATTTCATTAATATAATTCGCGTATCCGTCAAAGAATACCTTCGAAAATCTTAATCATGTTGGATGCTTAATTGTTGTTTCTGTAAAAATTGAAAAAATCAGTTATCGAACCGTCACTAAATTCTTGCAAAGACAACATTGGCCACGGTGAAATCGTGCTTAGTTGAGACTAAATGTTGGACACCGCCAAAAATTGCAACCATTACCTATAACATCTGAAAAGTTCACCGAATATTGCTACACGATCATTGAATTAAGACGAAGGAGATAGCAGAGGCTGTGGACGATGTTTGTTATATATTTTCAAAACCATGCTGAAGCAGATTTAGCAAAACAAGTTGAAGTTCTGCATTGACTGTAGCCGAAACTTGGATACATCAATACCCTCCTAATGTCATAGCACAGTCGAAATACTGGACAGCGATTTTTATCACGTCAAGATGTTGGAGCCTTCAAAAACCCTGTTTTGGAGGTACCATTGCAACGATAATCAACAAATGTTTCAAAAATTGGTTCGAATGCATGCATAGTTGTTTTAATAACGAATATCTTGAAAAACAATAAAACGACTTTTATCAATTTTTCATTGTTTTTTTTTAAGCTATCAGTCGCGTGGATAGAGTTTTATTATAAAATCCACTATTCCTCTTCGATAAAATAGCAAATGTGCCACCAGCTCTATTTTATGAATGTTTAAAATAATGCGGCATCTATTCTGTTGTATTTTTTTGATCACGCCGTATTTATATAGTTAATCGCTGTTTACCTGTTTTTTAAAATGAGTATATGATATTTATGCTCTGCCTGTAGTCCTGCTAACGTCAAAATTAGGATATCAGTTTATAATTTTGGTGAGAATTAATTCTGATGTTGATGGCAATATTCCTCGAAATAATGGGAGAATTATGCAAGATAAAATAAAACAAAATGAGATGGATTAAGGCTCTAAAAATTTGGCTTTAAGTAAGCAATGTAATAATTAAAATGATTTAATTTTTTAAATTTCTTTTTAAGAATACAAACAAAGATATTTGGTAAGTGGCGGAGGATATTTGGAATCAATATGAATGTAATCTGATCTCCAAGGGAATTTTTAGTCTTACCTGCAAAGGTACCTTCGATTTTCTAAGAACACTCTTACTTTACTTTCGATTAAAGTGGTCGGGGCAAGGAAAGCGTAGAGGAAGCTCTAAACTAACATGTACAAAGAGAGTGTTTGTTTAGGATGGTGTGTTTATAGAGATACATTAATGTGGGATCTAAATAGTATATGAAATGTTACGGCGAGACTAGGGATAAATTGGAAACTTAAAAAAAATATAGATGTGGAACTAGGTGTCCAGCTTAACCAAACATGAGAGTTTTCCCAATTCTCCTGTATTGTTACAGACCTCTAACATTCATAGACCCTTTCAGTGGTATTTGTTACGTTCTACTGGTTTAAAGAACAACTACTGTGTGTATGTATAAAAAATAAATTTAATGAAAACAGTCTCTCAAAAATGTGAACTTTCCCTCATAGGTCTGGAAGCGCGTCTCATTCGCAATTCAAAGCCACATAAGCGCGTACGTATTAGATCCTTTTATGCTCAATCGCGGTACTAAAAGTCGCGTCTGTATAATGCGCCTATTCGGAGAAATAATAATTTGTGTAAATGTCGGATTTTCAGAAAAATTCTTAAAACTCTGAAGCTCTTAGTTTTAGGAAAATTCTATCTTATTACATGTTCCTTCGGAGTACAATAATCGTTAAAAATATGTACACTCCGCCAAAAAAGTATCGCATAAACTAAAAAAGGGCATTTATAAACCAAGATATTTTTATACGTTCACAAAAAGTTTACCTCGTGTATGTGAACTATAAAAACACTAACAAAATCATGGAACATAGCTTTTTTACTTTTTTTTTCTAAAAGAACACATTTAGAAAAATGCATATGTGTAAGGTTTGTTCAGTTGTTTATTGAAAGTCTTCCTATACGGACAAATTTTAAAGTGCGAAGTCAGAGTTCTGTACCAACGCTTTTAAAACTAAAATGAGCAATTTAACTTCAGAACAAGTGGCTGCTATAGTTGCTTTAATCGAAGATGGACGATCTCAAGCATACGTTGCTAATTTGATGAACATCAATCAGTCAAGTGTTTCTAGAGCCGTAGCCAGATATAGGGAAACAGGCAATTACAGTAGAAGACCTGTACCAGGTCGTCCAAGATGTTCTACTCGCCAAGATGACCGCTAGTTACTACTACAAGCATTACGTCGAAGACATGTAACTGCGAGACAATTGCAGAACGACTTGGCTAGAGTAAGAAATACTCGTGTGAGTACTCAAACTATTCGGAATAGGTTACGACAGAGTAGATTAAGAGCTAGAGTTGCTGTAACAGCCCCTCGTCTCACTAGGAACCACCGAGTGGCTCGCTTAAGGTTTGCCAGAGAACATGTAAATTGGAACATTAATGACTGGGCCAATATACTCTTCACAGATGAGTCAAGATTTGGTCTTTACACCTTAGATAGGCGTATCTCAGTGTACAGACGAGACGGTGAACGCTATTCGCAGTGTAATATCAGACCTAGACCTAATTTCGCTGGTGGCTCTGTTATGGTTTGGGGAGGCATCTGTTTAACAGGTCGTACAGAGTTAGTACCAGTAGACAGAGGTACACTGACTGCCCACAGGTATATAACGGACATTTTAGAAGAACATGTAGTACCATATGCGCCAATTATAGGAAACGAATTCATGTTAATGCACGATAATGCACGACCGCATGTTGCAATAATCGTCCAGGAATACCTTAACGATGTTGCATGGACTAGAAAATGCTCTCCGTGACGAGCGGGAGAATTTGGATCAGGCTTATATACGGAGGTTAATCGAATCTCTGCCAAACCGTATGCGAGCGGTCATAAGAGCCAGAGGTGGCAATACTCAGTATTAAAAGCTACCGTGATGACATTTTTCTTTCCAAAATTATAATTTCTTGTTTTAATAAAAATCTCAAGTATGAGTTCTTGTTTTTATTTGGCCTGTATTTTATTTAAACAATCATAGAAATTATATCTTAGAGCGCATTAAAGTATATTTACAACTTTATGCTACAAACAAAGATTATGCGATACTTTTATGATTCAAAACTAAATTATGCGATACTTTTTTGGCGGGGTGTGGATTTCAATGTGTTCAATGTTCACTTGCATCTAATGGAAACTAAACATTTATGTTTCTAACAATGAACTTTTTCCCAGTCACTACATTATTTTTTCAAGCAGGCACGAACTTAATTAAATTAACGGCCTAACTATGTTTAAGGATTTAATTTATTTCAATATTAAGACATTTTTAGCATAATTTAAAACATTAGTATTTATTGCTAATAAAAACGTCATCATATTAGATGATTTTGATGTTACCCAGAAGAATTTGGATGTTTAGGACCGTAAAATTACCATGTTACGTAACTTTCAGGAATCTTTTGAGCTACGTCAATACAAAGAAGAAACGAATATTATTAATTCTGTCGTGGATTTAGTGCTACCAACTGTAGATTGTGTTGATGAACAAGAAGAATCTCCTCTTGTGGTTGAAGGCGTACGTTCATTGTGCATTTTTTAACAGTACTATAGTACAACACGTACAATTCTTACAAAACAAGTCAATATTTATACTTTATCTTTAAAAAGACAAACTTTCGCGCTATGTACAGTATGCTTCTGAATACTTCAAAAAATTCAAAATTCAAAGTTATTCTCATTCGTAAAATATTGAGCTAATCCAATTATTTCTCATGAAAAGCAGTGTTTATAATACTTACAACAAATATAAAGCTGCTTTTGACTATCCACTTCCAGAAATTTTGAGATCTAAGATAATTGTAAGGTTTTATTAGCAGCAAATGAATAATATCGAATTAAATATTTCTAAACACATTTGGTAACGGTATATGTCTATAATGAAATATTAGTTCTTTCGGAATAGAAAACTTTCTTACCCACCATCGCCACCAACATTAAGTGACATGAACTGTTCCATCTGAACCGATCTTTTCAGAATTTTCAGAATTTTTCTCTGTGTGCGATTATATTACCGGAAGCTTTTCAGGCCGCCCTCATACCTAGTGTTCCATTTACAGTAAGATAGTTGGTGTTAGTAATTTATTACATCTATAGCTTTATTTTGAGCATTCAGTATCATATGTAATAACAACAGAAATTGATTTTCCCAATTAAATTAACTAAGTCGGTAGGTCCAGGGGTGTCTGTTAGATATCCTTTCGAAAATTAAATTGAAAGAAAAACTAACCTCGTATCTTAAACTTAAGTTAATATTTTTGATTACGTAATTTCGAGATGACTAATGTTGTTAAGTTATGAGAACTCATCCAAGTATTCTATTATTTCTGGGATTGGTACGTTGGGAAAGAGTGAACAAATATCAAACGATACAAAATGTTCTCCAATCTTCTAACGCAATATTATATATACCTTATTTACAAAGTACAGTGAGCTTTCCACTTCTAGGACATCTACTTTGCCGGGAAATTTTTGTATTTGTTTAACAGTTATTTGGAGAATTTATATATAAGCGTATCAACACTACATACTATCGGCCTCACAGATTTTCCCGGTTTCTTGATATCTTT
Organism: Oryctes rhinoceros; assembly: GCA_020654165.1. Classification (NCBI taxonomy): domain Eukaryota; kingdom Metazoa; phylum Arthropoda; class Insecta; order Coleoptera; family Scarabaeidae; genus Oryctes; species Oryctes rhinoceros. The sequence goes on from JAIOKQ010001013.1 coordinate 5,049,906, forward strand.
GGTTAGCTAATTTTTAAGAATTTTTCGTTTATTTATAGATGATAATTGATTCATTCTTTGCAGGGTTCTAACGATATCAAATTGTTGACCCGGATTAGGTAATTGGACTTGACTAACTATTCTGCTGCGTTTATCCACTTTCCACTTGTTATTTTTGAGGCATTTGATTGTTTTTAGGATATCTGCTTATATTTTTCATTTAATATTAATGTTCCGTTTGAATGTTCGCGTGTTTTTTAATCCATATCCGTGTTCATTTGAAGCAGTTTAAATGAAAGGCTATTATGTTCGCGAATCCAAATTACTAATCCCAACAATTCCGTCCGTAAGTAAGCGTGAATTACGGAGGTTGTGCATTGTTACTCGTTAATTGAATACCTAATATTATAATTTCAGGTATGATCACATATTTTGTACGTGTTCTCCTAATCAGAATAACGCTTATTGTTTGTAATAGATTAGTAATAAATATATTACGCAGAATAAGACATTTATTATGGCTCTACACAGCCACTATTTTTGTTATAAGAAGTCAAGGAAGTGATCAATTACACAGGATTTATGGTGAAACAGATACGGGTCATATAAAAGTATGCGTAAGATTAAGGGAATCTATAATTGCTGGAATAACTGGCGAGCAATGAACAAAATCGGAGTACTCAAGGCGTGCATAATGCGGCGTATATCAAGATGACAATTCCTGCCTTTCATCTCGCTATATTTAATAGCGGCTCATTCATTGACGAAGAAAGGCCACGACAATAGCTCCTGGTGTCTCTCAATACATTAATCGTTAATCGGCGAAGTCTGCGTCGCCGGCTGCACTACCTCCGAACAATAGCTCCATGATCTATAAAGATCGCTCGTTCTTCACCGATTTCTCAGCTACATTTACTCCGAAATGTGTGCCGTCTGCCTCCTTTGAATTGAACGTGTGCTAAGCGCTAAGCGATGGTCGTGGTCGTGATGCGGCCGGCCGGCGCTTGTCCTGGCTATACTCCAAGCTTATGATAACATCTGACAAGTGAGGCGACGAAATGATCAGGTGGTACCACCCGTTGGTGTGACACCTAGGTAGATTTATGCAGGCAACAAATCACTGATTGAATTCGTTTTTGTACGGTCGCTTTTAATTTAACAGTTAAATGCATAGAGAATTCCTGTCCGCCTGAAAAACTAGATATTTACTGTTTACCAAACAAAACTATTAGGCGACATAGAACAAACCACCGGTCTACAAAATGTCCTCGAAACTATAAAGCAATCGATGCAGTATGTGAAGTTTACTTTATTTTAATTACAAATCAAAAATAATTGTATAAAGCTGTACAAAGCTGTTGTTTTGCCAATTATACCGCATTGTCTTAAATGTGCTTTTTCGTTTTATATATTTCTTTCTTTGTTAATACAATTGAGCTGGAAAGAAATTGATTCAATTCATGGAAGTTATGTTTCTATATTGTTTCATTATCTGTACAGTTGACGTTGACGGTGGCGGCAACATGTTTGCGTACACTGTAATAGATGTCTGGAGTTTAATTTGAACAAATTCTGAACGGGCTGAAAATACCCAGTCCAAAGAAATAATCAAGCGCTCTACAAATATCACAGAATACTCCAAGGATATAGTGTTTATTATCAATGAGTGCAAAAATGCTGTAGTAAAATTGATAAATAGCGGATATACTTGATTTTCTAAAGCCGTGTTGCGAGAAGCGAATACGATGATATTTACACAAAAATGACTAATCTACGTAACACTGCATATACCATATCAGGCGCAGGAACTGCACAGTGGTTCTATATTGATCTAAAGAACATTATTATTTATATCACCAACGAAATGAGTAACTGAATAGAATGTTAAACTGAGTTACAGGGCTCATACTGAAATCTCTCTTAAATAAAATGGATTGTTCATTGAAGTTGTTTCCTAACTGAAATTGTTGAAATGACTAGAATCTGCGATTCCATCCATATATTAATCCAAGCGTCAAAGTGTTCTATCTAAGCATTCTGTTAAATATTTGTTGTACCGGCTACCAACGAAAGAAAGCACTAGAGAAAGGGTTTTCGTATGAAAATTTGCAAACCTCAGATAAGGCACTTTTCTTTATTCATTCTTTATTCATTTTACAAATGTTCGGATTATATTATGATAACATTTTTTAATTTTTACCGTACAAAATGCAATAGAATGCCTTGAATTTTTGAGAAATGCTGCTCTTTTTTTAACGACCAATATATATCTAAACTGATGCTCTACTATTTTTTTTATAAACAGGATTACACGGGATTAAACAGGATTAGACTCAATAATAAGAAAATACAATTATAAGTACTATATACAGAAATCATAAAAAAGGAACAAAAACAAAATTAATTCCTTCTTGTTCCCCCCTCTCTTCTTTCTATTTGAACGAAACACATCGCCTAGCCGTCTTACAAAAAGTGTAAGTAGATATAATAAGGAAAAATGAAGGTACTATCATATCTTGTGGAACAATCGTGGCGCAAGGAAGTTCATTTGTTAAAGTAAGAAGAGGTAGTTGATGTCCTCCCGCAGGAATTTCTGTAGAAATATTTCACATGCGCCATCCTTTCTCGTGCTCAGAGCTGGTATGGTATACCTTTCCAGCAATCTTCATCCTGCGGGGTACCTATCTTAATATATTTCAGAAATTTTCAGTGGATGCGATCCAGACTTAGAAAATCACAGGCATATAGCGGATATCAGATTTAGATAGTAGGGGAATTAGTATTTCTAAACATAATTGGTAACAGTATATGTCTATAATGAAATATTATTTGTTTCGGTTTACAAAACTTTCTTACCCACCATCACCACCAACATTGAGTGACATCGGTTCCATCTGAACCGATCTTTGAAATTTTCAGAATTTTTCTCTCTGTGCGATTATATTACCGGAAGCTTTTCAGGCTACTCTCATATCTAGTGTCCCATTTCAAATAAGATAATTGGTGTTAGTAATTTATTATATCTATAGCTTTATTTTGAGCATTCAGTATCATATATAATAACAACAGAAATTGGTTTTCCAAAATAAAATTAACTAATTAAAGTCGGTAGATCCAGGGGTGTTTGTTAGATACCCTTCTGAAAATAAGGGATGAAAATGAGAAAGTAAGAAATGAAGAAGAATGGTAACACGCAACATTTCTCAACATTCAGTTAGATCTTGAAACAATCACACTATTCTACCAGCACATCAAGACCACTTTCAAGTTTTCTTATTTAATTGACGATATTTCCGCGAAGATTTTAGTATCGTCTACGTAAGCAAGTGCCGGAATATTGATGTTCAGGAGCAGATCATTAACATAAAGTACAAGTTACAACAGACCCAGATAACCACAACGTTATTAGAACAGTATTCATTATAAGTAACATAACACTTTCTCTTTTTCAAGTATGATTTCAGGAGATTAATTGCGATATGGTTGCAAAAGTCGTAATCGTAGATCTCCCAAAAATAAAGCCTAGTTGAATTGGAGTAATAAAAGAGCAAGTACTATTATAAATGAGTCGTACAAGACCTTTTCATAAGGGTTTGCGGAATTGGATATCATTTAATTAATATGTTTAGCGAAATTACTTCGTCGCAGCAATCTATGTTTTTAAACGAAAAACGTCATATTTAATTTATCCTATAGAAAAAAATATTTCCTTAAAGTAACAATAAAAATCAAAATATAGATCTCATAGAAGATGCTATTTTTTCATTCAATACATTTTTTCTTTTTCAGCACTCTGTATATGAATGTTTTTTAGATCAGTGAAAAGAAGTAGGTGTTTTGTGGGGAGAAGTTGGGCAATAAGAAAAATAATTGGCTTAAAAGTCCCTTAGTTAAGAAATGAATGCCACGCGACCGATTTCTAAATCATGAAATTGACTTTTCTGTATGTGAAGTGTATGGAAAAGACAGAAAGACGGGAAAAGCATCGAGAAATGTTTTGTATTCACGTTCTTCCGGGAATCACACAATATGTACGTAAACTGCTGCAAATTTTATTGATTATTTTAAAAGTTCGGCGACCAGCGTGGCTGAGATGAGCGTCCCTATTTGAATATGGCATTTAATGAAATGCAAATAAGATAAATCGCTTTTATCTGTGGATAATTAGTATTCGCCTTTTTCCGCCTGCAATAATCGCCGAGGTTCTCCTTCTATCTAGCCTTGTGGTATATTCGGTTTCCTAGACCAGCTAATTAATTTTCTTAAATTTTCAATCCGAGCGTGAAATAAAATGATGACAGTCATCCATTTGCACTTTGATTTCTACGACCCGAATAAATTAAAAATAATTAATCTAATAAAGCCTGACTGCATTATTAAATCCCTTTTTATAGCTAGCTTAAATAAAGTAAACAAAGATTTTAAAGCGTAGATATTGAAAAATTGATTAAATTCATCCGTCCGTTTCTTTTGTTACGACAACTTTATTTCACAAATAGAGATACATAGAAAAATTAAAATTTGATATTAAATTCATTTACAACTAACTATTGATTGCAAGTTAGACCATATATCTTAGAAAACAACAAACAATGGGAGAAACTTACAGATGTCTTGTTGTGTTGTAGTGATTTCTTTTTTGAACTACGTTCAAATTTGGAACCACTATTTCCAAACGGAGCGTGCATTGTATGAAACATACAGATGTCCCAGTCTTCTGGAATTGTATAATTGTGAATATTTTGTAAATGAGAAGATGACAATACAATGAAGATGATGCGTTAACTGATAATTGTAAAGATGATCAGTATCAACAAAGCGTCCTGGGTAAAATGCACAACAACCTTATAGAAGGGCGAGCAAAAGATATGCAAGCTAATTGGACGCAGCAATTTAGGAGGACATTGTAACAAAGCTTTTGGTTGGTTTTTGCGTCTTTACTTGGTAGAGGTCGTCTGTCAGATGTAAATTAAGATGTAAGAAAAATTGTAAATTTGCTAATAGTGTCATCTTGCTATGAATGAGCGGTAACTTACTTTACTTATGGCCTAGTGCCTAAGTGACATCGTATTAAAAGCACCTAAGTGGATTCTTTATTTATAAATTACCAAAAAAAAAAAACAGAAAGGAAAATATCTTGGCTACATTAGCAATTTAACACTGCAGAGAATATGTTAATAAGTCCATATTCGTAATAAATTGTTAGCATTTACCGACGTATTTACCGTACTGTTAAAAAATATAAAAACAAAACAAAAATCCTTTAGAACTTTTGGCGTTCGAGCGTTGAACCATTAGACCGTCTAACAAAGACTTAAAATTGAACTTTCCATTATTGCATTAAGTTTCTTCCACAAAAGAAGATGGACTCCCTTCGATGTTACATATGTTCCGTTTCGATGAAAAATTTCTTCGTTTCGAGAGCGGCTTCGGGTCAAGATTTTAGAGAACTTTTGAATTTTTTGAAGAACAACTTTTCAATGGGCATTTACAATAAGCAGGTACAAAATTCATTGTTTCGCCAAACAACTTATAAATGTTATAAATTTAACAGTAGTTTAATTAAAATATACCCATAATTAAATAAGTAACTAAGAGTTCAAATTATGTAAATAATTAAATTGCCAGCTTCGTTATTTTACTTTCAAATAAAAAAATTCCAAAATGAAACTACCTTTATATTTTTCTTTCTTATTAAATTGTTCTTGCGAAAATAAGTATTATTCATTCTGTATCTAACACAATTTTCTTCCAAAAAAAAAACATGCTAGTCAATGATAAAGTGGTTACGTAATTTTTTAAAATGTCAGCTAATTTAGGAAATATCCAAGTTAGTTATAACAATTCAGCACTAGTAAACATTGAATGTTTTCCTTCACAATTCGTGGGCATTTGAGTTGCTTCAGTAATGAGACCTGTAGCTCATTTCTTGCAAATTTGGTCTTCAGTCGCCCAGATATCACTGTTCAAAAATAATTTGTGCTCCAGGGATCGTACTAAACTAATTCTCAAGAGCCACATTTTTGAATATGTGTCTTAACTGATCTCAAGCTTTTCGAATTTCGTATTATTGTTCAAATGTAGCGATTTTTAATTTTACGGATATAGAACAGCAAGGACTTGGTATCACTTCATTGCATTCTCCGTAAATAATAAACAAATTTCAATGCCCTTCGTTTGTATAATTATTGCTTGTAATTGAAAACTAAGTGACGCTATATTTCGGAGCCATTAGGAAAAGCTCCTGTCTCGCATGGATGTTATGGGCGCGTTTTTGATGTAGGAATCCTTCTATAACCGACGAATTCTACGATATATTAGAATAATAGGAATAAATTAGGTTTTGGGTACCTCAAATCTATACGTGTTCTTCAGAGATCTGAATATATGTACCCGTGAGTTTTCCGCATAAAATGTTGACATGCGTATCCTGCTTAATATTAGAATCCAGGTAGTCACCTAAAACTTTCAAACATTAAATGATTACGATTAGGAATTCCTCAAATTATAAATGCTCAATATTATATTGAGATTTTATGGATTCTGGAGTATGCTAGGACACTGTCGACCTCCCCACAAAACCTCTTCCATGACATCCTCTCAAATTTTCGAATTTCTGTTTTCTACTATGCGAGATTTAGCCTGTAGTCGTGACTAGTTTTTGCCTTGTTAAGCTTCGACCTTTAGTTTGGTACTCGCTCTATCACGTTGTTTTATGCATATTAGCGGAGTTACCTTCTTCGAGCAGTTTTGAAGCTAGGGTCTTGGGCTTGGGTCTAGTGATGCCAATGTCAGCTATAATTAATCCTTACACCCAGATAAATGCAAGTAAAGACTTACCTCTCTCGTCACTTTCTGGTACCACCCCACGCATTTTGGTGAGTGTTGTCGTCGCTAAAACGAGCTAAAGGCCTCTTTCCATGCAGTATGCAGCTACATATATAGGCAGAGCATACGAACCAGGTTTTCATACTTCCAGCATCAATTAGGATTTCTGCAACACAGTCATTAGAGCAAAGCGCTAACGTACATTTTACCCTGTTATTATGCGTTATTCACGCCCTTCGTCGAACGATCGGTCCTTTATATAACATCTTACCTTTTAGCAATAGGGCTCTTATTTTCCCTTGGTAGAGTCTTAGAGAGTCTACCAAGCTAGAGCTAGAGTCAAATGGTCTAGATATTTGGCTTGAGACCTTGGTAACTCACTTTGATTATTTTGAGGATTTTCTCTTCCTCCAGGGCAACAAATGAACCACCACCCCAATGTCTTAGAGTTGATACCTTCTTCGTCAACGTCCGCTTAGATCGTCTGCGCACGTTACTACGATATATTCCTACCGATGAGTGACTTTAACAAAGCGCACTTCAGGCCTTTGCTCTGATATGTTCTCATATAGCGCTATTACGGAGCTCCGGGCTGATTTTTCAGTACCATCTGCGTCTCTGGGTAGTTAGGATACGCCACGGCTATCTTGATGGAGGCCGCCGTGTCTTTAAGGGAAATTTCTTTTACCTTTAACTACTTGATTTTTCGTTACACATTCGGAGGTGTACTGATGTCTGATCTTGGTTTTTTGGCTTTATTTTTTGCGCCTGTTCTCGTTGTGAAGTTGGCTTTAATTATGGTCCTTTTGACCTGAATGTAATGTAAGCCTTTTTTTCACAAATCTCTGCATTTTAGAGTTGGATGTCCCCTGTCTGTCATTACGTCGACATCTTATATCAACCTGGTTTTGTATTTATCTTAGCCTTTTTTAACATCTATTCCAATTTTCTCCATATCGTTCCCACGAGAAGCGAAGGAAGCCCAGTTACGGCCCCTAAACATTATCTTATTGAGCAATTTCTTGATAAGATCAACTGTACAATTATAGTTTAATTTACTAACCTGTCAATAAATGTCAGACGTGATTGTTTAAAAGTTTAGATGACAAAAGCGAATGAAGGAGATTCAGTCGAGATGGTACAGAATGTGAATGCGAAATCAGCATTCTGAGCGCTTGTAGAAGGATTAAGTTATCAGTACAAAGCTCTAATAAAGGTATTTAGGTTTAAGAATCTGAATGAAGTTGTGGTGGCCGTAATAGAGGAAGAACGTATTAATAAAGCAAACCGACACAATAAAGTACAAAGTATAACGAGCCTAACAAAAGTATTGTGTCAAGAGGGATAACAACCAATCATTCAGACAAGTACCTATAACTTCGAAGTGCGAAATTAAACCAGAATCGCAAGTATCAGCTGTACAATTCGCTTATTTTAAACGAAAGAGCGATCACATATGAGATTGTTTTAAAAATAATATACAGATCTCTTAGGTAACACCAATGAATTTTTTTAGCGACTCTATTGAAGTCAAAACGTACATAGTGCGACCAAAGCTACAGATAGCTCGAATCGCATGCACAATGGGGAGGTTGCCGATACTTTTGTGTTGTTACGTTACCGTATTACGCTACAGTCTTTGCTATCATTGTTGTTTTGAAATTTGAAATTAAGTAATTGGAGATTGAATTGGTTGTTTACACTATAAAACAGAGCTGGAAGGTTAAACCGTATCAATGTTTCATTTGTATGGTATATGTCACGTTCGCTGAATGTTAAATTGCACCATCTCAGGAAACTTTAACATTAGACTTAAGGACAAGTTGACTGCTTATATACGTATGTGTTGGTAACAGAATTAAACACCCTGACTATACAATGTATTTCAGGTACATTTCTTCGAAAAATCTAATTACAATTAACCCTATTGAAAATTATCAAATACGCGCCTTCAAGAATTCCAGCGCGTAATAATTCAATGTCAATACATGCAATATGTTGAAACCAAAAATGGTACTGGATACAATTCAATGTGATGTCCTGCTGTTCTCTGAATATTCGTAGAACGTTTAACAACTATCAGTAATAGATATAAAAAAATTGCTTTAAGGTACATTATTGTGGATCTGCAGTGAAGCACCGTATACACTAAGACAGGATATTGTACTTAGCTTAAGACAATAGAAGTTAGCGAGTTTTTAAACTCTTTGTGGTCCCTGTGCAGTTCGTGGCAGCAAAAGTGACATAGGCAATGCAACTTGATATTTTGAGGATGTGATAATGTTAATTATGTATCTTCAGAAAATATATTCTGAAGTTGAAGAAGTTGGATGTTTTATAAAATATGGTGACATAGTAGAATCCATTGTACTCTATGTATTCCTAGATTATGTTTTATTTATTATTATGAAAAATCGCATGTAAAGTGTGCACTCCTATGTCCAAACGTTTTCAAACATAGCAATAAAATTTGCTGAGTGACGATGTCAGTAAGCTGTTTTTATTACAGTGTGTACAGATGATATCATTGATATGTGTGTATAACAGACTTATTCTAGTTAATCGAAGCTTCTGCTAATATTTACTTTGTTGTTAATAAATTTATATTGACTATTCTTGCTGTTAGTTACCTTTATGATACAATGATGAACGTAATGTAAAATACGATTGGAACTGAGAATTAACCTACGCAATGTTGAATTTGTTGAAATTATCCAAAGAAAACATACATAAAGTTAAGATAAAAAAAAACAAGTATTATTAAAATTCAAATGTAATTTAAATATTGTTGTTTGTTACTTGCGCGATGTAGAGAAGGCCAAATAAAGATTATAAACTGCTATAAAAAAATTAATCTTTTTCATTAGGAAACTGCTAAAATAGTTATTATGACTTTATAACATGAGAAAATATTAAGTGGAAATAACCTTGTTATTGTCACATACATTTTTTTGAATCGTGGCTTTGTATTTAGTACTTCTTTCTAAGAGGAATTTTTAATTTTGCGGATGGGATTTTTGTTCAGAAAAAATTTGACTAAACAAAATATAAGCCTGTCTGCAGGCGCTGTAATTACAGAAGAGTGTAATTTAAAACGTCTAAAAAGGCATTAGCCGATCGATATTTTCATTATTTGAGGTAATTTTTGTTTTTTCTTCTCTGTTTTTATATTTAAATTCATCTTGGTACCTCTGAATATGAATAAAAGAAAAATGGAGCTAATTTTCATCTATATTTTTACATATTATCCATTTTTGCCCGATATTATTTACATAAGGTAAAGAAACCATCATATAAACATTCAATTAACAAAAATTCAAGAAATGTGAGGATCAATAAATAGAAAATTAAAAAGTGATAGCTACCAGAAATGGGAAAATTAATGGAAAAAGTAATACCGTGGTGTTACCATGATCGAGTACGTTAATACGAGTCGTTCAATAATCCCTTAGAAAAAGATAAAAAAACAAAGTGTTTTCTTTAGATTTTTATTTATTTTCCCATTTCCAATATGGATATTGCCTGAATAAGTCAACTTAAAAGGCAGCAATCCAATTGTCCAATTATTTTTTTAAACACGTCTTTCATAACGGAAGATTAGTTGAGGGGGTGTTTCTTGATCTCTTGCGTGCGTTTGACAGCATCTCGTTTGAATTTACTTTCACACCAAATTCTATGCTTTTAGCTTGCGTAGTGGAGGCCAAAATTGGCTGCTGTTATCTCTTGGGCAACGTGAGATTGTGATCAATGTGAATAGTCATCGCAAAGAGTCCAAACGATGTGCCCGAGCATTGGCGAGTTTACCAGAATAACAGTGCGCTTATTTAAAAATAAATATATTGAATCACTTTACAAAACGTTAAGAAAAAACATAAATAACTTACCTAACATGTTTACATTGTTGCAGAAATATCCGGATGTGCGCGATGGTCGGGCACATCGTTTGGACTCTTTAGGCAGTTATAAATATTTCACTTGAATGTAAGAGTTGTCAATAGATCAATTCTTTGTCCTATGACTTTTAACGTTTTCATTAGGAACTTGCCAAAATACATTAATAAAGGCAAAATATTGATATAAGGCTTCTACGCGAGAAAGGCGTAGCGCGTCGAGGAAGCCTCTTCAACACAGCATCAGAATATATGGGATCATCGGGTGTTACTTCTACAGCGTATTAGAGATCAAGCGTCTACAACTTATATAAAATTCCTGACGTAATATAATGTGGAATTATATTTTAATGTCCAATTTGTTTGAAACGCAATTTAAATAAAAATCGTTATATTTGTCGATGCGAAAATTTTCTTTAACTCCATTTGAGGGTGCCGAACTCTTTACTCTCATTGTACATTCTTTACCATTTAAAATCGTAGGATTAGTACGTATAAAACATTAGCATTCCCATGTTTACCGCAAATATAAAGCGAGATGAAAATATAAACAAATAAAGTCATTTTTATTCAATACAATCGCGATATTAAAGAGGCAATCCTTGAAAGTATATATTAAATTACAAAGAAAGAAGCGAATACCATTGTTTGAATACTTGTTCGTTATCCTTTATTCCGCTCTTCGCAAAGGCGAAAAAATGATGAATGATATGAAACGAACTTAAAAACCCTATATTTCTCTTTGAGTAATTTTCTAGGAGTTTACAAATTGTGGAAATTTCAAATGTTCCACGCATTAGGGTGTATTCGCGCATTTAGCGGCCACTTGTCTAAGTAGCTGTAATAAAGTCGCGTCAGATGACTGCCTGAACGATAGGGTGCCGGTTTGGAACGCTGAGTTTAGAATGCGAATAGGGGCACATGCAGTTAAAAATCTGCATCATATAAAATAGGAATCGTCCATCAAATTGCAGCACGCTTCTTTTTTATTTAGGCGACTAAGGGATGTCGAAAAAAATCATAATTATTTAGAGCGAATTTCGGTAGAAACCGAGGAGTGGTCTTGAATTCAAATTTTGTTGAGAAGAAGTAAGTTTATTAATTAATTTCACGTCTAAGAAGAATCATTTACATTTATCGCCTTCTTAATATAACTTCAAACTGGAATCTGATTAGTTTATGCGGGACTAAGCGACTGGGTCATGTCTAAGGAACCACATAAAAGATTAATGATTCCGCTATTCATGATTTTCAATGGTTTATTTCTCTCCAATAAGGCCTTTCGCAGGGTCTATTACTTATCACTTTGATAAATTAGGTTAGTTTAGTTAATTGAAGCTACGCGCATTGGGCACAGCAAACCGTAGTTACGAAGAGCTTCAGTATATTTGAGGCAATTGTATTGATTTCATACAAATATAATTTACAAAAATATGATGAACAAAATGATGTAGCATGCATAAAGCATAATGCGTGGACCTGATATAAAAATTAAATTACATCTATTTGGTAATAAGTTTTTATTTGTGAGGTCATCGAAGTATTTGTTATGGTTTTTGTTGAGGATAGTGTGATGTTATGATATTTTGCAAATATTTTGTGAAATAGTTTTATTGAACTTTCAGCAGTAGTCGAGAGAATCGAAATATTACTATTCTCTTTGATTATATTGCTTGTTGTATAAAAAAAATATTCTATGTATTTAGTAATTATGCATCTAGTAGTATGTAAGTATAGATTACATTAGTTTATAAGTCTTTACAAATTGACAAAAAACGATGCTCTGAAGGTTTTTGAGGTCGCTGAGTCGAAACTCTTAATTAAATCTTAATTGTGTCGTAACTAACCTAATGTTTGGAAGCAATTTGTCTACAGTTATCAGTTTTTTAATGTTAAATTAAATTAAGTATAAGAGGAGGACATATTTGTACCCTTGGAGTATTTAATCTGTATTTGCCCTGATTCCAACTTCCTGGCCATTATGCCATAATTATGTTATTAAATATTGTACATTTTTTGTATTTTAGTGATGGTGAAATTAGGTCTAGGCTAATCATCCTTCTTAGCTTTTAGATTTCCTATTATAGAACTGAATATGGTATTGGAGAATTAAAGAGTTGCAAAAATACAATTGGTAAAGGTAATGTGATGTACTTTATGATTTTAAATCTTCTATTTGATTAGTTGAAACTAACCGTGTTCCGGCTTTAGAGCGTGTCGGCGAATGGGACATGCTGTTGATAGGCTAGGTGCCGTGATAAGAGTGAGTCGAGGATCGATCCTTACGTATGACATAATTCCTTCTTCTGATGAAGCTCCAGATTATTGTGGGCGAAACGTGATACGGTCCAATCCCGAAATACGTTTAGTTTAAACTGACTCGTTTTAGGTTAAACTGACTGGTCGTGGAAGCCTACGTTGTTCTTTCTATTGTTTGTAGACTAAAAGAAATTTCGGACTTGCTTTGATGAAATTATGTTGAAGGAGAAGAGTCTACTGTTGATGGTTTATGTAGTTTAACTTCTCAAATTAAATTGATTTTCGCTAATTATCAGGTTTAAGTTGTAATTGTATAGATATAAATATTTCAATTAGGAAGTTATAGGGAGATATTGGAGTCCCTTTCAGCTTTTGTATGTAATTGTATTCATTTTTTATATAGTAAGAAAGTCTGAAGCTGAATTTCTCAAGGAAGTTCACCAAATCTTATTTCTTTTAATATTCATTGTAGTAATTCACGAACTGTATTAATAATGGGGCTAACACCCTTCAATATGCTGATGATAGATTATTTAGTGAACATAAAACTATAGAAATTGCTAACAGTGTTTCAAATGTGGTTCATTTAAAGATTTAATAATTGAATTTTTGTCTTAACTTACCTTTACCCTCCTTAGATAGTAAGTCACCACGAAGGTTCTGAAGCCAGAAGGCGTACTGTTTTCTAACTTAAACGAGGTTTTCAGGCATCGAATAAACGCAAACGACATATTGGAACAATTATAATTAATAAAAGAAAACAAAAAGTAAACGGAACGAATGCTAAGTTTGCCTTTTTAGTCTGAGTTTAGTTTACGCTTTGAAATGTTGAACCAATGAAAACCAAATTGAAGTACATTTTGTATTACTTACCTTGAAGAATCCTATTAAGAGTGATAATCACAAAAAAAAAACAGACAAGATTTTGAAGATTCTCCGATAATTAATTACACTTTTACACCATTTTCTTAAGGGGACGCTGACTTAATCGCCCATCTTCAAGGTTTTTCTCTCTACTTACCTTTACTTTCCTTCCAGACAATACGTGTGTATATTGCACGTGGGGCTTGTATTTGACTTCACATTATTATTATTTGTCATCACATTTAATGATTGTTCTAATGTTTCTGTCATAGCAACTAATAAAATAAATATTTACAGTAATTCGGTTTCAAAAATTGTTAAAATGAGAAATGGCTTAATTTAGTACCATAATCATGATTTACAAGTAATAAATAGCGAAAATTAGTAAAGAAATCTTCATTAGAGCTCAAGACTTATTTAGCATCGCACATTAAGTTTTTTGGTAGTAGAAGATATAAAAAGAACATACTGAAAGTTAAAAAATTTTGCAATGTAGCTAAACAGAAATGTTATTGAAAAATTCCTCCTTGGATTTCTCAATGGCGTTCGCTTCGAATAGATGTGAGATTATGGGCAAATTAAATTTTGCAGTTTATTTGTAATGGATATCATGTTTATTTTACTAAAGAACGACACATTTTAAGTATACGGAAATGTTTATAAAAAGATTCCATTAGTTTGTCAGATAGCGCGTAATGTTCTATTTAGAATAAACAAATAAATAAATAAAACATGAAACAAACTTTTGAAAGGTTTCGACTTCAGTTGATATGAGAAACTTTTTGATGTATTGCTTGAAACTCTACAAAGAAATACTCAATCGAATAAAATTTGAGTCACACCCTAGCGGACGTTAACAGAATTGTCGTATGTCCTCGCGATAGATAAATACGCTGTATATAGCCATCTTCAAATTTTAGGTGTTGTATTGGTTTGTAATGCGGTTGAACGTGTAGTAGATGCATTTTCTGGCAATATTCACATCTACATATCTGATTCCTTTTAATTTTTTGACATAAGTTGAATAAAAGAGGTTCAAAGAAACACGTTAGGATCTTTAATATAGTATATTTATAACACATAGATTTTCAATAAACTCATCTTTTATAAAAGATATAAACAAAAATAAGCGTCTGATATCCTGAATCTATACCCTTATGTATGAGTATATGCTAACAGGTCATGCAATAATGTGAATGTGAGTTATATTATGGTGTCGTTTTAATGAATTGGTTTATGTTTGTTTGAAAGATTCTGAATTTGGGAGTCTATTAATCAAAGCAAATATAAACCTTAAATTAATTATTGATATGATCAATATTTCTCAAAACATTTTACCCATCACCTGCTAGAATACAGCAATCATAGCATATAACATTCTTATATAACTAGGTTTTAAATCCAAATACCCATACTTCCTTCTGCTTTCCTAAAATAGTCTAACCTAATCCCTTTGACATTCACATTAAGGCATCATACAGTATGGTCTTTCTTTAAAACCCTTCCAATTTTACGCGATAACTATATCCTTTTTAACTTATCTGGTCAAATGCCACATGTATAGCACATTTATGATAATTCAATATATTTATGTCACACAATATATGGAATGTTTTTAAACATCAATTAGAGATTACCAGAGCAGCCAACTTTTTAGATTGTTCACATCGTTATATTACGACAGTGATAAGAAGTAATGAAAGAAAGGAGCGTTATTTATATTCATATTAAAGATAGACAACTGATTATAAGAGTTACACTGAAATATGCTGTAGTATCTACAACATTTTCAGTTGTTTCATGATTATAGCAGCAGAATTTTGAAATAGATCGCTTTTTTTCACAACATAATGCCAAATAATTACGTAGATTATTTTGATAAACTACGATTTTGGTCAAAGAAAGTAACTAGGAGTTTCGGGTATATTTTTTTCTTTGTGTCGAATTCATATCTTAAGATGATTAAGCAGTACAATAATTGCATCTTACTTTTTGCACTTTTTGCAAACTTTTACAGCATTACTACATGATGCAATAAATGTACAGAGTGAATCATGAAAATCGCTTTTTAATTGGTAATTATTTGCAACGGTCTGAACACAATATTATTCAATAAATCGATTTTTTTTCTATACTGCGTACTGTATTACCCTTGGAATTAAGTTTCTTTTAGAAGTAATATGTGAATTAGGATAGTATTTAAGATAAGATTAAAAGCTCATATGGGGTAAAACACTCATTTGTTGGCACGAGCTTCTTGAAAACCTGGTAGCAATCATTTCTACGCAGGCACTCTAACATCAATCATAACTTCAGAAGCGGCGTCCCACCTGAGAATTTAAAGGGCTGGCTTCTAAGTGTATGAAAGTACTCTAAAAGCCTGATGGTGTTATGAAAGATTCTACCTCACTGTTTAACGGTAACGAACCTTGGTTTTCATTGGAGGGTAAAAAGAAGAAATATATTAATCAATAGTGGTGGTAAAAATGTTTATGAAATAGGTAGAGTAGTCGCAACTCTAATAGTGGCAAAACAGTCCCTTCAACGATTCATGATTCTTTCATTGAGGATTTCCCATAAAAGACGCTTTAGTCTACATCTTCCCACTGGGGCACTGAAATTAGCGACAACGGATAGGTAGAAGCAGAATTGCTTCTGCCCTATCCGTCCTATGAAAATAGATTTTGTTAACAAGGATTTCGCATTCTCTTTTTATGAAACCAATTTAATACTATAACGACTCAAAATATTGCGAATTTGTGGTTATATATAGACGGAAAAATTACATATAAAATACACAATTCCTTACTAAATAAGGAAAAGATTTTATGAAGAATAATTTTTCTTCAAAAATCTTCGACAGTGACACGCAAAATGAGAGCGATATAATACACATCGAAAAGAAAGGAAGCGAGCCTTATGAAACGATCCAATTTATACATTTTCGTGGTGAGACATTCGTATACGTATGTACCGATAGTATTTTTGATTTTAAGGAATCGGTTTCGAACCTTGGCAAGAGTTTTATAAGTAGCTCCAATAATTAGCCCATAAGTTGGAGAGATGTGCTTATTAGAGCTAAAAGAGATCGGGCTTGAAAAGAAATAATGGTAAATGTTCGCGTCTTCAAAAGCCTGATTCATTAAACCAATCGATGGTGGAAATGTGCTAACTAAAGTTAGCTAAAGAGAGCTTTATGTCAAGAAAGTAATTGTTGGGTGCTAATTCCATTATTAGTCGGTACTTTTTTAAAGAAATACTGAGCAAGGAGGTAATGTCTGTAACTGTTACTGGTGAACGACATCTGCAAATCTTAAGAGATGACTTAAATCTACAGCTGCAAAATGAGAACGCAACCGAACGCATCCTTTTTTCGGGAGAATGGAGTACTCCGCACTTAAAGACTTGGCGATTGCTGTTTCTCAAGGCATGAAACATTTTGAAAATTAATGGCCACCAAGATCGCCTGATCTGAACTTAGCAGATTTTGACTTTGGGAATACGGCCAAAAATTCCAGAGTAATTATAAAATTAACGCCGTCAAAATATTGTTATTGAATTTACGGAAATTTGCCATTTGGAGTTGTTACGGTATTGAACTGGAGTCTCAATATGTAAAAACGAATCTTATCTTAGAGATGAAACTGAACCTTATTTCCAAAACGCACGCTTTGGTGTTTTTGTTTTTGGGTTACGTTAACCTTTTTTGCTGAGTTTTGCCTTGTTCTATTTCAAGGAAAAATGAAAAATTATTTTGTTTATAGTGGAGAGGGTTCAAGAGGAACGTAAAAGTGGTATAGAAATGCTACTAAGGTTAAGATTGTAACGTTTTCTACAACCCAATTTTTCTCAAGGTAAACATCATTTTCCTCACTGTGAAGAATTTGTTTGAACCAAAGTATTAAATGTAATGTCTTTACTGTTCTTGATATTTTGCGCAGAGTGTAGTCTGATCTTCATGTTAAATATTGCATAATAATTAATATTGGATTATATTTTACAACCGCAGGCGCATGACGCCTTTGTACCAGGATAAGGATATAAATACCTGTTAAGAAGCACATCATTCTGCTTTGATTTGTGAAAGGTGCAGTCATTGCTAAAAATTCCTATTCAAGATCCTTCCATCTCAAACGGTGTGCTTTATAGACTTTTTGTGTTAGAGATGTGAAGTCTCTTATGTTCCTATATTTATACGTGTTTTGAATATACTTTGGCCGATGATAAAAGAAATTGATTCTGTTTACGTAAATTTTTTAAATAGTTTAAATTTTTTAACGGCGTACATATTCAAATAAAAAATATGCTCCTGTGAGCCTATCGACTATTTAAGGAAGGAACAAAATAAGACAAGGACAAAAATAGAAATGAACTAGGAAAGCAACGATCCGGCAAGAATTCGGCATAAACAATATTTAAAGTAGGGAAGAGCGCAATTTAGAATTACTGTGAATTGAAAAAAGCTATGCTACGAAATGTTAAAAAGGTACTAAACGAATACAGATTTCTAGGGACCCAGTGACGTAGAGCGGCATTACAAGATCACTTTCTTGCGTCTGGGATTGGTATCAAAGGATCAAAAGTTGAAGGTTGTGAAAGCTTAGAAGTAAATTACCTGCATTTTAAATGTGGTTTTGCAATACCAGTTCACTCAAACTTATAGACCATATTTTTTAATTAAAATGGCTCAGCGAATTCAGTGCCAATAATTGAGAGCTTTATCCCACATACATATTATCATAGAAACGACTTCAAAAAAATTAGTTAAAACTGCTCTAGTAGTTAGGTACACATACGTATTTGGTACCCACAAGTACAGGTACATATTTATATGGTAAATAGATTATATTACACAAATAAATGTGAACGAGAGAATTCCATAGTTAAAGTGGGATTATTTTATTCAACAAATATCGTTATTGTCACTACACATGTAGATCTCTATCATTTTTTGCTTCGACCGATCAAATTACCAAGTTTCAAACAAATAAACTATTTGGGATAATGCAATGAATAATAGCAACAATTCGCGCGAAATGCTACCCTTTAAATAGAATTTGCAATTGTTAGATGCAGGATCTACAGGTACGTAATTCTCATGAACAGCTCGCGGAGGGCTTCTGGTATTGATTCTTACAATTCTACCTTTCATTGGTACCTTCTTCCTGTTGCCAGTTCTAGCAACTTCGGTTGATCCCAAATGCTCGTTGTTGTAGTCGTCTTCATCTGACGGACCTGCAATCTTCGTAGGTCCAGGTATTTCTAGAGATAAAATAATTCAGTTTATATTGACAAAAAATAGCTAAGTTCGTTGTTTAGGATTCAGCGCAAGCTTCTCTTAAAAATCATCAAATACAGTGATATACCTATGTGATCCGAACATCCAACAAGCTTCTGTCGACACGTTGACAGTCATAAGTATTCTTTCAAATACACAGATTTGTGGGTCCTACACGCTAAGTGTATATCTTAGAAAACACTGGCGTAGCTACTCTCATTGCATGTATGTAATTTTTGTCTGAAAACGTCCAAGATATACAGTATTTTTTAAAGAATTCTAATAAGGGATGATATATAGCGTAGAAAATCTCTTGGACACCTTGGATGTGCTGTACCATCGCCAATCACAGAAGAAACTGTGGCTCAATGTAGTTGAACTGCTGAAAATAAATGCTAAAAATGAGGGCTGTATTCCGCTACGTCGTTTACAACGTAGATTATTAAACGTTTAGAATGCTCAGAATACTGAACTCTATCAAATCGATGATAGTGAGGAAATACGCATAACTAACAATGAAATTGAGTGCCGGGCTGTGGGAATCGAAGAAGAGGTTCTAGCTACAGGTGAAGGGATATTTTCATTATTAACAGTGCACGAAATAAACAATAAGCAAGAAAAGGAAGAAGCAATAATTTTGCATGAGAGAGGCGTACTGCAGAAGGAACCTTGAAGTGTTTTCACCAGCGCACCAAATGGAGTACAGAAAATAATATGTTAGATTATCAGTTGTTAATTCTACAGCTCATTAGAGGTCAAGGAGCTGCTGCTATTAACATTTTGGAGCAACGTCATACTTATTAATTTTAATAAATTTTTCTTCTGTATTTTTAAATTGTTTCAATGTATACATACGGGCACATGTACTACTCATTAGGAGCAGTTTAAGTAAAGAGATCGTTATATTCCCTAATATGAACAAAAACTGTATTCCTTTAAGAGCCTATATAATAAAGTAATTTGTAGGAAATGTTTAAATATTGCTTTAAAACAGAAAACGAATTCTTTGATGAAATTTCTGGCTATTTTCACTGAAGAATATCTTCATGGTGATCTTCCTAAAAACAATTTGAAAAGTCTTACCTAAATCAAGAAGTTTGTGCCGTGACATTGAATCTACATCAATGTCTTTATAATAATATTCATTCTGTTGTTTATTATACCCTGAAATGCACTCAATCCCTGAATAACTTAGACGGAATATTATAAACAATGTGGAAGATGGGTCACTAATTCAATATACTACTAATAAGAGAATTGGACTCATAATAACGCTGCTGTTGTCCATTGTTATCGTTCTTGTTGCGTATGCGGCTTTGTTAAGGAAAATTGAATTGTATGTATGTACAAAATTTATTTCCGTGATAGGCATAAAACATTGGATACACGCACTAGAAAATTTTAATTTCTAATGGTAGAATAATAATAATAGCTTTGCAGAAAGCCGTTTAGTCTATACCGATCAGCAATTATTTTGAACTTTTTTTCGTAAGTAGTTTTTAGTAAGTAAGTAAGTTCAAAATACTTGCAAGGCCTAAATGTGTTTACAGAGTGGACATCTGTATTAAATTAAAATTCGACATCTGAAAGTTAAATTATCAGCCACATTTTTAAGATCGATACATCTTTAATATCTTTAGCTATCTTGCTCAATTTGGGAATATCCTAAAGATGAAATTCGTAAAATGAAAGATGCATCTAGGTGATAAAAAAATGAAAGATCGTGTATAATTAGATATAATTGGAAAAAAAGATTACAAAACATAGAAAACATACAGCGAAGATATTACGGAGTATATAGACTTGTAATAATCTCGGAAGCTTTATTGTATGTAAATGGAGGGTGTAAATCTATGGCTTTACTTTACTTTACTATCATCTCTTCGCCCTAAACGATTAAGCTAATTACTTATTGATTATGAATAATCATGATATTTTACCGGAACCATTATAAAAATGGGCCATTTGACTCTGGTAGGAGTCAAACGCATTGCACCTAACTGCAATAATCAGCAGCGGGCGCTTTTACCACTGGCCAACCGAGCCCTTAAATACTTAAAAATATTCGTGGATGAAAAGCCAAATATCACCTTTTATAAGTAACGAAATACAGATAGGTACTAATACAAGTTTCTCGATTCCATAAAAAGCTTCCAAACCAAAACTAACACATCGTCAGAATAGACATTAGACAAGTTACTTATAACTTGAACAACATAAAGGAAATCAGAATAGTACACAAAATATTAAAAGAAAGATCATCATACTGCTAGATAAGAAGACTGAAATTATAAGAAATAATTTAGAAATCGAGAGTGCAAAAAATGTATACAGAAGATGCAGTTGAGATAGAGATGATGGGGACTACACGAAGAAAGTCAATATCTCCTAGTAATTTATTTCAATTTGAGAAGAAAATATTAGTAGCAAATTCAATATAATCGCGATGCCATCCGAAGTTAAATGCGATAGTATCAATAGACAAGCTTGAATATGCAATTACAGGGCATATTCCTGCAAATTTTAAGTGTTCTGAGCTTTAGTTATCCTAAAAACTTTTATGTGTAAAAGTTTTTATATTAAATAAATTTATCGCGAAATAATTAAACACATTCAAGAAAATGTCGTTTAATTAAAAATTGGTGCCGAAGTACAAGGATAGTTCAAGAAATCCCTAGAAAATCTAAAAAAGGCGCTTGTAGCATCCAAAATGATTTGTTTCTATATCCATCACACGGTTTCATTGTTACTGTCAATTTAAGTAAAGCATTTTTGTTTATTTAGAAAACGGAAAAAAGTGAGTTTCAAGTGGTGATTAAACACTAATGTTTAAAAGGCTTAACACCGAAAGATATCAAAGCTGAATTGGATGAAGTTCATTGCACATCTACTCCTATGTCAGCAATTGTTTAGAATTGGGCAAATGAGTTTAAACGTCATCGTACGTCCACGAAAGATGAACATCATTCTGAACGTCTACTTGAAGAGATTACCTCTGAAAGGATTGACAAAATCCACGATATCGTTTTGAATGATCGGCGAATTAAAGTGCGCGAAATATCGCTACAGGATTTTCAAGTTTTCACGAAAAATTTGGCATGAAAAATCTCAGCATGATGGGTGCCACGTTTGCTCTTAGCGGAAAATAAACACAATCTTGTCGCTCACTCTGAGATGGTTTTAACGCTTTTCCGTCGCAATTATGACGAATTTTTCCACCGATACATAAATATGGACGCAACATAGATAAACTATAACACTCCGGAGACAAAGGAGTAGTGAAAACAGTGGGTCTCTGAAGACGAATGGGTTCTGACGAAGGAGGCGAAGACGATGCCGGCAAGCTGATGACCTGTTTTTTTTGGGATACAAGCGGATTCATTTACATCGATTGGTTGGAAAAACGACGAACAATAACTGGAAAGTGTTACACGTCGTTAGTGCACCAGTTAAGCGAAGAAATCGGAAAAGCGTCCTCATTTGAAAAAGAAAAAGATCCTCTTCCGTTAAGACAACATACTGGTGCGCATCAGTGCAGTTTCCTTTAGAAAAATTATGGAATGAAAATTGGAATTCGTACAACATCCACTGATTTACCGAATTTGGCTTCCGGTGACTTCTTTCTGTTTCCAAATTTGAAAAAATTGCTCGGCCGGCAACGTTTTATGTCGGACAAGAAAGTGATCGCTCAGGCAGATGCCTATTTTGAAGACCTTTCTACTTTTTCGAGGGATTAAGAAAGCTGGAGATACGTTTGGAAACATGTAAAGACTTAAATGGAGATTATGTTAAAAAATAAATAAAGATATACAGAAAATGTTTTGCTATTCTGTTATATTATGGGACCTATTGAATGACCGGCGTATTTTACGTAAAACAATGATATTTGAAAAGAAGTATTACGAATGCAACGTTAGGAAGCCAATAGAATTAAACGGGCAATCGGTCTGTAGTGGCTTTTTCAATTAATCAACACAATAAAAAAGAAGTGTAAAAGGGTTGGAGACTAGCAAGATTAAATTAAAACGTTACTCGATGAAGGGAGGGAATTAACTAAAATATAAAATGCAAACATGTTATTTAAAAAGAAGTACCACCAGGAAGCAAGCAGAATTAACGGGTAATCGGTCTGTAGCGGTTTATTCAATCAATCAACATAATAAAAAAAGAAGTGTAAAAGGATTGGAGAGTATTAAAATTAAATTAAAAAATTACTCGACAAAGGAAGAGAATTAACTAAAATGTAAAAAGCAACAATGGAGAACAAAAAAATATACTAAAAACAGCTGACCAGAAACAAGGCATGCAAGGTTACCCAAATAACAATCTATTCATTATCGAGTTGTAAAATGCTACAGTAAATATTGCTTAACTGATTTGTTTGACGGCATGATTTTTTAAAATATAATATATTAAAGGGAAGTTTTTTATTGTAGTTGCTATATAAATCTAATATTTGTACGTTGTCAATATCAGAATTATAGTCCTTCTCCTCGGTATGGTTGGGTAAAGCATACTAAATGACAATCACTTCTGTGTCGGTTCAAGCGATGCTTAAGCTATTGTAAAGCTTGATCTATGTAACAGCCCAGCCCCGACAATTTAAACAAAAATTTTGTTAAAAAAATAATTTTAATATGTTTTAGAGCCTATTACACATTTCTTATTATATTGAGCAATCAGGTTTGCTATTTCAAATAGTTTCCACCGAAAGTAGGACCAATTAAGATATTCTTTTACTTTATTGTAACCATTTTTTTTATAATTGTAGCTTATGCTCCTGATGAATTTCCAAGAGCGATGCTTTCTTCTTCAAACCGCTACCTGTTAATTTTGTTTGCTGCCTATAATATAAATATATGCCTTATATTTATCGCCTCTCATTTAACTTTGCGTAATCGATTTTACGTCTTTAAATCGATGTTGCACGGTTATTTTTCCAGTAAATGAGAATTTTGATTTTTGAAGACGATAGAGCGGGATCATATACTACCTTTGGAACAGGTACTGAGTTGTCTAAATTGCTTCTTAATATTCTTCAAAGTTTCTGAAATATTTAGGTAAATTGCAGTTTGTAGGAGCAGGTGCTTCATTCAAATTTTCAGAAAACCACTTACTGTTGCTGGTAATATTATATAACTTCAAAACTATAAGAATAAGTTATGTAATTAAAATTATCGCAAATTTTGGTTCAAGTTATCAAGTTTGATATCTTGAAATGTGGTCAACAACATAATTGCTTATCAGGTAAAAAGTGATTTATTCTGCTATTTAAGAGTAGGTGTCCACGCTTTATATAATATAAAGCTTCGAAATTGTAATACTTCTAGACGGAATTAACTTACCGTAAATTCGGATATTGCTCTCAACCTCACCAAGCGAATTCTTGGCAATACATCTGTACGTGCCTAAATCGTTCTTCTGCAGATTTCGAACGGTGGTAATCATTTGTATTTCAGATACCGACTTAACGTTTGTTTGGACATTATACTTGGAGCTAGTTACTACCATCTCATCTAGAACCAACATAAGAAATCAATAATTTTAACCGAGAACAACACTAGCATTACATGTTAGAATTAAGGGGGCTAACTTTAGAGATACAAGCGGTCAATCAAATGTATGAGGAGTGGCTCGTATAGATAATAAACAGGAACAGGCACAGTGTATTCACATGATTAATGAAACGGCACCTAATTCCTTAGCCCGCTAATTCTTAACTTGTCACGTCCTGATTGAAGGCCTGCTGATCTATCGTACGGGAACGGTTTTCCAGTTCAGCTTTACTTAATAAACGAGATAACTAATTTTCAAATCATTTAACCGACATGATTTATTCAACAATATTTTATGGATTAAACTTATTTACTTAGTTATTAGACTAACTAAAAAAAGAGCAATAATTGTCTACGATGGGCAATACAACTTGCAACCAAAGAGTAAACCTTTAAATATCGCATGCGTTATTAAATTACAATAAAATGAAAAATAGGCTGATATGAGCCCTAAAAACTGTATGTTATCCGTCGCGTTTGAGTTATTTTGAATTCTCCTGTATAATCGTTGTCTACCTGAAAATTTAATTTTAATTTAACCTAATAAGTACGGTTAGTAAAAGCTTTTATTAAGTAAGTGAATCCTTGTAGGTTTTCGTATCCATTGTTCGTTGTAGAAACTTTTTCTGGATTGTTCTGTATTGACGGGCATGTGTTTATAACACCAATTTCTTTAAAAGCATAAGACACTTGTGATAACGAGCCTCTATGTTGTAAAAATTACCGTCTTAAACGTCTTCCGTGACTTGAAAGACTCGAGAGCTCAAATTAAATATTTTTAACACAAGGTGTTTTTAAAATATGTAGACGAACCTTCACAAATTTGTCTAAGCGTGGTAAAATCTAAATCTTTGTCTAAACACTTTGAAACTTAATTAGAACACACTTATTTTTTGCGTCTTCTATCGAACAAAGCCGTGCGTGTACATCTTTCACAATTTGCAATGATCCCTCTAACGACAGTGAAGAACCTTTTTATTTTTCTGTTGCTTGCACTACTCCTATGTAATTGATGTGAACAGTTTATAAATCACTTTTAACCTGATTATCTTCAATTATTTTCTGACTTGTTTTGATACATGCACATTCTTTCGGATTGGATAATAGAACCACTTCCTTTATACTCTCAACATATTTATGATAGTAAAATGCCGTTTGTAACCATGTTTTCCAACGTGTAAGGATTGTCTGTGGCGGTTCAGGAATATGAGAACACAGGCTATGCAATTATCTCATCCATCTGTGGATAACATCTATGAATTATCTCTGTCATAAGATGTAAAGCGTAAATTTTACATGTAATATGTAAAAAGTTATCACATCGTTTCTTAAGAGACCGGCCTACAGAAAGCATGGTTGCGGCATCATCTGTCATAAACATTAAGACTTGATCCCTGGATATTTCAAATTTGTCCAATGTGCTTAACACCACCTTTGAAATTACTTGTGTAGTACATTCTCCTATTTGTCCGGTAGCTAATAAAATTGAGGATAACGATTGATTTGGTTCCATTTTACGCACCATGGCATTAAGTACAGATGTTTTTTGCAATTAGTTGTTTCATCCACACACAAGCAATAGCTTCGTAACGTGGTCCTGCTCGGTTAGGTAATATCGGCGTATTTGTCCCTAAATGAAATAGATGAATCGTTGTTTAACAGAATAAACGCCAGATCAAATAAGAATTATTCCTATTTTGCAGCGACTCCGGTTTTGATATTATTATGGTCTGAACTTTGCACGTACCGTTTATAATGTGTTTGTGACCAACACGTTAGATACATATCGCGCACTAAACATTTAATTTTTACGCCGTCGTAAGTCAAATCCGGTTAATCCTTAATGAACTCATTCACTGTCTTTAATGATAACAGATCCTTCATTCTACATACCTTCGACATTATTAAAAACAGAACACAGAGTACTTCGCGGTACACTCAAAACAGCAGCGATTTAGATACTGACTAGTATTTCGCATACGACATTCGTTATCTGCGCCAATGGTGCGCACTCGATTTTGCCTACTCTAATCATGAATAATGCGTTCGCAAAATAACTAAATAAACATATACATAAATATTGTGCTACATCATTTTTAAGCATATATTAAAATTACAGTAAAAAAAAACAGTTGAGGTGTTCACTTGGACCATGTTCCCTGTCCAGAAATAATATATAAAGTAGCTTGGCAGGTTTGAGAATGGTGATTGGAGCCTTCGTGTTTGTTTAGAAGCTTGGTTTTGGGTTACGCAATTTTCAATTAAAGATATAGCTATTAGTTGGATAACATTTCAGAGCCTTGAATTCCGCGAAAACTTCTTGGAATAGGAGCTATAAAAAGACAATAAAAACTGAAATCATAATTGTGCAAAAGAAGGTGAAAACATGCAAGTAAATAGTGAAGTCTTGGATTAAAAAGAAAAGGATATTTTTGGATACACCGAAAATTAATTTGCAATTATTTCTCCTGTAAAGTAACTGGTTCGTAACTATAGTTGCGTATGTTTATATATATATGTGGTTTCTAGCGAATTATATTGGATGTTAATAACTCCAATAAACAGATATTTGAATACCTGAAAAAATCATATCGCACATCTTACGAATGAAGATATTTAACTCACAAAAATGATAGTTCCATGCATAATAGTAAATTTTTAAAAATATAGCTGCTCGAATTTTATTACTCAAATTAATTTCTTAACTTAAATTCTTTTTTAAATACATATAAAAGCCTTCCTTACTGTTATACTTCGTTTACAATTACATTGAAAACCTTTACAGAGTTATGTGCTTTTAAAGCTTTCTACTATGGCTAATGGCCCACTACAAAACATCGAGGCAGCGTAGATTGCTTATAGATTGGATAAATAACTACAGAAAATGCCTTGTTTGTAAATAACTCTGAAAGTTTTTCCAAAACTAACCTAGAGAGTGTTTCTTTTAAATTCGAGGTATTTACGCAGAAATAATTCACAAAATTATTTAAATGTAATTCATATTTATGAAACCACACAGTCATACACATACGTAACGCTTAGTCAATTCATGGGTCAAGTTAAAATATATAATTAAAGCATACATTTCGAACTTCTATATTAGTCAATCCATAATATAGTACGAATTAGCGTAATGGACTGTGAAAATTAACAGATGCCACAGCGATAAAGCTGTCCAAATTGCTTTTACAAGCGTGGCATACATCTCCTAGAAATGAACATTTGCACTAGCACACGTTATGCTTATTAGATACTTCCAAGTTAAAGTCAGATAACGTTACAAGTTGTATCGATTTCAAATGACATAACTAGTTTTCAAATATCTACTGGTATATAGTAATTTCTCTAATCTATAAGGACCAGTTTAGCTTTTAGGATATAATTTGTTTATCTAAATCTTGGAAAAGCGATTTTTTAATGTAGTCAAACTAATGTGGCTAACTGCTACTTTCATTTGGTAAAGTAAATGATTGAAACTAAAGCTTAACACTTACTCGGGTCCTTCATCCAGTAGCTAACGGCTTCAGGAAAAGCTTCAGTGATACATTCTAAAGCCACATCGGTTCCCAATGGAGCTCCAACTAGTTGATTAGGTACTTGAATGACTGGGCGAACTGTAAAAATGAGATACATAGTAAAGATACTACGTTTTGTTATCTTGATTGGAATAATAATGGTCACTACAAAAACACTGAATACTCCCTTACAGTCCATAGTTTCAAATTACAGGTTTTCATAGGAAAGTTGTTCAAATGTTGTTTAAAGAAACATCCAACTTAAGCATTACTTTTTTTTATTCAACAGACATTTGCTATTGGAAGGAGGAAACTGCCATTATATGATTTTAGAGATATATTCAAATTGATTATAATATTTTTTTGAAAAACAGTGCGGCCACCATTTCGAATTACTTTAAACGCAAACATACAGCATTAGCCAATAAACTTGGTTGAAATATATCTATTACGTATAAGCTCCTCGAGGTTGAATAACTGCTTACATACGTTTAACCATTGTATCCATGTCATTTTAGCCATGCTCAGATGAAATACTTCCACATACTTCTTTTATTTTGTCTTTAAGTCGTACTTTTGAAGAGTATTTATGATTCGTTGGTTGTGTTTTCGCAAAGTACTGCAAATACTTGATTGAATTTAGGTCTGAAGATGGGGCTGGCCAATCCAGAAGATTTTCTAAATTTTCCAGAAAATCTTTGGCGATCGTAATCGTTGAAAGAAACGTGTCTTGTAAGAGGTCACAATTTTACGCAAGATGACCTTGTTTGTACGATCTTAGCACTTATCCACTAAATACTGTCCGAGTTTTACTTTAAAGATATTCATTGATTTAATTTCAACAAATATTCCGGTAGACCGATGTACGTCGCAATAGTTGCAAAATCTCTTATATGTGGTTGTACGGTGGGACGGTACCAGAAGCTGTTCCCATTTATGTATCACATATCCATGTTTACAGGCATTAGCTGGAAATAAATGTCTGCTCTTATCAACGAAGCGCAACGGTTACGGATTATCAAAGCGAAACAGAGAAGGGGTATATATGGAGAACCAAGAGACAACAACACGAATCTTTAGAAATTGTCTGAAGAAACTGACAGCATGATCAGCGACATGTTCAAATCAAACATCAAGTACGCGATAACATTGCCCGGACTGTTGAGACTTCAAATTGCAATTAAAAAACCTGTAAAAAAATCTCGCTGAAAGAACTTGACAATTGAAATTGATGTGTTGAAGGGTAAGGCGTTGTTGAATTCGAAATGGAGACGGTTGTTTAGGAAATCATGGATCACGATAAATGAAAGAATATTATTCTTTTTAATATCAACGAAGTTGTCGATAATAGGGATAGCCAGGTGGCGGCGGATAGGGATACTATTCAGAATATATTAAGTGTTCTGTATATACCACTGGATGAGCCTAAACATTTAAGATCGGGTAAATTCGATTCCTCCAAGTCAGACAGAAAACGTCAATAAAACCTTGCGCAACTATAAAAAATTGAAGTCTTCTAATGAATTTAAAATGGTGGGTGTATCTAAGGATAAGACATAACATAGACGTAGACAAGACATAACATAGACGTAGAGATGCTGGCGAGAGAAATATTATTATTAAATATGTAGATATGGGCTGAGAATCATACAGTTGTAGAATTCTTTAAACGAATTGCGTCCAACTTATTTTACACAGTGCTGATGCGTATATCGTGCTGTATGCAGAAACTTGATTTAATGGGGATGTTAGCAGTAGTGAACTCTTTGGCTCTTCATTTGTAGTGTATAGGAGTGATAGAAGATTCGATTTGGTTGGTCGATTTGCTTCCTCAGCCTTTACTGATACCATCGACGTAACTTCATTTGATGTTTCCGCCTTTGCAGATTTAGTCCCGTTAATCGATTAATGTTATGTCGGTGTCAAATTTCTCATTCCTCTTTGTACATCGCTAACGTTTACATGGCACCAGACACCGGTATCGGTTACTGCGAAACATTTTTTGATGCCTTGGAAATGATGCTACTGGCCAAGCTATGTGTTATAGTTAGAGATTTCAACGCTCCTGACTTTAATATGAATGCATCTGGCGATGGGAAAGCTGCGATTGCTTATTTTATCGAAACATTAGATTTGCGACAAGTAAATTCGAAACTAAATTCCAATGGTGTCAGCCTCTAGATCGCTCGGGTTTATAAGATGATGTACAACTTTAATAATCTCTTCGTAATTTAAACTTTGTGTCTTTAATTCAGAGCAAACTGGAGTATGCGTCTTTGGTTTGGCATCCATCAACAACTTACGATTGAGGAGATACCAAAAAGGCCCCTTTTCTGATAGACGTAATAGATTTAATGCTGTGCTTTTTCCAGATTTACTAGATAATAAAATTGATACACCACGCTTACTTTCGTAATTTAGCATTAATGTACCTGCAAGTGACACTCGTTTAGGTACTTTCTTATTTGCTTCAAGAGCCAAGACACAAGACATTTTACTAAGATCGCCTGTACATCACATGTCGAAAAATTTGAATTACTGCTGTAAGGACTTTTTAAACAATTAGTTATGTTTATTGTCATTGTATTATTAGCACCTTACACTGCATTATTTTTTGTATTCTTTTATTTTATCCTTTAAATGGTATTTACTATTGGACAATAAAGACTATTATTATTATTATTATATTTAAGCTTATCAACTGGAATAGCTGCGTGTTATGCTTTTTATCATTATCTAGATTATTTTGGGTATGACCGAAAGAACCTAAACCGTCTAAAAATTTCAATTTTCAGTCAAAAACCGCTTGTATGCAGATATACAGATATAATCTCTGCAGAATAAACACTGGGGAGGCTTTTGTATGTTATCCCACTATATCTAACACCGATGTAGCTTTGACTACAGGGCAACCATGCAGTAAGAAAGGATGGCTGACGGGAGACACGCATTCATATCATAACCGGTTTTATTTGGCGGAGATTATACTTGGATATACTCTCCTTTAAATCTATTCGTACCAACTTTAGGTGACGGATGGCCTTTCGATTCTAAAACTTCAACTATATTATTTTCTAGGATGTTTACCATTCAAATGTAATTCCTCACATCGTCGTTACTTCTTTCTGATTTACATCGTCCTTTTTCTGTCCTCCATTTTTTCCTCGTCGTATCGAAATTATGGGTACATACATATTTCCATTTCTTTCTGCCGATCCAACAACAATACCCTTTTTATTTTTATTTTTCTTAAGATTGTTGTTGCAGCTATTTATCACTTTAAATGTTTTGTTTGCATTTGCTCTTAGGGGGCGTTTTTTTCAAGATTCCGTTTTTCCATATAATTGAACCATTGAGCTGTTTACTAAAATCGATTCTTCATCAAAACTTTTGTGTTGGTCAACAAGCTAATTGTGTCAATATTTGACTTAGATTTGTTGCCTCCATTTATCATCTATGTATACCGTCTTCTAGTTCTTTCGAATGCTCATGGATGATATTTGAAAACGTTTTTGAGTTTGTTCAAATGTGGTTCCGTCTGTTGCAACACTCAGTATTTGAAGTTACTTTCTTATAACCGTGCCAACCTAAATTTGTGAGCCACCTTTAGCACCAATTTTTCTACAGACAATTGCAAAGAAGTCTTTTTTATATCCCAAAAAGAAAGTCTCTCTAATAGACGATCTTTCTCAGTTGTTGTTATTTTGGAACGTCTGCTTCTTGGTTTAGTGGTCTTATATCGATTCAAAATCTTGATGACTATTTGCAGAAGAACACTTACTTTTTGGTATATACTCAGACAATAAATATCGGCAACCTCCGCATAAAACAAGTTTAATTTATTATATAGTAAATTTTAATAATTTGTTCGGAACGACTATTTCGAGGACATGAATGGTCCTCATCATCAACCGGTGACCGAAAGCTTTGCTATATATATATAATTTGTTGTTTGTATAATTAATTTTGATTTTTAGAAATCAAGTAATCGATGGTAGCTTTGTATTAAAAGGATTGTTTTTGTTAGTAAAATGTTTAATCGTATTTTTGAAGAGAATTTAAAACAACGTTTAATGAGAATAGGAATTATTGATTAGCAATCTATATGTTTTTTGTACCGGATAATACAGTAAAAACTTATCTTAATTCATGCTTAATGTTTCTGTTCAGCGGAATCCAATTTTCGCGATGTACAAATATATTGTTCCGCACGTAAACATGAGTCATCACATACGGCGGTATAAGCTGAAATTTTCATCTGAATTGAACTTTAATTAAGTAACTATGGCACTTGATTACAATGGTCGATTAATTAATGATAAATGTGTACTGTAGAAGTGAAGCGTCAGAACAATAGAGAGCCAGCTATTCTTCAGTAGCAATTTCCTGCCTTTCAGCTGGTGTTTTTGCGTGCCCTAGTTTCCTATAATTATTCGAAATGCCACTTACAGTTAACGTTGACTATGATGCGTTTACTAATGGACGGTGGTATCCCATTTGTCGCGATGCACATGTAGACACCCATATCGGATCTGCTAACTTTAACTAAACGCATGATATCACCTTGGTAAGATGCAACTGTAACAAAAATAGTAGAAATAATTTCTTTCCTCAGTCTACTGAAACAAATGGGGTACCTAAGCTAATACGTATAAGTGTGCGCAAAAAGAAATATATTACAATTATAAAGTTACAACTTATGATTACAAACGAAGGCCAAACTATATTGCTCCGCTCCTATCTAGTTGCTATTATTTGTATATTTGTTCAGTTCTAATTGTGTTCTATTAAATATTTCTTTAATTTATATTTAATAAAAGTTCATTAAATGTCCTGGAATCTGCAACAATTGAGGATGTTCGCTATATTTTCTGCGATGTATCAATTTCTATTTTGAAGAATTTGCGTTAAAAGTATATAAAAATACAGAACACAGGGAAAATAAAATGAATATATATATATATAATAATATCAATGATTTATTACTCAATAGTATCCAATTAAAAGGTAAACCTAGTTTCATATAACGCCTATAATACAACAAAGTAAGATAATATGAAAACATAAGCATACAAAAACAGAATTGCGTAAAGCACACAAACAAAAGATAAAATTCAATATTGATTCACAGAAAGAAAAGGATGTGTATATACATATACACTGTATTAGTAGAAAATTTTAGTAAAATGCTTATTTGCTGCTTCTGCAAAGTGTAGCTGAACGCGAGCAGATAGTCACGGTACGTGAAAATTATTACCAAGCAGTAGACCGACCAATTGTATCAACTCCACTGCGAGCTGTACATAAGTAAAGGGAGACACATGCGTTCCTGGACGTTTAACTAAAGAAACCTCTCCAATAAGTAACAGTCATCTATACCTCTGAGTATCATGCTTGAAACAGCACGGTGATCACACGACCAAAACTTATTTTAGTGTACTCACAACTAATGCAAGGTGTGAAGAGTTTAATATAGTGTGATCAGTAAAGTGCTTAAATGAGTGCATAATAAAGCCTTTCGAACGCAAACTATTTACGAGGAGGGTACTTGTTTCAGTAAATAAATAAATCAGCACATGGTACTTCTCTAGACGAAAAGGACAGTGGTCTTTTCATTGTCTAAATAATCAATTAAGATGAAGCCTTTCAAATTCAAAAAAATCATCAATATTGTTTGAAGTTATCAACCGACTTCGTTTTTGATCCGCAATTAATAGATTCGGCATATATCTCGATGTTTTACACACGATCAATTGAGATTCTCTCTAAATTTCGCCCGTTAGTCTGCTAACGGACTATCATGTCGTATATAAATATATATATATATACGATGTATATATATATATATCGTATTCATCGTATCGTCCGTAGTCATGGGGGGGAATTTTTACTTGAATATTTCCCAAGCATGTATAACAATATACTATACGGGCTTGGAAATTATTGAAAATTATTGAACTCAGCTAGTGACAAAACGAAACCTGAAAAGACATGAAATCAACAAAGCACATCAGGATGGCAATTTACATAGGTTAAAACAAAGAAATTTTACGATACAGATACAGTTACTGCAATGATGAAATCGTTGCAAGATGTAGAATGAAGTACCTAAAACCTGCGATGAAAATATGGCGGAATAATTGCGTATGATATATTTATCAACTGAAAACCACAAAAACAAGTTGTATCAACGATATATGTGTATATATTAATATCGAAATCGGCCTATAATTTTTATATAACGATTAGTGAATATTACCCAATCTTTCAACTTAAATGAAATTACCCACATAAAATGCTCTGCTGAGATGTGAATCGATACATTTACATTATATACCATATATCCTTCGCAAGAAAGTTACCCCACATAACCGGTAACGATTCCCTAAATTGATCATTTTAGAGCAATGTGATGCGGTTGATGATGCTTTCACTTTATGTACGTTCGTGACGCCAACATAAATTTCCTCTAAAGAAGGCAATACACTGCGGAATATTATATTATATGTATGTATATTGTGTACCGCTGCTGCACAACTTGTGCATCTTAATCTCGGCTTGATGGCAAGGTTTCTATTTGAAAAGGGTCACCTTCGTTAAAGGAAACAGAAAAAGAGAAGTAGTACTAGATAGCAGTGATGTAGCAGCGCTTCTTTTTCGCTTAATGTTGCTGAAAAATACCAAAAGAAAATATATTGCGCACATTAAATAAGGAAAACCTTTTCAGGTCAAAATCATAGATTGTATCGCGAACCATTTCCCCTTATTCCATATACAACGTGTACAACGTATATTCAAGTAATATTTAAATAACGATTGTCAGTCTAGTTAGCAGGTTTAATGACGTATAAAATCTATGCTGTAATAATGATCATAATTAAAGACTTGTGCCATAAGAACCTACCTAATTATTTTTGAGTATTCAATTGAGTTACTAATTAGATACTTAAAAACGTGAAAGCTGTAATTAAGATAAACCTTTGTGTATTGCCTAAACAGAGAATGTTAGAATTATGATAGGACACATATTTATTCACGAAGAAATTAGGGCTATTTTTGTGTACCTTTTCCACTGATTGCAAAAGCAGGCAGATCATAATATTTTATCTGTGTGTATAAATTATTTTTTTGTAATATTTGTTTCTTGATGTATGTGTGTTAGTATAATAATGAGTCACATCACAATTCTATGGGTGATGTTGACAGAGTTGATTATTGTCTAGACGCAAACAAAGTAACTACAATTAAAATGTTATTAGTTATGTAGAAGATCTTAATTTGAGTTCAAATCCTTTAATGACGCTTAGTTTAGAGGAAGATATGGTGGCTTGTAGTTTCATCAGGGCACTTCATTCAAAGTCGAAAATTTGGTTCATAAAAATAAGGATTAAGCTTTTTTATTTGCTTATTCAGCTGTGATTTTTAGGTTTAAAACATCATTAACAGGTTTGTAAGCTGCGAATACTGGTTACTTTGCCTTACTGTTAACTGGAGTTCAACATTAGGATCATCTGTATAGCTAGTAACAATCCTGCTCACAAGTAACGCCAAAATTGTGAGCTACGCGATTTAAAAGCTGAGGAGCAGGTAACATCTATATATGAGGAAAATGTTAACTTAGGGTCACTGGTTGCAATGAAAACTCGGGACTCGGAACGTGACAGGTACGAATTAATTAATGTAAAAGCATCAAGGCAGAATCCACTCTATCCAAACTATCGTGTTATCTGTCGTATCAAATGTTTTACTGAAGTCTGTGTAAAGTACATCTACTTGTTAACGATTATCAACGCATTCGCTAATGTGTCATGTTACTTCAACTAAGTTGGTAGCAATGATAAAACTGGCTTTATGCTGTTGTACCGCGTATCATAGATAACTATTCGAAAACCTTGGCGCAGTTAGAAAGAATCTCGATTACACATAATCTTTTTTAAAAGTGGGCGTAATTCGGCTGATATTCCAATAAATAGAAAAGGTTGACATAGTAATGGTCAGGTCAAAATAACACGTGCTGATTCGTATAGTATTGGAGCGCAATAACGAATAAGAAAATTTGGCAAGGCACATCGAAGATCTATGTTTTTTTAAAGTACACAAAAGTTCATTAGAAATGAAGATGTTGAAAGAACAATTGAAACTGACGAGCTTTTTGTCAAAAACATCAGAAAATATCAGCTAGTTAAATAACTAGTTTAATAATAGCTAAATAAATAAATAATAAATAAATAAAAAATCTCAGAATAACAAATATCCAGGCTTAACCGTGTTTCTGTATGTAAGATAATGTCACAGTCCACTGAGGCACTAACAGCAAACGGACGATAATGATAATCACTTCAACTGCGAAGCACGAATCTAGTTTTCGCCATTGCTACTAGACGAGACAATCACCAACTTGATAGTAAGGGCAGGCTCACCTGTAGCAGTTCTTGCTTGCAACTGATTTTTCACAAATTTTAGGTTTTCATTTTATAAAGGATATTCTTGACAATGGAAACGAATTTAAATTTCTTGATGGTCTTTAATTTTTCAACTTTACGCAATATATACGAAGGCAGACGCAGATAGTGTTATTTCAATTAGTCTTTTCCTTAAGGATTTTGTAGTATCATCTTGTACCGTCGCATGGGATTTTCAAAGATACGAGTTAGTTCCTTACGAACAACAGTAGCTTAATCTAATCTGATAAGCCATCTGATCATCCTTGGAAGCATTCTCCAATTCCGGTGTGTTAAAGACAATTAAACTGTACTTTTCCCTATTCCTATCAGGAATTTCATGAATCTTCTCTGGATCAAACATCGGGTTCATGCTTAGTTTTAAGTGAAGGAACGGTAGCAGAAATTCCTGAATTTCGCATTGGATGTTATTCACCGAAGTCGTAAATTCGTTAACTTTCCCTAATTGATCTTTGATATCGGTGCATTCAGCTCAATAGTGGAATGGTGTTCGGTTTTTTTGATCTGATGTACTCCGCTTCAGGTACGAGTCAAATCGTTGCACACTAAATAGAATATTCTATGGCATAAACAACATATCAGCACTTACAGAAGTATTGTAAAGAGAGCAGGTAGTCTTTGGCGAAATCAAACACCGGAATAAGGAATTGACAGGAACTCTCGCAGATAGGTAGGAAAACCAATGAAAGAAATAAAGGTTCTCTTTGCAGGATGTCGCGGAAGTAAGGGTAATACGAGTACACCAACTGCCACTGAAAAGATATATATACCTTGCACACCTTTAGCTAAAATTATCAAGGAATTTTAGTGGATGATATTATGGATAATGATGTATATAAGAATATTTCAAACCACATGGCACTCTTGATTAAATCGGAAACGTATATCATCTTTTCTATTTCAAGTGGTGTACCCAATATACATATTATGGATCATTATTATGAAAGAATAAGTTGAACGATATAAGTATTATATAGGTAGCATATACTACCTTCAATACCTACAATAAGTTAGCTTAACTCTAACTTATTGTACCCCTAAGGTTTCGGAAAGGGAAAACGATTAGCATCATATCAAAACGATGCTGACCGAGAGCACCGTTTTTTCTCGGAAGGTTAATCTATTTTGTCATTTCGAAATGTTTTTTTGATTTGTACAGTATCTTGTAATCGTTTCTAACGTATCCATGTCGTAGCTACTAATGACCAATTGCACATCTACTAACTAAACATTTTGTTTCAATTGAATGTTTGTTTTATTTTAACAGAACCTAAATAAAATCTTTCTTAGGCTTAAACTAAGATATTACATTTTGTACACATATAATATTGTATATTATTGCCTTTTCGAGGGTTTATCTAAGCCAGGGGCTGATAACCTGCAACTACTTTAATGCACAATTGTGCCTTTCTTTAAGTTAGTCTATAACAAAATGAAAAGAAAAAGAAAAAGATAACTTCTTAACAAAATATTTGCTTAAAAATGTGTTTCGAAAGGAACAGTCAACCTTAAAATGTTCACAATTTTGCAGCAGTTTTTATTATTAAAAACCGTAGCTTTATAGCTGCGCAAGTTCAAAATGGAGTTTAGCACTTATAAATTTTCAAAGTTAATTTTAAAACGATAAGTTTTATATGCATAGTTTACTGCATTCTCGGGGTAAAGACAAATACGCACTATTTAAGTATAAATTAAGTAAAACAATAAATAATTGAATATATGTATGTGACGTTAAAATTGTGCAACTGCTTTTCATCTAACTAATAAACATAACAAATTGACTTTTTAAAAATCAGTTTACGAATCGGCCACGTACATAAAAACTGCGTGTAATGTATGCAATTTAACGTATTAATCTTGATACGGCCAATATCTGAAATATGCAGACCATTGTATCGCAACTGCATTTTAGACGTTCAGTTATGAGCGTCTGAAAAGACCTTCGGGGTTATTTGAAATCTACTACTTGCATCTAGATGACCGCAGCGCAAACCGCTTCTTTTAGATTCGTTCGAACAGACACCCTCTGTCAGTATTTGCTCGGGGGGTTAGCCGTCACCATTGATCTAGCCAAAGCAATATACTTACTGCAGCACAATAATGGCCATTGTTAACTTAGGGAAGAAGAGATCCGTTCTCTGTATTGAACTAGATTTTTTAGATAGAAAAGGAAAACATCCGCCTTTTGCTTTTCCTATCAAAGTCAGAAATATAAAATGTGTATATTACGTACCTTTAGTCTTTTGGCCGGAAGGCTCTCTGATAACGATTTCAGCGCCATCTTCCCGTCTCCAATACATACGAGGATCGGGATGTCCTCTTGCTCTGCATGTTAATTTTACAGTGCCGCCTTCGGGTACATCAACATCGCTAGATGTCTCCTCGTCTATGAAGTCAGGAGGTACAACCACGTTCAGATAACCTAACTGAAATAAAGGACACTTCATTACTTATTTAGAATATATAATAGATATTTAGTTTAACTGTATATTCATTGCGCTATTAGTTTAGAAGAATTCCAAAAGTTGAAAACAAAAAAGCGAAAGAAAATATTTACACAACTACATATTACATACACATGCGCAAAAACTTTGTTTCGAAAAGATAATTAAAGCACTAAGCTATGCCACAGGAATTGTGTATTTAGTTCGAAAGGAAAAAGATGACGAGAAGAAATGTATGTGGAGGTCCTATGTGTAACGTGATAATCCGAAAGAATTCCCAGCTGTTGTTGATCAGCTTGACTACCAGACGTAATAACAAACAGAATAAAATTAGGTAAGCTCCTTGGGCTCGAGTATTAGATACAATATAATTCCTCTAAAGGTAATATAAAAATAATTTAATATACAGGGTAAGTCGGGAGGAACAAATCAAACTTCTGGAATGTATTGCCACATGTGAAAATAACATTAAAAGACTCTTGTGTTCTTATACCAATTTAATTTGTTTTTATTTAGTATTCAGAAGCATTCTGGTCTTGCAGAGTTTGTTGAAAACTCTCATAAACATATATTTTACCAGAATTTGTCTAATGTGGAAACCGTCGGTGATATCGTTCAAACAGCATTCCCATTATTACAAAAACCATAAACATTATGTTTGTTTATGGTTTCATAGAGTCGAAAGTAAGTGTTAAAAAACTGCGACAATACACTGTCACATAGAGCAACAAAATTGAAATGATTTTTCTGCCTCTTAGACTTAATGCAAATAGTCCATATTCATAAGTGATAGGAAGTGAAGAAAGAAAGGTTTCTGAGGTTATGACAAGCTTCAAAAAAGCTTATACACCCCGTTGGGCCGTCACCACCACACTTAAAAAAAGCTTTGCTGACTTTTCGCTTCACATGGGTAATCGATGCAAGGATATATTTGTTTTATTTAAGACATATTGCATCAAAAACAACCAAGGACGCTAATTAAAGTGTTTTAATTATGCTATAACTCACGAATATAGCACAGTCTTGAAGTTTGATCAGTTCTTCTCCACTCACCCTGTTTCGAGCCAATAAATTGATGTGTAGCCTATAAGAACGTGTGTTTTGTGTAATCAACACAATGGTAATTGCATTTGAATTGATTTCATAATAAGAAACGGTCAATCTAAATTTATTTTCATTCTATATATTTGGTTAATATATAATAACCAATATATAATAACAACCACTCGAACATAATATCTAATTTATATTGAAACTGTTTCATCGCAGTCATAAATAGCCATAATCTATTTCTACCATACGGTAGAATGTTACAAGAATTAGGTATTTGGTTTTGCTAAAAAAGCGATCTGTAAGGTTTCGTATTCCCTACTTGATATTTCCACATCTCCTGTCAGTAAATTCTATCCACAATAATGATTATTACAATTAAGTTAGATGTGTACTGCTTTCAATTCCAAAGAAATTATCAGGTTGGCGATACTGAAGTTGCAAGAATAGCTTTTTGATTCGGCTATAATTTTAAAAAGTTGTCTTATTTTATCGTTTTCTTCTTAAATAAAAAAAGTGCCAGGCTAATAAATTGAAATTTCAATAACTCTTTGGAGGTATTTGAAGTAGGCAACATTTAATAATAATTGATAACATACAGTACAGTAATTATCAGTTAGAATTATTAGAATTGTTGATAATTACAAGGCTACATTTCAAGCAGAGATCTCTGGTTTACATTTCTGCCTTCGGGAAATAGTTAAGATGTGTAGCCGGAGACAGAAAGCGATGGTAATCCATTTATTCAGTCTGAGGAAGATTATTTGAAGAAAGAAGAGACTTTTAATTACATGGAAGTCTGAAGAAGCACTGATTTTTTATCTAGACTTCCTAGAAACAAGTCTAGAATTTCCAGAATAAAAATAGAATGTTTAGTTCACTGACGTATATACTGAAAGTAGGTGGTGGGTGATTGGCTTTGGAACTCGTTTAACCAAAAATACCATTGCACAAAGTGTCGGTTTCCGAGATAAAGTCAACTTAATTACTTATTAGACGATTTTTGCTACTATGAGAGAATTGTATTTCAAGTAAAGCAATTGAAAAAATCGAGACATATGGAAGAGGAAAATATTTAGAGAAATTTATGAGAATGCAAACGTGAATGAGATTTGGAGGAGAGGAAGAAACAATAACGTGAAGTAATGATAATCCTAGAAGCAAAGATGTAAAGAGCCAGATGGTATATGCTTCCATAGATTGCTAAATTGAAAGAGAGAGGAGGAGAGACAAGAATGGGGTCTTAGCGGAGGAAGATCTGACGCAACTATGATTTAAAAATCGGAGAAAAAAAAAACAGCAACCGACATGAAAGCGATCATTTGGAGATGGTACGATGATTTGACGCAGATAATTGTTGAAAATATTTCAGACACTAGACACCATACGATTTCATTCTTGGTTAATGAGCTTCCTCAAGTTTAAAGGGGTTGACTGAAGCGATACTTAAAAGCACGCTTTCTGTTGTGGACTTGGATGAAAGGAAATATACTGATTGTAAGAATCATTGAAAGCAATTAACTGTAGATATGGATGTGAACAATACATCGTTATCCTTTCTCATACTACTGAGCATTCCAAAGTTCCGTTTTTTTGATAAATGAGCGAAATCATTGTATCGAATTTGGATAAAGGATGTTTAAACGTTTTCTTTTTCACGATGTTTTACATTAATTTAATATTTTCGATATGTTCACACGTAAAGCATAAGAAAATGACGGAAAGGGATGAAACCAAAGACACAATGGACAAGTTCTAGTTCACCGAATTTTTAATTACCCGAATTTCCGCATTGAAATTACAGTAATTCTTGTATTGCATGTTATCAAATTTACTATGAACCTTTTCCTCATATGTAATAAAAAATAAATTGCTGTAATGATACTGTTTTGCTTGGAATATTACTCAGTATTAAGAATTAAATTACAAATCCGATGTACTTTTATTTCACCAAAGCATGTTTATTCAACACATTGTTTTTACTAAATATTTTATAACGTAAGGTATAAACTTAAAATTTTCAGTTGAAACTTAATACATATCCATAATATAACAACGAGGGTCTTACCAAGATGGGTACATCCAATTTGGTCGTACTTTGTTAAAGGCAAATTATAAATCAACATACGCTGGCATGTTCACATATTTATGTTTTAGAGCGTAGTAAACAAATATGCGGAAAATGAAATGGAATATATCGGTTGTATAAATAATTTTACATGAAAACGTTCCCTTTTTCTCTTCATTCCTACTTTCCTTCCACAAGTATTCCACAAGAAACTCAGTTGCTTGTTTCCGGTAGGCAGCACAATTTTTTTACCACAAAGATACGTATATTTCGTCGAATACCACTCTAAATAATATAGCAAAAGGAAACCGTACTTTCTTACTTAGTTCTTTGAAAACAATAAAAATACGTCAGTGATCTTTCTGGAAGTCAACTAACTTACCCTCACAAATAATTTCTCGAGTTTAAAATTGCCGAAAGGCAAAAACACCTCGAATACCTTTCCATCTTTTCCAATTACCTTCTGTATGATGCCGAATGAAGTAAAAGCGTTGATAAGAAAGTTTGAAACATTTTTCGGCAACCTTCAAAGTGAATATAATAGGGATAACGCAAGCAAAATTTTGTTTAGGGAAGGGTGGAAGAATGAAAGATTAGCCCGAAAGAGTTGGGAAAGTGGTAGTCTTGAACGTACTTAAGAAGACATATAGGATCTTTCAATTAATATTCGCTTTTCTAATTGAAATAAGTTTCTAGTTGGAAAGCTGAATAAATTATGTAGTTACTTTGTAAGATTACAGTATGG
Source organism: Oryctes rhinoceros (assembly GCA_020654165.1). NCBI lineage: Eukaryota > Metazoa > Arthropoda > Insecta > Coleoptera > Scarabaeidae > Oryctes > Oryctes rhinoceros. Next base: position 5,092,843 of record JAIOKQ010001013.1, read on the forward strand.
CGGCGGTTCTATACAAAAAAAGATACACTGAAATTTAACGAACAGGATGGTTAACATATATTGGACCTCCAGTTTTAATTTACATGAATATTAGACACTGATATTATGCGTAAAAATATTGACCGATGAGAAATCATTGCTAATCAAGTGCGAGAAAAAGCAATACTCTCAAATACAACACTTGCAAGAAAAATAATAATAGAGAAGGTTATTTTCAAAAGAAGGGATAAAAAAGTAAGTTGCGCTCATTTTTGATCTTTTTCCAATTCTGTTACAATAATTTAAAAATATAACAAAAAATGTTGACCCGTTTATAATTTTATTAGTTCTATTATTATAAAGCTATATTATAAAAAATTCAGTTGTCATCTGGTTTGCAGATTCCTGTAACTTAACTGTATTTTCATCTTTATTTCTGTAACTCGTGTTAATTATTTTAGTATATTATCACTTTGTAATTATTTTTTTTTATTTTAGTATTTTTTTAATCCCCTTTTCTGTTTTCTTTGTCTATTGTCCTTCTTTGTTCGAAAAAACATATTTAGTAATTTGAATTTTTTTGTGAAGTTGTCTGGAGCTGGTACTCAGGTGGTGCAGATCTATAATTGCTCTAGTTTGCTTTTTTTTTGTCGTAGATTTTGAAATGATTGGATTTAATGGTTCACGTACTTATAAGAATTTACGTTTAGGTCTATCAACAACTTCTGGCAATGCCGATCAATTGTCAATATACATTGATCATTGTTTCCTGATTTTTTGGAGTCATGCAACAGACTATTTGCCTACTATATACAGACTATATATTACAGACTATATATTGTGTTAATCAGTCGAAGGAATTGATGGCCCTGTGCTGATTTTACAATATGTTAGTATTCCTTTCATGAGTTTTATTGCGATGTAGTGAAGAAAATTAGAAGTTAAAATAATCATGGAAATTAAAAAAATAGATTGATGCAAGAGACAAGAGATCTAAGAAAAAAATAAGTAAAATCAATAAACCTAAAAATATATATTAACGATGAAAATGTAACAAAATCCGTTACCAAAAATTGATAACAGGCGACAAGGTATTGACAGGGAACTTTGAAAAGGAAGCTCTGGTAGCAGTTGAATGTAAAACTAAGTTGTTGTGTAGTGTAACTAACTACACTAGAAATATAAAAAATCTAACGAGTAGAAATATGGAGATGATTAGGCGAGAAAAAGAATTGTTGAAAAAAAAACGTAAATAAAACGCGCAAGAAAACTGCATGTCTGAAAGATCAAAAGTTTAAATAGCAAAGAACTAGGCATAATTAAGGAATGTAAAAGCGCCGTTAGAGATTTTAGTAATACCAAAAACTAAAATGAAAGGCAATGGAGCTGTTGAGATGGAAAATGGACATTTATTGGAAACGGATGAGTACTGCACGTAAATGTTAAGAAGTATTAGAAAAAAATAGAATCCAATAAATGAGAGGATAGCCGTAGAAATTATTGACAAATCCGACCTAGAAAAAATAATTCCAGTTTATGGCCTGAATAAGATTGAAAAGTCTAAAATTTTGGAAAGAACTTAGTGTAGCAGTAGAAGTGGTCAACAGGAAAATTTATATAGCAAGGGATTTTAATGGGCAGCACCGATAAGATATTGTTTGTTATATGTTCGTATTGCTTTATCTGTGTTCTTTCTTCAGTCCTATCGTTTACCAAACATACACAAGTATACTGGACTACAACTGAGTAGAGGAGGATTCTCAATAATTAGTAAAAAAAGAAAATAGGAGAGCCATAAGAGATGTTGCCGTTAAAGGAGACTATGAGATTGACAGTCACCACTAGTAGCGGAAATAAATGAAAAATAAGGGGAAACTAGACATCAAGAACAAGCAAAGACCAAAGTATATGAGGTAATAATAAAACGATACAAATAACGTTGCTGCAACTGAATATTGATATTAATAGCAATCCGGGAAGTATTCATATCCGCCCTAACTGAATCGACTCAAAGTGTAGGTGGCGTTAGTAAAGAAGAAGTAAATAAAAGTAACCAGTGTAGGAGGACGGAAAAAATCTACAAATAAAAATAAAAGATAAATAAATGAAAGACAAGTACACTTAAACAGGAGTTAATGTAAAAAAAGATAGTGATATATATTTCGGGTTTGACCCGCGTCATGTCGTTGTTAAGATAAAAATTCGACGTTTCTTCTTCAGGAGAAGAAGTTACATACGATTGTGGGCGAAACGTGAAGTTTTTATTTTAACAACGACATGACGCGGGTCAAACCCGGAACACGTTTAGTTTCAACAGACTCTGGCCGTTGAAACTTACGTTTTTATTTTAGTGGCATATAGTCTAGCTGAGAAAAACTGAAAGAATTCGGAGACAAATCAGAGAAAGACAGCAAAAGTAACCAAAAACCTTGTTTTAGAGTTTTGGCAAAATAAAAGAAGGAATAAAAAAATAAGTAGTTTGGTAATTAGAAATGAACAAGGAGATATGCTGACAGACGGAAAGGAAATGATGTAACGATGGAAGAAATATTTTAAAAATTGTATAGTGAAAGGTACGATATAGACAAAAGTAGGAGAATTTAATGATGCATGGACAGATAACTGAAACTACTAACGAGGGTAATAGTATAATGTTGAAGGAATTAACAAAAGTCATAAAAAGTCTTAAAAATGATAAAGCATTAGGTTTTGACAAAATTACTGTAGAAATGGTTGGCGAAATGCAGCAATGTAATTATTTGAGAAAATTGTAGAAAACAAGTTAAAAAACAAGTGAACCAGCTTTAGATGAAGGATAGAGTGCATTTCGTAAATCTAGATGTCTCCAAGATCTTTTTTTTCCCATAAAGAAATCATAAATAGAAGAATAACAAGAAGACAACCAGTTTATATAGAATTTATTGATATGGAAAAGGCTTTCGACAAATTTCTCAGAAATAGTCATGAAAAAAGCTAAATTTAAATTGTGTACAAACTATAAGCAGCGCACAATTATGATCAGTAGAGAGGATAAAGGCGGATGAAACTATTACTTTTTTGCAGAGACTAGACAGACTCGTGTTTCGTCGACTCTGGGGGACACCAGTAGGTAAGATGAATCTATCCCCATGAGTCGAATAGACACAATTTTATCTAGCCGCTGTAAAAAAGCAATAACTCCATCCGCCTTTGTAATCTCTAATGATTATACTCTGAATTATAGAAATTGCGAGGTTACTGCTTAAAGACAGATAACACATACCGAAAAGAAAGACGATTGGTAACCTTGGCGACAGACAGTCTCAGAGGAATGTGCCTGTTTCACCAAAAAAAAGAACAATCATTCTTCATATTCAATTAGAGAAAAGATGGATTAGACCACGATGAATATCTGCAAAGAATATGAAGTAATCATCACGTTTGAATTATCATGAGGAAATGATGTTATTATTATTTGAAGGCTGGTTTCCCGGGATACTTTGCTACCAAATGTAAAAAGGCAATGTCGACTCAATGCAGTTCTTACAAATAGTAATAACAAGAAATATATTAGATAATTTTTTAAACCATGTAATTTATATCATGATGATCATTGCACAAGAAAATAATAAAGCTGATATGGGGCCAAGTGATGAGCAAGTCTAATTTTTCAAATTCAGCGAAAGCCTCATAATAAACATTAAAAATGTTATACAGTACATAGCTGATGAATGAAGCATGGCCTCTAATTATAAACGCGCAAGATGATTCTGACACCGAAAACGATATCCAACACAGAACGAGATATACTTAGTACGGTTCTGTGTATGTAGTGTTGCAAGCAAGTAAATTGTATAATCTTTTCATTATGAGGGCCATCGTAAAAGGATGAAAGGCGTTATGTTATTTTATAATAATTTGAAATTAGCTACACCTAAATACGTATTCTATGTCTAGGTATATTCCGCAATATCATTTTAGGTTCGTTCTACTACTCCTAGGAACGGATTTTCCGTCTAATTAAATCAAAGGCAACTAAGTGCAGCCATTAAAATAGTTGTAGTCAATTATTTATTAAGGGGTGTATGGGTTATTAAATTTATCCACGTATTTGTACAAACTAGGGTCGGTTGGACGGGTAAGAGGGGCTGCCAGATGGGCATAACGATGATATAATACGAAGTTTGGCAAAAGGCTAGTATCCGACACTTTGTCTCTATAATAAAGGCAGGGGTACGTTAATTGATGGCGAACTACAATCTCGGTTGATTGGGTTTGAGTGAGTGGGCCTTTCATTAGGAGGCAAGGATCGAAGTAGCTCTGTCAACATAGAGGCCACCTTTCGATAGATAATGTGCGGATAGCGAAAGCACTTCTCCTCGGCTCTTGTTTTACTTACCTGACTTTTCATCGGATCCGTATTTATTTGGCACATGTACTGTCCCCTATCTTCCTCTTGAACATTGCGGATATGTAAATTCCATGTGCTGTGGTCGGTGTGGGATACGGAAATCCTGGGATTGTGTGTGATAACGTGGTCGTGGATTGCTTGTATCGCTTTAGTATCTGCTTTTACCCAACCAACCTATAACAAGAAGAAGCATTGATTTATCTTTCTATTACGTAGTACGCGGCGTTACACACTTTGTTCTTTTTATATAATAAGATCGGCAGAACGTATACATATAACTTGAAAACTAATTATTTTCTATGAAACACCAATATTTAATGAATATTTTTAAATAAAATGGGTCACAAAAGATTGTCATGTCAGTTCACTATGGAAACTGTAAAAAATGGCCGCAAGATTACAACGCATAGCTATGGACAATAGCAATAATGTTAGTAGTAATAATAATAATAATAATTCTGCGTTCGCCAGTTACAGGGGGTATCGGCCGGTCATGAGTTATTATTACACTTGCCCCCGTAGACCGCCTTGAGATGTTTACCAAGAGCATTCGCCAAATTTGGAGCAAAGGGAACTAAAATAAAAGAACCCAGAGTTCGAATCTAGTACCTTGACACTATTAGCGTAGCGCGTTAAGTACTAGACCACCAATCTCGAAGATAATCATGGTAACATCGATGTAAATACGGGATAATGTTAAGAACTAAAATAATCAGAAACATGCCCGCCAACACAGAGGTTAATACAAATTTAAGATTATATTTCTATAGATTATTTATTTTTAACCTAATCTTAATATTCTTTCTGTCAGCCGGGTAAATATGAGGTTCGTGAAATATTTATTTGTCTTAATTGTACCAACACCTTTTGTTTTCCTAATGTAAATAATTTTTAGTTAGGTGTTGTGATAAAATATAACTAAATATTATAACAACGTATTGTCGATTATAACGAAAAAGTTAGAGACATTCGTTCTATCATGTGAAGGCAGACGAATTAATCGTGTACGTAGAATATTCGGACGTGTAGTTCTTATTCGTACCTTACAGACCAAGAGATTAGAGGTTATATTGCTACTAAAATTTTCAAGTTCGATAAGTAACTATCTTCATTCGATTCAAGTTACTTTTTGTTTATAAAGTTGTTACTTTACTTACAAAACTACATACTTTTGCGCTCGTGATACTAGCGAAAAATCAGAATATTTTTTTGCTAATTTGGATCTAACTTTCCAAGAACATTTAAATAATCCTAGTGCTGTTAAAGGAACAAATACAATCCCAAATAGAATTGATCCTATGCTAACAAACTAGTGCCAGAAGGTAGTTACGTCTACATATATCTTTCATAGCAGAATTGTGGGGATTTAAACAAATTAAGCGTGGGCCGCGTTCGGGCAAATATTAAAAGTATCTTCGATCGCATTGTATTTACTGCTATATCTACCAGTGCAATGCGCGTATTTTTTAATAATTCATCAGTAATTCTTGCTTTTCTTTTAAAAATCATTGTAAGGTAAAGGTAAAATTTTATCACAACTTTTTACAATTGGGCTCCGCTTATCAAAACGTCACGAATCGGTATCCTTACGCCTTGCATGTCTGGATAATAAATTAATATTTTAATCCAACCAATCAAAAAGTACTTTTTGAGGGCGAAAAATTTGTCTCCATATGTCATAGAAATACATTTTTTACCATCTTATAATATTCTAGACATATATGTCCAACATATTATGACGTTTTTAGTCTCTACTTGCAAACTTTTATATAAAAAGTACGGAAAGTTTGTTAAAATTGGTTCTTAGATAGTAGAAACGGAGCAGGTAGCCGTTGATATAACAAAGCCATTTTACATCCTCTTCTATGTACATATTAGTATTTCAATTCATATCTATCGATAGTGATCATTGGTACAATGACATATGCTACATTTGCTAGTTGTTTAAATTGTCAAAGTTAAGTTGTTAAGGTGTAAGTGTGAAGATAATTAACCTTACAATTATGCGGGGTAGGTTGGTGACCCTCGTAATACAGTCCCTGTCTATTCGTATATTTATATATGTGCATGTTTAATTCTGAGGACAGCGGTATCTTTCCTATATGTTGGATCCGACATAATCAGAGGTTATTTGATTTTTTTACGTATGTGAATACGATTTGTTTCTTTACTAGGTTGTAATAAAAGTCACATACGTACTTTTGATGATTGATGTGTAGTTGTTTTATTCTACGTACTTATTCTTATTTATGCATTCATTGTTTCTATTACAATTAGTTGAATATAAGTATACCATAAATGAAGCGGTATTTTTGTGTGAAATGAGCACGTGAGAAAAACACTCTCTTACTGAAAACGAACTTGAAAAAGCTTTATTTAAAAACGATAACAGTACGTGGCAATTAAAGCTGAACAAGAAAGGAAAGATGAAAGTTTTCCGTGTGAGCATAGTGATGAAGAAATTGAGGTAGGAGATCAGGAACAGAAGAGTGATTTGAAAATAAACAAACTACTAGCCTAGTTTATCGAAGTAAAGAAGTTAGAGAAGCTAATATCCTAATGCTATGAACAGTTCGGTAATTTACGACATGGACGGCTACAAATGGTACAAATATCAATTCCACTCCAACAATACCATGATATCTAATAAACTAAAAAACGCAGCTAAGGACACACAAAATATAGAAGTTGATTTGTTAACCTTAAAAATTTAGGACTCCGATCTGCAGATCTCTTCGATTCGTGCAGAACGAAAAGCTAGCGACAAATTTGCTCCGATTAGGGAGGCGTGGAACATGTTCATTGAAAGTTGAAAAAAACTTTACATTGCGTTTGAAAAGCTGACAATCGACGAGTTTTAAGGTCAGGTGCCTTTTTAAAATGTACCAACCCACTAAGCCATGCAAATACGAATTTGAGGTTGTCATGATGTGTGACTCGAAGTATTGCTATATGTGTTCTTCTGTCCCGTTGAATTTTGGAAAGGAACAACAAATTACAACAAAATACGTAATGGAGTTAAGTGCATCAGAACAAGGTACAAACAAACGAACGTAACGATTGATAACTGGTCCTCTTCATTTGGCCTAATTGAGGAATTGCTGGCCGTGAAATTTACTATGGGGAAAACTATTAGTAAATTTTTGTGATAAAAAAGAGTCTGCTGTAAAACGTTCAGGCAAAGAGCAAAGCAGATCCATCTTCCATATTTGCATTTGAGGAAAGCAAAACTGGTCTATACCAAAGAGGAAACAAATGACGTTGATACTGAAACAAACAAACCAGGAATAGTATTGTTTTATAATTCCACAGAATATGGAGCAGACATATTTGATGGACTTTGTCACTCCAAAACTGCCTATGTTTTATGGAATTGCATGCCAATTATTAGCAGTTTGTCTATTTAGACAAAATATGGACTTCTGAGAATGTCTGCGAATGCTTCCGTTCATTCATCATCAATTGATGGCGGACCAAGTTTAGAAAGAAATGTTCATGTATGATTTTGTAGACTAGATCCTTATTTCTAAATATTTTTAATGTATTTTACACGCTGGCGGCGCCACCTGATGCATCCTTGATATTTTGTACAAGCGCTAAGAACTTTCAAAGTAGATAATTTCTGGGATTAGCTTATATTCAGAAACCATTTATTACTGAATCCTGACGTACGGCCACCACATCCTTTTTATTAAAAAGAAGGTAATATATTCATTAAACAAAAATCCAGTTTAGATTCTTAACTTTGTTGTTGTTGTTTGTAAAATTTGCAATTGCAAATTGTTAAATACAATGGTTAGAATTAAGCAACAAAGATTGTTAGATATAAAAAACATAGTAGACGAAAGGTTTTATCACCACTCCGTAATACGATAATAAAGTCAACCGAATCATACTAAAGATCAGGGCACAAAATACACATATCATAAATGTTTATTTTTAAAAAGTAATTCCGGTTATTTTTAATTATAAAACGGCTCCACACCTTCCAAAGGATTGCTATTGCTTCTAGTATCACCTCAGATATAGAGTTTAATTTCCCACAGGTACCATTTTGGAAAACGCACAAATTAAAGAAATGGCTTATATCTTTGTTTGCCCTATTACGCTGGGTGAGCCTTTAAATAATAGAAACACACACAGAAAAATCAACTGATAATTTAAAGGCAGACGATTACATCATTTAGTATCGAAGGGGAAACAAAATAGGTAATTCTTCTCATAAAATTCTTACATATTAAATAGTCAATAAATTGCGACCGGTTTCTCAGGTAATCGCTCATCAGTATTGGCTAAGGCTAATGACGCCGAGTAGAAACATTGGTTATTTTTCTCTCTCCGATTTTAGAAATATCATGAGTAGTTGTTCATCGTCAGCATTTTTTAGATATTATTCTATGTGTTCTTAATATGTTATGGTAAGCCTAAGGAATCATTCATATGTGCAGTTAACTCATCAGTTCATGTAGATACTTTCTAGTAAAGCAGCTCGAGAACTCTCAATGACGCCAAGAGATGCACTTGGTTCATTATTCTTGAAGGAGGGAGATACAAATAGCTATGTTAGATAGAGATACAATTGAAGCAATACTGATGATGCCAGATATGTAGAAACATATCTGTTGTTAGCGTTTCCTCTTATCACATTGTTTTTGTCAAGACTAAAGTTCTCCACTCTCTGCGCGCTTCACGAAATTTGCAGCGACTAGGCAGACTCGTATTTTGTCGATTCTCGTAGCAACAGATTCCTGCTTTATCGACTCTCGGAGAAACCTGTGGGCAACACGAACCCTTTCTTATGAGACGAATGGACACGAGTCTGTCTAGTCGATGCAAAAAAGGTATGATTTCACTCGCTTTTGCCCTCTCTAATCATGAGTGATCCCATCAATATCGAAAGTAGCTGAGTATTAGCATCACTTCTTGGTTATAAGTAAATTTAATGAAACAAAAATTCTATATAACTAGGTTAAGTTAAACTTAAAAATATTATACATGCGGGAGGTAACAATATAGTATGTAATATTTGCTGAACAAAGAGTACAACTATAATTTAAAATAAGCTTTAAGGTAAATAGTTAAATGGAAAAATACTACAATGTGTATAGCGGATCGAAAGCTCTCTCTAAATGTTAAACATATTTTTAATTCTCCTCCGGATCGACTTCAAAAAAGGAAAAAAATATTATTTTTGATTTTTCAGAAAATCTCACTTTTGTTGATTTGTTTTCAACCCCCCAAAACACAAATTAGTCTTTAGTTAACCCGAATGGTTCTCGAGATATCATTTTTCTTCAAAATTTGAACTTGGAGCTTTTTCTCGTAACTTTTAGAAGTAACTCTAGTAGGCGGATTTCGTTGAAAAACACTACAGATAACAGATGACAAATCCAATAAATTAGTAGAACTGCAAATTAAATCTTCGCTAATTTGAACAGTATTTACGCTATTATGTTGACTTTACAACAGAGAATTTATCTAAATTAATGCTAGGGGACTGGGGAAGGGTGCTAGTGACTTGTTATCAGAAAATTCAACCAAAAATACCCGGAAGTTACCACTTCAAATTCCGGTGCAACAAACTTGGGTGACCAAATTCCTTAACACAGGTTGGGTTTTAAACATTAAAAAGTCAAAGAAGTTGTTCAATGAAGGCGATGCTGCTTCAGTTCTTGCCGTTTATTTCGCAAGAGAAGCTTCAAAGTTGTCTTTAAGAAGGAAGGCAATACGAACTGGGATAAATAAATCTCATTTACAAAGAACTTTTAAGGAGAACAAAATCTTACCATTTAAACCGCAATTTAGGCAAACTTTAGAAAATTGTGATGTAGCCAAAGGTCTGAATTTTTGATTGGAAATGACCTGCAGAATTTTGAAAGATTCAAATTTTCATGTTCCCCGATGAATCAACCTTTTCAATTAACGGAGTCGTTTCATCTCAACATTGCCAGTACTGGAGCGAGACGAATCCAAACGAATCAGGATTTCTTATCGCAGACAATATTTAAAAGAAGTTATTGTGAGCTGTGTTGTTTCGTACTATGGTATTATTGGTCCATATTTCTTTCGATCAAAATTTAAACCGTAATTCATATTTGGAAATGTTGCAAAAATTTTTAGCTGATAAACTGGATGAATTGCTTTTAAACTACCGAATGGAAATGTTTTTCCAGCACGATGGTTGTCCTGCTCACTATGCCGGCATTGTTCGTCAGTGGTTTAATATAGATTTCTGTGTAGAGATACAATCCGTGATAACTGGATAGGGGAGATAGTAACATTTGATGGCCACCGAGAAGCCCCGATCTCACAATAATGGACATTTATCTGTGGGGTCGTTTAAAACAAATTGTGTACAGTGAGCCACTAGACAATGATGTAGAGCAATTAGAAAATAGGACAAAATGCAGTCCAGTCCTTATAAAAAATGATATTATCTCGAGAACCATTCGAGTTAAATAAAAAGTAATTTGTGTTTTGGAGGTTTGAAAACAAGCAGTGCAAATCGACAAGAATGAAATTTTTTGAGAAATCAAAAATAAGCAATTTTTCCTTTTTTAAAGTCGATCCGGAGACATACTGTATGAGAAAATACTGGTCTTCATGTATCAATGTGATAGATATAATGCACAATTTAATAATTTCGCATTTTGAGAGAACTTTTTTCTGATTCATACATCCTGGCCTGAAGATGTGCTTTAAGTATGAAACTGGTCACAATATTTAATGAAATTGTGGAATTTGTGAGAGAAGAGACCCTGCGATCTCTAGGTTATACCTAATTGATAATAGACGCGAGAATTATGTAATTATTTCTTTCTTTCCGTGGTGATTTAACTCCCGTTCTAGAAGGTTTGAAAGTGATACCTGATCCTGAGTAGACGCAAGAATTTGTTTAATTTTTCAGGAGAAGTTTTGGCTCTTGTGGATGGCTGGTAAAGGAATCTGTTACTGGTTGCTGTGTGTAATTCTGAAATATCTGTAATCTGTAAGGGGTTTTAAAATGATACCGAACCATGCGTAGATACACGTTCGTTTTATGTTGTCTGCATGTGTGGCTTATGCAAATATAGGATTTTATTTGTATCTCGCACTGGACTTCCGATAGAAATGCGATGAAATGCAATTGAACCTTATCATTTCTACGATTTTAAGAACCGATTCATTATGCCATATCACCTTTGAACAGCCAAATTCACAGCGGTATTTACCAGACCAATCGGGTGGTCTGGTAATTACCCATATCTCCCCTACACGTACGAAAGAGCACCTTCACAATTCCAGATATGTATATATAAAATTAATATACAAAGAGCAAACAACATTTTAAAATGAAAACTGGAACTATAGTGAACGTACAAAGGATTAATCATTCTTTTTAAACCTGCGCCTGCCCATCTAAAACTATAAATTGTATATATGCAACCGTGTCAGATTGGACGATGTAATATTGGTGACAAATATGCTGAAATAATTTTAGTTACCACATACAATAGACTCAAGCATTTTACAGCACCTGAAATGTGGGTGTTCCTTTGAATTGCAGTTTATAATTAAAAGAAAATTGGCTTTCAGCGATTTGCTGACGTAGAATCTCCGACGATTCCAAGTTATTAAGTAAATTGCTTTTATTAGACGTGTGTAAAATAGTGAAGTTATTTTCTACTTGGAAATTATAGTCATTCTTCTTCAGATGTGTGGCAAAATGAGAAACGCCAGATGAATTCTTTAATACTAGCATTAAAGTTGCTACAAGTTCTGCCAATATAATTACATGGGAGGCATATACACATCGATTTTGTTAAAATTATCAACTCTAGCTCTATTATTCATGAACAAATTGCGGAATTAATGAGTCGTTCTAAACGCGACATGAAAGTAAAGTTTCAAAACATTAGCAATTATACGAGAAAAAGTCCAATTAAGCATAGAGAAATAAAATCCCTATTAAATGTTGTAACGATGACAGGATCTAAATAAGTAGCTCTCTTTGTTTTCTTTCTCTGTATCTTCCTAAGCAATTTGTTTAAGATATTAATATCGTAGTGTTTAGATGTAGCTATTAGTTTTATTATATTGTGTTCTGTTAAAAGGACTAAATGAAGTGGAATGTTTATAACATGTAAATAATTGACAAAAAAATTAAGACAATTTGTGAATATAGAGGTGATTAGAGCGCTTTTCTGAATTTATAATAGTAACATCTAACAAATCCGTTCATTAGTTTCATTATCGTCACTATTATCTGATTTGTGAAGTTTTGTTTAATAGGTTGTAGCGAAATTAATTCAATATTCGCCCACAGTAACTTTATTCTAAAAAATTAGTAAAAATTGGATTAATTCCGGTTAACAAAAAAAAAATGCTGAGAAAATTATACACTTTTTTTAAAATGTCCAATATAATCTAAAATTTCATTATCTACTTCTGCTTCTGCTTATAATCTGGCACCCATCAATTGGAAGAAACTTCCAATTTTTTAATATTTCAAGTTAAGAAGAGTGCATGTTCCCGATCACGCCACTGTCAGAACTTGAAATGTCTTTAACGCTATCATTTGTACCTATTTTGTGTTGTTTTGTACCGCAAAATGAAAATTTTGTGCTTACTGTATTAACGGTTTCTTTTTTGGCTTATTTGGCTTTTTTGGGGATGTGGCAGCTCAGTCACTTCAGTCATCTTCAAATTCCGCGTACGCTACAATTTTGTGCCTATTTTATGCCGTTTTGTGCTTTAAGCGGGATACAACCTTGTGACCTTCGAGCATGACATGCTCCTAACGACACCAGTAGATTTTAAAATTTTATATACGCTGTCATTTTGTGTTCATTTTAGGTCGTTTTGTGTCGCAAAAAAGAATTCCTTGCTTCAGTATCAAGAAAACTATAATAGTTTGAAATTACTAGATGTGCCATTTTTGTGGCATGCGTCAATTTCTTAACAAAGGTTTGTTTCGAAAGCCATGGTTATTAGTCCCAAATTGATGCCTCTAATTAAACGGAAAATGTTATTTAAAAGTTGTAACCGTACGTACATTTCGCTATAACGTTCACGGGGTGTTTCTTAAAAATTAATTTTCTCCATTTGCTTCCATTGACGAAGATTCGTTACCGTTTAGGTTTGTTTCTATTGAGTCAAGTAATTATATCTTCTTCATTCGTTCTAAACCTTTACAAATATTTCTATTGTTAGAAATATAGGAATTAACCAAACACGTGCTACATTTACAGTTTTTTTTTTTTTGTTTGGAAATTTAGCTAGTAACTAAAGTGTTATAATTAGTGCAATCGAATTAAGTTTATAAGGCTAAAATGAGGGTACAACTAACCGGCTAACTTGTATTTTCTTCAGCTGTGTGCGAATCTTCTAGGAAGCTAAATGGACGCCATATTTTAGGTTTATTTGTATCCTGAGGGTAATATTTGTCGGTTTCATTTTTCAATAGTAACTAATTCATAGCAATTACATTTTTTTTTCTCCAAGCAGTCATAGGGAATCACTTAAGTTTGATATTTTCTGTTCAGTTTTGCTAATTCGTTGTATTTTCTGAGGTCTCCATTCTCTCTATAAATTATAATTAAATAATTATATCGTTTTTAGTTATTCGCTTATTTCATGTCTGTCTTGTATTCAAGTTCTATTAAAAATCTGTGTAGTCTTAGATTCTTGGATTGTACTTATTCTTATGCAGAGCTCCTTAATTTAGTTGTCTGCGCTTGCATTTTGTATTAATTCTATTCCATTAGTTTAAAACAATTAGTCATAAATTAAGAAAATAACAATTTATTGTTAATTCTATTCTAATAAACTGCAAATATGATGCAATGCATGTCTAAATTTGACGCTGCCTTATTGGACTACGTTTTGGAAGTATCAGAGATCATATTTATTCTAAAGGCAAAATAGCCAACTGGTGTGAATTAGCAAGAAGTAAGTAATGAATTAAAAATCTCCCTTAAATATGCATACACAATGTAATAAACGATAAGCTTGCTTCTGTACAAAAATCTTTGTGTGTATCGATGTCTAATAGTGAGACCATCCAAGCAGATGATTGTGGTAAAGTTGCCACTGCAACAGATTTCAAGCGACCAGTTGCCTGGCAAAAATACGATGACGCACAAAGACAACGTGGAATCCTTGAGGCAACAATCTCTTATTACCGCTTATTATTGAAGCACAAAATGTTCTTTCTGCGATACAAAACGATGATGGTACAAGATGGTAACGTATACTAAAATCCGGTGGTGGCCGGCATGTGAACATGCCACGCCCGACATTCGAAACGTTGCAATCCACTTAATATCGAAGCACAATGTTTTCCTCTTGAGGTACAAACGGCACAGAATGATATCGTGCACGGAATTACAAAGTGTCGAAATACCAAAGAAGCCGTTATAACTCCGTTAATGTTTATAAAATATAATATAAAAAATGTCAAAAATTTTTTTTCATTTCTTTTTTGTGGCACAAAACGGACACAAAATCATCCTGTATAGAAAATTTCAAATTCCCGGGGGTGGTGGGGCTAGGGACATGTACATTATTCAAGCCTTACGCGAAAACTAGCTTAACCCGTTTTTCTGTTACAAAAAAAAGAGTTTCAAAACTCCGGCTTGTAATGAAATGTGCGTATAGAAGGGCGCGACTTACAAATTTTCATAAGAAGTAACTCCTAAATTGACGGATTTTTTTAGTTTTTTTTTTTTTTTTTGTAAAAAGCAATTATGATCTTTGTAGTTGTAAAATTTGTAAATTTGTGAAAAAAGTTATATATACTATCTACTTTACTTTTTATAATTTTCTCCATCACATTAATAAATTATTTACATTTTAAATATGTATATATTTAATATACTATGTTTAATTTATTATATAATAATACGGCTTATAAAAGCGGGCTATAGAGAGCAAGGAAGTGGAAAAGATGAAAAAAATATGGCGTTTTAGAAACAATGCCCATAGAAAGTGCGGCTTCTAATGTAATTCGTATTCGCTTCGAGTGAAGAAAGTCCACAACGAATAGTAAAGTAGTAACAAATATTCCCAATGTTTATTTATTTATTATTTGTAGGTAAAGAAATCACTCAAGAAATTCAATAAATACTCAATAAATTCACTCAACAAATTTGAAATTGAATTGAATTCCCACTTCAAAGTAAATATACATATGTGTATATAAAAAATTAAAAGATCCAATTATAGAGTAGCAATCAAGTACAAAAATAAAAATTCACAGCGTCGGACTTGTTTCAAGAAACATGCCTTCTTATAAACAAATCTCCGAGATTATTTGCTGAACGGCAAAGCGTATACATATGTATGCCAACGCTCTTTTCATGACATTCGTTCTAGCGTTCTGTGCTACAATGGTTGTAACTAAACCGTGGAACTAAAAACATGTAACGAGCAAGTATGTAACGGCCAATCAATATTGCTACAAGCTATACAGAAATCGTTCACAAATGTATCCAATTATATGTTCCCTTTGTGTAGAAGTTTGAAAGCTTTATATTGACGAAAAGGAAAATCCTAAAAATACGGAGACTTTATCATACATGATAAAAACTAGTTTTGTAAAGACCATTATGGTAGTGCCACCTTGTAACAATCTTAAAACGATAACTCGAAACTGTTTTAATTCAGATATTCAATCCAACGGCATCGGAAATAGGTGAAGAATAAGAAGAAATTATTTTTTTAATCAATCATTTGATCATCTTCATTTAAGCAATTATTTTGAATTTGATGTATTTCTTGTGTAAATATTATATTCTGAGAAACTTAGCCTTAACTTCACATTTGTATTTTAATTGAATGCGTTCTCGTGAGAGGAAAAGTGGTGTATTGTGCCATTTTCCCCTCTAAGTATTTCTAAATATACATATAAGACAACTTCGCAATTAAATACAATTGCTTTCTTTTCACCAAATAATTTTATTATAACGACACCGGCTAATAGTGGATTCCATTATCTCTCCAAGTTTATTCCAAACTCGATAAGGGTAATTCGGTTTCCGTTTTCGTATACCGATATACTCAAGTTTTTAATAGTATCAACACCTTCTGTAGCATCTGGGTATTCTGTGTATATTTTTCAGCAAATTCGGGCATTGTTACCCCGGTTTTCATATTAAAATTTTAATATCGGAATACGCCGCCTACGTACTACTAATGCTATCTAATACAGGGCCAATGCTTAGAAATTTGCGTAAGCTACCTACTCCAAGCTGAGTAAATTATACCTGTTAAAATAAGCGTGATTTCGAGAGAATATATTTTATTAATCTCACCAGCATTACGTACCATACTTTTATTGCTGAACGTAAAAAATTCATCATACGATGAAATAAAATACACAGAGTAGCAGTAAGAGTATCTCATCAACAGAGCAATAACACTACATAGTAGGAAACAATGTTAGATACTATGTTATCTTTAGGAACGACATAATTCCTTTAATTCTGCACTCAAGTTTTATAATAGTTTCAACGCATCTTCTTGAGTTGCACTTTAAGTATGGATTTATAAAAAATCCCATCAAGTTGTAGGGGTCTAAATTAATCATAAAAAAGGATAAATCAAGGAATTAGCTTCAATCTTACTAAGACATGATAAGATATGATAATGATACTAAGGCTAAAAAGAAAGCTTTTTGACGAGTGAATTAACTACATTTCTTCAATTGTGCGAGCCGAGACAAATAAAACTTTGACGGAGGAACATTGGATGATTGTGGTGACCATCTCTCTGTGCTAATTACTCCTAAATATATGTTAAAATTCGTAATTTAGTTCAGCATTAATAGTCTTATGATAAAAAAATTAAACCGATAACTCACCTCTACGACATTGTTGTCCATACATCAATATTTTAATTGGATATAAACTTATTTTGAGCAAAATGTGTGGATTTTTAGTGGGTCAAATATGGTGAGTTTTGGAATTTACCTAACCTAGATAAATGAAAACAAGGCTCATCACAGTCAACAAGTCCAAAATATCTGTTTCCGGATTGCCAACATAATCGGCCATTTTAATCTGACTGTAGTCCGATGCTAAAGTTAAGTAGTCGATAATAAATAACATTAAGCACAATACAGCGATAGTGGGTAAAATTTCAGAGTAAAGAGTAATACCGAATAAATAATCACTCCGCTTCTGATGAAAAATGAAAAATTTGGGAAACAGGTCTGGCGAATAAGATTTTAAATGTGCAGAATGGCAGCCAATATTCAAATCGTATTCAAATTAATACAAAGAATAACTGGTTTAATAAATATAAAATATCAGATCAAATTTTAAAATGCAGATATATCGCCTTCGAGTATCAGAGCCAAATAAGATTTCGAAATACGAGAAATATTTTATATTAGCAGAAAAGATGACCAAAGATGATTAAATGAAAAAAAAATGAAGGTCAAATGATTATAAAGCTCAATATGAAAAAATGCAGAGCCGTTATGATCTTTAATAAAACGACATTTCAAAAAGTAAATAAATTTTTGCAAGTTATGGCAAGCATTGTTCTTGGGCATTGACATTGTTCATGATAAGTTGACAAGTTTCAACTTAATGGAAACATACTTCTATTTCCAATAAGTTTCATTTGATGCCGACTTGTGTGTGAATATTTTTGCCATCACAATACGTGCTATATGGTCGAGTTTCCTTGATCAAATTTTACAATTAAGCCTGTTTGTTTTGCCATTTCATTCCGAATTTTTTAAATTTCTTAAAAAGCCCACTTTGTTTATGACTATTTTCATTATAAACTTTTTTTAACAAGCACAAGAGTGTGGGCTAATAACTTGTTGTTACGTAGGTAAAACGCGTGGTATCTTTCTTGTACTTCGAACATTTCGTTTAAATTAATTAATGTTGGAGATGACAGGATGCAGAATCTACTCATTGTTAGCTCCCCATATCGAGCATAACATTGGTCCTCCAAGAAATGTATTATTAAGCTTATATTTAAGCCCACTGAATATAAAGCTTAGTAAAATAATAAGAAAGGGTAAGAAATAATAAGTATATCAATACTAACAACATCGATTAGATATGAATGATATGAATGCAATATGAAGGCAAGTGAATATTTAACAAAATCTGTAATAATTTCGTTTTCAAGCGACCAAAAATGATTTTTTATGTTCCAGTAGCAAAGTTTCTAGTTACTTTATTAGTGTATGCACTTTTATTCGGACGTTAGAAAGGTAAACTTTCCAAAGTCAAATTAAGCAGTGAATATACTATAACGTTACAACGGTAGGGAAAATTGTCCTTTTTTAAAATAAAAGTGTATTTCCACGATGAATAAATCCGGGAGTGTGTAAAAAGAGTGTCCTCTTTTAACAATCCAAAATTTTATTTTTTTTAACAAGTGAAAAAAAAATTAAGGTAAGTCTTTACGGGCGAATTTGGTTAATTTACAAAATCTATCAAATACAAGTGTAAAAAAGGTGTATAAAACATATACAAATGAGAATGAATTAATTGGAAGCGAGTAACTATCAATAGGTCAGAATGTAAATGAAGATAACTGCAATATTGCATAAGGTGAGCGACAGGCCCTCTACAGAGTCTTTTAATTGCCCTGGTCATAGTATTTTTAACAATACCGTAATCAATTTAAAATTAAATTAGTACGATCATGACGCCCTTATATGGTTCAGAATAATTAAAAGCTCGTTTAAAATTTCCGCAGAATTCGAATCCTTTGCTCTCAGTAAATACTGCGAAATGTCCGAAAATGTCTAAAGTAAAATTACATTCGATCTCTTCACCAGCAAATTCATCCAATTCTTTACTAAATGAGCTACCTACTTTGCATAGTTATAGTTTACGTTCCCAATAAGCATCTAAAGCAAATCCCCCTGAATTTCTAATGTCCTAAACATAATTCAAATAATAATAAGAGCCAATCCCCAGGTTAGTAATACATAATAATCCAAATGTAAACAGACTTACTTTAAGCTCAACAACGGTATAATTTTAACGCTGTACCATAAATATTCAACCTTACAAAATCTTGATAGCACCCTGTATAACTACCAAACATGGAATTGATTAAAAGTTACTTGAGTTGCAAAATATCATGCGCAACATAATTATACATTATTTACCGTGGAGTTGCATACGCTTCAATAACCTGCATCTACAAATTTTATGTTCCTCCTCAACTCGCAATAAGTAAGGATGCTATAATTTTCAGTTAGGCTAAGTTTTCATTTTTATCTAGGTTCCTTTCCTCTTCCTCACATGTGTTTCATATGAAATTTACGATGAAATACAATTACAAGAAAGCAAAACCTTCTTAGAGTGGAGTAGAACATAAACTTTTCCATTTTCGTACATTATAAGTAGCTTATATAATTCAATGCGGGACATCAAACTGAATATGTTTGCCAAGGATGGTTATAGTCTCGAAAGAAAAAAACTGAAACTAGCTAGCTAGATACTTTATGATAGTAAAACTAAAATCATAACAACTTGAATATTTTGGCTAAGTTTGATTAAACCTAAAGACCTCAAAATTTTAATGGAAAAATTAAAAGAGAATGTTTTGACGACGAATGGACGGTAAGTTTGATGAAAGTGAAACATTTTTCTTTATTTTTCTGTAACTTTCTTATAAATTATAAATACGTTTGGAGGAAATAAGGAACCATTACCATACACAAAGTTGAATAAAGAAGAAAATAGTATTATTTCCAAACTAAAAAGAGATATGTAGTAATACTCTAAAGGAAGTATATTAACTGTAAAGAATCTGGGTACATTAGAAAAACTTCCGCAAGCTATGGAACAGTAGAGTACGGCAAGCAAAACTCAAACTTTTAAAGTAAATGTCATCATTGAGAGAAAAAGCAAAATAAAACGTCAATAGTACAAGTCTAACGCATGTACTTAGGTAACTTGTCTTGGTTCTGAGGAAAATAATATTTGAAATGCGCAAAACGAAATTCAAAAGTATAAAACATTTAAGTTTTGCTTCATCGTGATTAAATTTATATAAAACATCGTTGGTGTTTGAAAATAGGAAAAAGCAGAGTGAATAGAAAATAGAAATGATGCTAAAATTATTTATTATGAACAGGTAACACAAAGCAAAAACATACAAGTGGACACTTCAATACTCAAATAATACTTCGGTCTACCTTTCAAAAACAATTACATCACTGTGAGAAACCACCTGTCGATAAAACAGCAGAAAGTCTTCAAATTAAATAAGGCAATATGTGTGATGATCTTGAATCAGATCAAAGTGAAACTTGAAAAATGTGAGGTGTAGGCAAACGAAAAGTTGGTAAACGAGTCTTGGTTTTCCGAATAAAATTGTAACTCAAAAAAGAAAATAGAATTACTTACATACCATTACAAAGCTCCAAAAGGTCATGCAACTTAATCATTTAGATAAGTAGAAAGATTCTGGAGGATGAAGGAAGTTAACAAAATGTAAATGAATTTATTGAAATGTAAATGAATGTAAATAAATGAATTTATTTATTTAATTTGAATATTAGGCAAACAGCAGTTAAAGGAGTTGCTATATTAGAACTTGCTTTCAACTAAGAAAATGGCGCATGATCGTTTAGAATTGTTAGTCACGGATTGGAGGGGACGCGAAATCTAATGACGAAAATATTAACACTTTAGGTTTGTATCGGAACTCTAAAAGAGCCAATTTGAAGAAATGTGAAATGATAGCCAAGAATAATCTATGATGTCAAAAAAATTTGATATCGTAGGACCGATCAGTCCGATATGTTGATGGCTCTTGGTACTTCAAATAATTACGTAGGTCATGCAGTGTAATCGTATGCGATGTGATTTCCTGGAGGTCATTTCGTAAGTACTACCATGGTTGTCCTCGTTTATGTGGTGATAATAAAAATAATAAATAATAAATAAAAAGGGATTCTTTAAGAAGCACTAAGTGTATTGCGAGAGAATTGAGAATCTACCAATAGCATCTATGACCTTCGATAAGAGTCTAGCATTTCGAAAATAATCACGCTCCACTTCGGCAAGTATTATGTAAATGATCCATGATTCCAGTCTGCGAACAGATGAATGTTTATTTATCCAAGATTGTATTTTTAATATTCATAATCAACATCGCCGTGATTATGAGAATCCACATTTAATAAATGAAATCGCTAATGTTGCTTTGATTTGAATATTTGTGATGGTTTACTGGATAAGGTTACAACAAAACTTATTTTTTTAAACTATCGTAATTGCTCTCCATTATTTTTAGTTTATTCATATTTTGACGTGCGACATAAATGCAGGTTATGATTTTTATTTTCTGTTTTTGGATGACGTTTCTTCTGACTGCGGATTCTTCGTATTGGGTGTTTTGAAAGCATTAGTTTACCAAACTATTGTCGTCAATATTAGTGAACTAGAAAACCGTGCATTCCAAGCGATGCAACAAGTAACATCGCATTTGTTACGTAACGTTGGTCAAGCAATAGCAAGATGTGCTGAAGCATGTTTATTTGGTGTCGGAAAACAATTCGGGCAAAGGTTATAGCGTTATTGTGTTATAAGTTTTTAGTTGTCTAATATTAAAGATATTTACATGTCTTATTTTTCATTTCCCAAATTGCTATGAGTCAGATTGAAAAATGGTAAAGGAACATTCCTGTCACTTTTTTATGTTTCACATCTTCCTATAAACCGTGTCCGCAAATTTCGCAACACCGCAACCTATATCCGTGCGGGCTGCTGCTGCTTTTCTAAATTATTAACTAGAATATATCACATTTCTCTGTTAATGGTAGAAACCCTTCCGATAATAAAAATATATCGTTGTATTACATCACTTATTATTACAAAGATATAATCGTAGCATACTTGCAACGAAGTAAATTGACACAAGTTGCAATAGCAATCGCTCTATACCAAAAGAAAACACAGTTGCTGTTCCCAAGCAGCACACACACCCACAATAATCGTCAAGGAAAACAAGAACTGAAATCATTGCCGTCTAGGAAGTGAATATTCCTTGTACTTATTCTTAAATCCTGAATGGGATAGGGATAAAATTGTAGATTATGAGAAAAGAACCGTGTGAAAATAGCAGCTCCTTTGGGTCTAACATAATATTATGAACATCAGTACGGTCAGCTTTCGATGTAATTCGTTTTACCGAGTATTTTAGACGTTATTAAATTGTAATAAAAACAAGCAAAGTACAATTTCCTTTGCATCTATATATTCATATCGTCAAGGCTAATGTATAGGAGATATATTGATGCTTCTGATAGCGTAGATAAATCTTAACCGAACATTTTAAACTTTATAGATAGGGGCTATAAGTAAGATCGCAATAATTAAGTCTGGCTAAAATAAGATACTCGTAAAGTATTTTGTGAAATCCCGCAGCTACTATACAATGCGTTAAGCTTTCTAGAGGAGACGCCTAGAACCTCCGCCATGTTGCCTTAAGTTTCAAATTATAGTCAAGTTCTGGACAACTATAACATTCATTGTATTTTTTTTTCATTCAAGGTTAGATTTATTTTAGTGAATATGTTTTCATACACTTTAGGTCAGCCAAAATTTATAGTATTGAAACAAAGTACGAGTGCGAGGCATCTACTTAAGCAACCATCTATGATTCGGACGAAAATAGAATTGTAAATGTGCAAAATGGAGGCCAAAAATATAAAATATGGACCTGTAAAATAACAAAGAAAATCATACGAAAATATAACGAGTCAGGTAGCAAAACTCTGGATGAAACTAAAATTTTAATGGTATAGGTAGACATGAGGAAACTGAAAGGCTAGCTTTGAGACCGACATGGTACAAATACGGAACATTTTAGTTCCCACTTAGCAAGTATAGTAAATAAAGGGTCTAGACGCAGTTATCTGTTTAAAATGGCTGACGTTAAATATGCGGCTTCCATCATAAGACAATATACATGACGATTTCGAATCAAACCAAAGTATGATTCCAAAAATGTGAAGCACCAATCAAAATAAAAAATGGTTCCAGATGGCAAAATTTTCAGTCAATTTAGGTTTACAATTGAATGGTACTTACAAGTAGTAACGCGAGCGCAAAATGCAGA
Source organism: Oryctes rhinoceros (assembly GCA_020654165.1). Taxonomy (NCBI): domain Eukaryota; kingdom Metazoa; phylum Arthropoda; class Insecta; order Coleoptera; family Scarabaeidae; genus Oryctes; species Oryctes rhinoceros. The sequence continues at coordinate 5,116,301 of JAIOKQ010001013.1, forward strand.
ATAGGAAGTTGTAATGGAATTGATGTCATTGTGCTTCTTTTTTATTTCATTTCTGCAACCTTCCATTGTTAGCGTTGTCAACTTTTTCAAACATACCAACGTCTACAGAGATGTTCTTAAAATTAATTGGATACATAACTTGTTTTATTAAGTTCTTTATTTTTATTTTTTTACCTCTTCGCCTTCTTTTTGTCTCTCTACCGTGGATTGCACCTTTAAAAATATGAATCCACATAAAGTACAGAACGTCCAAGACGAAAAACAATTCAATTCGATGAACGTAAGTTTCATGTACGCTTACACACTTCCGTACCCCGCGTGAATACAGGTGCATGTGTAATTTGATACATATGTCCACAAGGACTACAGAAGTATCTGAGAGTACATGTAACTTATGTTCATCGAACCGAGTTGTTGTTCGTCTGGGACGCTCTGTACTTGATATGGATTTATATGCTTAACAATGTAATCTACAGCATAAACGAGGTAAGATGAAGATGTAGAGGTAAGCAAACAGAAAAAAAGGTTTAATTGTCACGTAGGTTATGTATTTAACTAATTGTAAAAACGTCTTTGTAGATATATGCTTAAGAAAGTTAACAAATCGTTGCAGAAACAAAATAAAGAAGAAGCCGGAACAATTTTTTTCGTTTTCTTCCTTTAACAAACGATCAATATCCCAAAAAATAACTTTCGCTACTCAAACAAGCAAGTCTATACTTGCTTGTTTGCTACTTACTTTACTATTAAAGTTTTCAAGATTCTTTTCTGAACGAACAAAGAGAATCATGAATCACCGATTACTCAAAATCATTTTTTTTCAAATTCACTTTTTTTTGTTGGCCGGTACTATTTATGTTTTATTATAACATAGATGCTACAACATTGAGTATCGAGAGTGTAAATTCATAAGTATTTAGTGAAACTTTACAATGAAATAATAGATTCCCAAATCAAGAAATGCCGACATCAACAAACGAATGTACTTATGTAACCAACGCTGGCCCTGAAAAAAGTAACATTTTAAATGCGCAAAATGGATACTAAAGATACAAACATTTGAGTTTTAGGGACAAAACATCACAGGTACTTTGAGGAGAACATAACATGGCGGAGATAGAAAATAGGAATGATTATTTACTATTACTGTCATCAGCACTGAGGGCAACGCAACATCAGGTGAACAGTAGAAACTTTTTTCTATTTCTTTTGCAGTAGAAAAAATTTAAATTATTGTTTTAAGCTTCAAGGATGTAGAGTGAACATTAGCATAGTTATCTTGCAACAACTTTAGGGTTGAAATATTTGAAGTAATTCTGGCACAATGGAGATGTTCAAAGAGGAAACCAAAACTTAAACGTACGGCATTGCAAACTACGGCGGCCCGGAGTTTCCTAAAGTCAAGAAGAAGAGATAAAATTCCAGAAAAATTGAAGGACAAAATAAATTTTAAAAATTGTAAAAGACATTGATTCAGATCAAAGTTAGACACACAAAATGTGTAGCATAAACAGAAACAAAGAGTTACAAATGGCAACTTATCTTTTATCTTTTATCTTTTATCTTTTTATCATTTGAATTGCGATTAAGTACTTCTGGCTAGGTCTAAAGGATATAGAGCACAAATTTTCTATAATTAATTTGGAACATACTATAAGGATAAAGATGTATATACTTAGGTAACCAAGTCTGGTCCTGGCGAAGCCCTGATGCAATGGAAAATAAGGTTTCAAATATAGAACCACACAAATGAAGACGTAACAAAATCAGCCTCGGTTCTTGGACCAATAAACTTTTAAATATAGAATCCAAGATTAACAGATAAATTGTGTTTCAATACGTACAAAATATGAGGAATAAAGGGTGCCTCGCTATGGGCGTTATTAAAAGAGTGTCTAGTAAAACGCATTCTAAAGCAAAATTATACGTATTTGAAGCATAAATTAAAAAGAGAAGTGTCCCAAATGAAGAAATGTTATCATCGAGAGATAGGGCGAAGAAAATTTCAAAAACTGAGGAATTCATTATGAGGAAATGAGTAAAATGAAGCGCAAACATGTAAAATGTAAAAGGCTAGTAGAATTTTGACATGGAAATTTATATGGCGGTACTTAGTTCTTCGGAGACGAAATAACGACACATATACAAAAGAACAGTATGAAACTGGGAATCCCAAGCCGCGGGCGCTTGTGTAAGTATTGGTGCTAATCATGAAGCTCGGCACAGATAAAATAAAGGTGTTGGTATTAGATGGCTTCGGTTGACGCCATTGGCTACTTACGCCAAATACCTAACGACCCGAATGAGCACAGGTATCAAAAACAAACGACACACTCCGCGCCCGGAGCCGCGGGTAAGCACTTCGGGGTAAAAAGAAAACCCACAAACGACAAAAACACATAGAAGTATCAACAGCTATATCATTAATATTTTTCTCTGTTTAAAATTGTAAACAGACAGAAGTTTACTTCAAACTTTCCTGAGCCGGAATATAATTAATAGAGAGAGGACAAAAGCGAGTGAAATGATACCTGTTTTGCCGCGACAAGATAGACTCGTGTTTTGTCGATTCTCGGAGAAACCAGTAGGCAACACGAGGAGAGTCTATTCCTATGAGGCGAATAGACACGAGTCTGTCTAGTCGCTGCAAAAAAGGTACGATTTCACTTGCTTTATACTCCGTTACTAAGTTCCGTTACTAATCTGTCTGCACTGCTTTGTACATCCTAATATGCTGTGATTCATATATCCAAATAAAATAAATTCGGCGGAATTTATTTTATGCAGATCAAACGTATTTCTGCTATGAATAAAAGAAATCCTCGTAATTTATAAAAACATATGCTTCTTAATGTAACAAGTATCATGCTGTCTTTTACTAATAACATTCGAGTGGATTCTATAGAGATTCATGGGTGTATTCTTATTACTCTTATTTATTCTGTAACCTGTAAATTACCCATTATCATATCATATAAATATTTTTCTGAGCAAAACAAATGAAACTCTTCAGCGAAGTATAGGCTAGATTATCTGTGAAAAGCACAAGTTCAGTTTGCATCGTGCGTTGTCTGGTGAAACCCAATAGAGATGTATTTCATGTATGATGTAAAGCTTTTCATTTTACTGTCGGCCGGGAAAGATGGAAGAACGCTGTTTTCTGGAAATGTTAGTCGTAATCATGAAGAAGATTATATTCTTCACATTTTTGTAAATGTAAAGCGTAGAGCTATAGACGAACCATGTGATCGGACATATAAGGTTTTCTGTTCTATTTAATGCAATAAGAGTGAACATTTAGAAGTTAGTGATTGGAAGAATACTAAGGAAACGTATAATACAAGATGAAAATTAATTTCAACGTTCTTAAGAAATATAGAGGCATAAAAAAGTTAGAAATTTTGCAATCTACTACCAATAGGAACGGAAAATTTCTATTAGGAAATAAACTTCCACTGGGCAATAACGTACATTTTACTCCTGTTCCAGTTAATGTATTAAGATTAACTATCAATGTAATTTTTTCTCATTAAAAAATGCCTGTACTCGCAATCACATGGTTTAAGTTTATTACTTGCTAGCGAACATGAAAACGATTTAATACAACTTAGTTATTACGGCGGACACCCCAACATCATTTCGAATCATTTTTTAGACCGTCAAAGGTTGTCAACTAAAATAAATGAGGTACGTGTTGCGAAAGCAAGACAGTATCGTGTCGTAAGCTTCGTCCGAAAAAAAAGTGCTTTAGCCTAATCTATTATTCGTACTCTGACAATCAACGATGTTTACATTTAGCGACCGTTGTCAGTTGTTGCCCGTTAGTCAATGCAGCTGCAGTCTATTACCTTTTAACTTGATATACTACGGCTGTTAGAGTGGCACGCATCTAACTGAATGTAATAATAGTGCAAATATGACAAATGGACGAAAGGCGCCACAAACTTCCGATCATTTATATTGAGCACAGCTGCGGGCCCTGGGAATCACTTGTGCTCGGCAACTCTAGCTTTTCTCATTTTACGATAAAATACTGAAATACAATGGTACCATTTAAGATGATTTCTCTATCCTACCAATACTTTTATATTTGAATTTTACAATGCATGAGGGCAGAAATTAAAGGACAACACATTTATGGGTACTCCATTTCAATTTGGCTAGAGTTTAAATGGAATTGTTTCTTTCACTTATCGAATGAATCCATCATAAGCTGCACGAACAAAATGTGCCATCGGCAATTTAAGCAAATTGAAGATTGTAACTGGTATTTTTGCCATTGTGTATAACTTGTTCATACAATCAGCAGTGCATCAAGCTGATACGGATAATCCATATACGAATAATCGAGGTTCTACTGTACATTAAAGATGAAACTGAGCGCTGCACATAAATATCACAGAAAAAAGGTAATCAGTATATCATAGGAAAAAAAATTAAAATATACATTGGATGCAACTATCTCTACGCGGTGAATTAGACCTTATCTATCTACACTCCGCCAAAAAAGTATCGCATAAACTAAAAAAGGGCATTTATAAACCAAGATACCATAGTAGTACCGTATGCGCCAATTATAGGAAACGAATTCATGTTAATGCACGATAATGCACGACCGCATGTTGCAATAATCGTCCAGGAATACCTTAACGATGTTGGTATTCCAGTTTTAGATTGGCCTGCGATAAGTCCGGACATGAACCCTATCAAGCACGTGTGGGACCTCCTTCACAGACGGATACGAACCCAAAATGTTGCCCCAGCGGTCCTGCATGGACTAGAAAATGCTCTCCGTCACGAGTGGGAGAATTTGGATCAGGCTTATATACGGAGGTTAATCGAATCTCTGCCAAACCGTATGCGAGCGGTCATAAGAGCCGGAGGTGGCAATACTCAGTATTAAAAGCTACTGTTATGACATTTTTCTTTCCAAAATTATAATTTCTTGTTTTAATAAAAATCTCAAGTATGAGTTCTTGTTTTTATTTGGCCTGTATTTTATTTAAACAATCATAGAAATTATATCTTAGAGCGCATTAAAGTATATTTACAACTTTATGCTACAAACAAAGATTATGCGATACTTTTTTGGCGGAGTGTAGATTAAAATTTAACTGTTTCTTTTGTATCTACCGCTACTTGGTATTTGGACAAGAATAACATCGAATGTAAAACATTCATGTACTACTAAATTAAAATGTTTGAATTTTTAAGAAAAACGAAATACTATCGTAAAAAGAATGTTTTTGGGATCTCAATAATAAAAAAAAAATATGGCGTTTCATTAACAAAAATGAAATTTTGAAATAATTCCTCCAATTAAAAAGGAGGACATTGTCTACACCATCGTGTAGACAATGTCCTGAAATATAATATTGCCAAATATTTTGAAAGTAGTACCCATAGTGTGGCTAAAAAAAAGAATAAGACTCTTACTCTGAAACTGTCTGTATACAAATACCAAAAAAATATAAATAAAGGTTATTAACATATTTATACTAACAATATTAACCTTTTATGTTTTATCAATTAATTAAATTGATTAATATTAATCAATTTAATTAAATTTAAATTGCTTAATATTAAAATACATATTTTAAGAAAGCAGTTTTCGAAAAATTGCATTTAAAATCAGACCAGATTAGATAATACGTATAAAAAAAATTACCAGGAATAAAGGAATAAGTTTTAGGATTCTTAGAATTAATACAGATACTTTCCCTGTTCTTTATGGAAATTTATAAAATACCATTGAAAGTTCGTTTACAGAAGCATTACCATTTCGGAAATAACAGAGATTGTTGTCCAAATATGTAAACGGAAAATAAAATTACCGCTTTCATTGGTACCGAAAAGAAAGAGGAGATGCAGGTGCGTCCGATGATAGAGTAGGATAGGTTTTTGACCATCAAATAAGGGTTGGAAATTCTTCTACTATGCTTTGATATCTTCCCGCGCTTATGAAATGCCCGCACGAAAACTTTAAAAGCTCATCAGCAAAAATAACCCAAACGAATAAATGAAGGTAAATTAAAAAAGGACTAGCGAACTTTGATATAACGGTTATGCAAAATTGCTACTCAGCGCTTATATTGATAATTTGTACGATTTGTAGTATATGCTGTAAATTTATCTTAAAACAGTTAGTTTTGCGATTGTAAAACACGGAAAACGAGACAAACCGGTAAACCGTTCTAACATGATTAATCACTAAGTCGACTTAGTGATTAAGACTTTGAATAGAGTTGAAGAATCCAAGATCAAGAACGTTTATATCGAGCCTGCTTAGAGGTTGACAAGTCATTTTAAAGGTAAAAGATGAACTGCTTTATCGAAAACTTTAACATGAAAATTAAAACAAGGCTTAGTATTGCCTCGCTTGTTAACAGAGGTGATGATATTGGTTTCAAGCGTTCCTGCAGGTCGATTTTTGTTACCGCGTTTGGCAGGTTCTTCAACTTCCCATCAAATCAACAGTTTAGAGAATGATCCCAATTTGCTCGTGTATCCATAGCTAGAAACATCACTTTTGCAGTATTTTTTTTGTTCTTGTTGGTACGATAGGTTTTTCGTCTTGAGTGAAATAAAACCTGAACGAAGCTTTATTAGATAGAACTTCCTTTCGTCTACATTGAGAATGGTCATCATGTAAAGATTTTATCGCGTTTGATTGAGGTTTAATTAAAAATGATTTAGTACGTTCATACAGGACAGCAATTGGAACATTAAGAGTATGACCAAGAGATTGATTATTCCTTCGTTAATTCAGGAGCATGCGCTTTGCTGCTTCTAAATCTGAATCTATGACTTAATCAAAAGTCATCCAAGTTTTCCCGTTTTAAGTGACGCTAATTTTGCATATTCTTCATTGCGTAAAGATTTTTATCCATGTAGCAAATTGTACCACATGTACTACTTTTAAAAGATTTTGGTAAACATGTTCTCGAATGTGATTAGGCAAGTTGGGCATTTTTCTTGTCGGATTGGTCAAATGTTTGTTCTCAACTTGTATAATTTCTTCCAACAGGTATTTTAAATTTCAATGCAAAATTCTAACAATTTGAATTGTTTCTTGAAAGAGTGAAATTAACTCGACAGCTGCTTAAATTTCACTAATTGACACTAACAGGTACATTTGATAAATCAAATAAATAATCTGACGGTAAAAATTATTGTAACTCCTTGACGTAATAATAATTTTTAGCAAAAATCCAAATTGGAGACTTATTCCCGAAAAGAGTGGATATAATGTTTAACTCGTAAATATATATTACTGCAATACTGGCAACATGTCCCTTAAGTCCTTTTTCTACACAAAGCAGTTAGTGACAACCTCCGATGCTGTTTCGAGATCCAATCGTTAATTACTTTAAAGATTTTTGACGATTTCTCAATTATATTTTCTAATGTCTTTTGTTAATATTCATAATTTTAAAAATCTCTGAGCTTAGGGCATTCATCTTTGAAAGAGAAGTAGAACGTACATACACAACTTGAAGCTGATAATCTCAGAATGAGAATTGCTGCTATTGACGCAAGAATATCAAGCATGATAGGTTAGTGTTACCATTATTATACATATTATAATGTTATCTTATTTTTAGGAGTGAAACAGTCAAATAGTAGACTGCTCCATCGTATCGTACAAGAATACAAGAAGAAATGACGTTACTCCGCCTAAGCAAACTTCGAAAAGGCATTTTCAATTGCTGATTATAATGATTTGTCACTGATGAGCCGTTGAATATTGTGCAAATTTATGAAAATGCTAAGTTTCAGGTTAATGCCGATATTCTAATTAATATCCAAATCTTGAATAATAATATTCAAGATTTGTTTTGGAATATTATTGCTGTTGCAGTTACAACGTAGAAAGTCGACGGCAAGTGTTTAATGAAGGACTGACTATAGGCTTACGTAATCCAGCAGGGAAGGGAATTACTTTACACATAGGATCTGAGATTGGTTTTGTAGAGAACGAGCTTACTGCATTTCAAAGGTAAAAAGCAATCGATTATCTTGAAGAAATGAATGTCAAGGTGTCTAAAAGATGGTTTCATCAAATATTGACAGTGCTATCAGACAATGCTGTTATTCTTCTGGATAATGCTATATATCATACCTGTAAAATTGAAAAAGTTCGCACAACAACATTCAGAAAGCTAGATATGCAGACTTGGTTGCATATCTAGCTCTAGAACCCAGAAATGGCTCGTCCATTAGCTTCTCGAAGAGAGCTGATAATTCTTGAAGCTATGTATGTCGAGTTCTTTGCTTGCAGTGAGTACGATTTAAGTTCGTCGCCCTCCACCATGTGGGCCCGGTACCATGTACCTATTCAATGATCGACTTGCGACACTCTGTGAAACATTTAATCGGCTGGTGATTTCCCGTTGAGATAAGGCGCTAATTGATTGAGTTTGTTTCTAACCGATTTTCCAGCATTATAATGATATCTCATATGATGTTCGATTAGTAACTATTGTAGAATAAGTAGGTTTATTTGTTCCAGGCGATCGCTTATTGGTATACCTTTTATCAACAACCAATTAAAGAAGACACGTACGCGTGTACAAGCAAGGGGGTAAACAAAACATTATTGCAACTTACTTCAAGAACATATGAAATAAAATCATTTTACATATGAATTTTTACAAATTTTCGTGATATCCACTTCTTTTCTTTAGTAGTATATATATACGAATGCTTTAATATATAATTATATATTTCTTTAAAATTAAACAATGTTAAGTGTTAGCATAAAATTATATTTAAGGTAAATACTAAAAAATATTATAAATTTATTTTCTCCATGTAAGACTGCGTGTGACAGGGTAATTACTATGAATGAATATCCGAACTCACGTATTTTTAATTACATCAGAACCTTACAAGGATAAATTAATAAAATGACCCTTTCGTTAAGGTATATAAAGGGATTAATCAGATTTTTCGTAGAGCACATACCAACGTTTGTTTCACATCACAAAACACATCAAGAAACCTTTTAGGGAACCCAGAAGATTAACCGGACACCAAACAAAGGTCCAGGAATTTATAAAGCTACGGTGACTGCGAGAGAGCGGGCATTGAACAAACAAAAAGAGCAATTGGGTCTATATTTAAGGAACACATAGTAAATTATCTTTGCAGAAAGTATGAATGTTTCACAACATACGTGAAATAAAAAGCTTTGCTTTGATTAAAATTTTAATTTACCTCGACAATTGAACCTGTAAGAAACTGCTTATACGAAAATGTGTGAAAATCCTTTAAAAAGGAAGGATGGTCAATGTGCAATGGAGTTTGATAGATTTACCGCAATAGAATACACATGGGATTATGTTTGTGTTACATGACCTAAAAGTAATATCTCACAGTTTCGACAAGTCGTTCAAAGTAGAAAGTAGAAGTTAAGAAATCGGTTGGTACAAATGTTTTTAGAGCAGGGTGTTGCAATGTTGCATCCTACCTAGAATAATTTTCGCTCTTTTAGATATTACATTCACGTTAAGAAATTCTTGATTTCACATGTCTGTAATTAATTTGTGTGATATAAGAGATTGCAAGAAGGTATTTTGCGTCGCAATGCTCCGACTTACGTATATTCTACTTACGTAAATTTACAAATACCTACTTCCTCGTTATCTTTCTTCGTTTTGTAACTTATGGAAACGCAATATTGCGTTATTTAGTTTAGACTTTACCAATAACTGTGAGAGCGGTGTTTTTGTAAAACCAACTGCAATGTGGTGTAAGAAATTTTTGTAAATATACATTCTAAATTAATATTTCCTTAGTTACTTACTATATTATTATATCAATGAAACAAAAGCATTTATCAAATTTAACAAAAAAAAAAAAAACGGAAAATTAAATTTGGAATTAAAACACAATATTTTGGAGCGTTTCAAGAAGGTCAATAAGCTTGTGAAATAGCACAGAAATTCAACGTTGCTTCTTGATGCTGTTAAAAATGCACAGTTATTAGTCACTAGATTCAAATTTCATTTGAAAACGACATGCGATTATTGCTGAGATAGAGGCTCGGCAACATAACAGTAAACAAGGCGTGACAGTCTGGCAAATGTGAAATATTGCCCAGTACATCAGAATACCCGGTGAACCAAAACTAAACAGATTTTCAATAAAATGAAAGAAAATGTTGGTAATAAAGAAAATTAAAATTTTGTTACCAATAATCGCTTGAAAGGACGATGCTAATGGGCTTACATTGTTTATAGAAGACGGTAGTTATTGTGCACGAACATATGCATGGAAAGTGGATGAGATGCGCCTTTTCTGGAAGAAGATGCCCAAAAGGATAATTATAGTACCTCAAGAGAAGACATTCCTTGGATTCAACTCTGCGTTTTGCTTGGGGAAAATACTGCTGGTGATCGCAAATAAAATCTCTACCAGCGTATCGTTACGAAGATTTCGGAGCATTAAAAAATAATGCAAATCAGACCTAGACAGTAATTTGAAAATCTAATCGCAAAGCTTGGAGCAACTGCTATTGTATTTGAAGACTTGTTTGGAAACCATTTCACCCATTTCATCATGATATATGATATTGCGAGTAAGAAAAAGATTACTCAACAGATACTTAAAAGAGGAAAGTAATTTTCGCTCATAAATCTGACAATCGTACACTTACAAACAGTTAGAGGATGTTTGTTAACACCAATCAAATATTCCGTATAATACTCTTTCCAAATGAGAACAATCAAACAATGATATAATTCTTTTATAAATTCTGTAATCATTTGCATGGAGTAAACATTTCGAATATTTATGAACACCTACAAGATCCATAAGAAATATCAAAGTAAGAATGGTTTCGATTACTTCCTTGAGGAACTCCCGTTGCAGATAAGAAGCACCTTCAAAGATCATTTGCCTTACGTGAAAATTTTAATTTGTGATGTTTTTCATGCGAATATCAATATTGTCAAACGATTTAGATAAATTTGTGAAAATTGAAGTATCATTCGAAAATATTAATGAATTTGGTATTAATTAATAAATAAAAAATTTTATAAAAAAAAACTATGCTGAACATCAAGTAATGTTTAATTTGTGCATACATTTTTTATATTATATTGAAGATACTCCATAACATTTTCATCGGCTGATAAAACTGATGTTAGTTATTTACTTTGTATCTACAGGTTTCAATATCTGCAAATCTTAGGAAATTTTAAATCATTGGGATATGTGTAAACTGGAACGTCATCAATAACGATCGATGTTATTAGGTATTATTTGTTAATAAGGGACGGGATGTATTCCTCAGTGATAAAATCAATATCAACAGATTTAAGGCTGATAAGAATCGGTACTGTACTGTGCTGGTCCTCTATTCTCCAAAAATATTAGAAAGGTATAAAGGAAAATCCTTGGTTTTATCCAATTTAATTGTGTAATCTTTCTATCTTTAACATTAAGAAATCATTAGAATTTATTGATCTCCTGGTTTTGTGAAGCTAGGGTCCGATAATCATCTTGTGCTTAATTTTTTAACCAAAAAATGCTTATTACATTAGTTCTTAATTGTAACAGGCATATAGCTAAAAAAACCACTATGCATGCTTATTTATAGACAGCTTTGCTTTAAAAACCAAAATAACAATTTGTCACTATACAGTTGGAGTTATTTGTAAAACGAAACTGTTTGTATATAATCAGGGCCGGTGCTAATTATAGGCAATAGTTTACACAGCACGCGGGCGGTCAAATTAAAGAGCGACCAAATTAGGAAGCGCTCGAATAGTCCATAACGAAAAAATTACCAAAGTATATTTATAAGTTAACTACAGTGACAATTTTATACTTGTAGTTATAAGTTCTATGCTTTAGAGTAGCGGTTCTCAACGAGGTGCCCTTGGTGGTCGATGAAATTTTAAAAGGTCTTAGTGACAATTAAGGAGTTGATTGATGGTTGACAGTCGAATATGTACCGGCGATTGATAGTCGACGAATTAGTAAAATTAGTAGTTACGACAACAGGTACGTGGAAATGGAAAATGTACTTATATCACATTTCTACAATTGGTGCAAGAAGACTGGGACACTTTTTGTGTAAGACATGTCAAGCTTTTTCCAAATTCGTATTTAGTACTAACATTTGTATCTTTACAATGTTAATACAGCCAAAGAATACACCAATATGCTACTGACCTTTGCAAGCACTTACGAGTTTTATTATTAGCTTGAATTTAAAGCAGGGCAAAACAGATTTGACTGTTTTACTTTCGCCGAGACCTGTCTGTCAGCGAAAAATAGAAATAAACATATTTGATCGTATAACAGGCAAAAATAAAAGCTTCATTTAACTTGATGTTCCCGTTGTAAAAGGCGTAGACTTTAAGAGATAATCAATAGTTTTATCCAATTCCATAAAAATACAATTTTCATATGGAAATATGGAAATTGTTAATTATAAGTAACTTGGTAACTAGATTTACCTGTTTCATAAAAATAATGTATTAAATTTTGTTAACACGTCATGTCGAAAAGACTTTGTTATTTTTTTCGAAAGCTTTTGTTTCATGAAATATGAAATGATTTTGTAAGAGTTTGTACGAGAAGTACCTTCATTCCGTGTTGTGTTGTATTTTTTCTTAAAAATATTAACAAAAGTTAAAATATACATAACAAAACCAAAACATCCAGAGATTTAATCACAGCGTCCAAAACTTAACGGCTTATTTGTTGTTAATTTTTCTCCAAACTTTTTAATAGTGTAAAACATTTTTACACTATTTTATTAAGTTTTACTATTTAAGTTATTATTAAAAAGCAAACTCACGTAAAATAAAAGCTGTATAAATTAAATTATAAAAAAAAGGTATTTTCGTTTTTAATTTTAATGAATATAACTGACTAAAATCCCGCACGCCATCAACTCTGTAGCCGCTTTGAACTTCATCAAAGAAATGATACAGATTTATTTGTTCTTATTATGTATTTTACTTTTCAACGATTATAGTACTTAAGAATCGTTAAATGTTACCGTAAATACTGGTGGAAGGGCTTCCACGAAAGGCGTCCTATTTCTTTATAAAATAACTCGGCAATTACAAATTGAAATGAATTAGAGGTGAAAAAAAAAAACGTGAACTCTCAACTGTGATTAAAGCAATGAAATATTACAAAAAGGAGGCTGAATATTTATAGATGAAAGACACTGGAACGGCTCAAAAAAAGAGCCTTTCTTTTTTTGAACCTTTCCTTTTATATAATAAAAATAATAAGGCATCAGCCAGTCAAATTATTGCTTTAAACTGTGCGTATTTTAGAAGATGATAAGTTTCTTTTCTGTGACAAATGTGTACGTGATGACTAATGTGGCTGAAGCTTACGCCGGTTGTTTACAGGACATTGGTGCACGTGACTCGAGATGAGAATGAACGCCTTGAGGATGAGGTAGAGCCTTCAGTTAAGGAGCTGGATGAGTTTAGTAGTGGCACGCCGTAGATGAGACTATCAAAGATGAGTTAGACCTTATTGTACGTATTATGGAAAGGTTCTACGCCCTGATAGGATCCCTAATCGTTTTCCTAAAATGTTGCTGTCGTCAGTGGATTGCCAACTTGTGGAATAAGCATCAATGAGGAAGTGAAATATCAACGTGAAGAAGTGAAGTTCAAGTTTAATGCAGCCAAGCTCGATATGATTGCGCTGCTGTGTAGCCCACTGGGCGTTAAGACAGAGTTGGTCCATTTCACACTTTTCGTCAAAGCATACTGGACTACTGCTAGGACCCAGACGCTAGAAAAGTTATAAAATAGGATGTTTGGATTAATCACTCTGCTTTTTTCCGTTATCGACATTTGCTAACCGTTTTTGAAGTTTCGTCTGTCTGATTGTCTTTGCAGGCTGGCAGATAGTACCTGCGATACAAATTAATTCCAATGACCTTGCGCTTGCACGTAGGACCGCCTTTCATTCTAGCTCTAGCTAGCAGATGCACGAGATCGTATAAATTTATATATTTCGCCGGAATAGCGATCAATAGCACAATGATTTTAAATCAATAAATATTTAGCTAAATCACCTAAAAGAAGGACAAAACATAAATGGAAGAAAACAGTGGTAACCACTAAAGTTATATTAAGCAGGGCATATTAAAAAAAATTATAATTCCTAACTTTAATGAACAATTGTATACGAAGAAATTTAAAATAAAGAGAAATTTAATTTAATAGATAATTACAGGATTTATCTGTTATTCTTCTGCTAAGTTAATTCAATGCCATTGAAAGCAATAAAATATTTACCTACAGACGTCAGGACGAATGGTCGACAATTCTCAATGTACTACACATGTTTAACATATTTGGCTATTGATTTGTGTCTTCCTAACATCCGCGCTTGTCGTGTCACATGGTTTTTCAATATATGTATTTGCTTGTTTTATTTATTTGTTAGTCAGCGGGTTGATTCGCCCAAACGCCAGGACGTAAACAGGTTCACGCAACGTAACCCCAAGCGTATAAACCCACAAGAGGCACGCACATATAATTTGTTACGTTTTCTGTCTTTATTTAGCCAAAGGAGATACCGACCTCTAAAGATTCTCAGATTTTCCACAATTTTAGATACATGTTTAAAAAAATAGAAATACAAGCAATAAGCATCTACGAGGTGCTCGTAAAAGTTTGTACAGACGCAGGTAGCTGCTGCTGTAAAAAAAGCCATATCCTTGTTTAGTGGAAATAATATGATTTTCTTCTGTTTTGACGAAAATTCTTCACTTTATTGCACAGTAAGTCAAAGAGGTTTTTATTAATTATACGCAAGAATGAACATTTACTCGAACAATAGTTTGAAAGATTTCATTTTAATAAAATATAGTAAATCTATACTGCATGTATGTAATATAGGTACATTTACTGTACATAATGTACAATTTTTTATTTGCGAAAAAAGAATGTAAGTATTTCCTATCACATTCCATTTTTGTTTATTAAACGTTAGCTACCACCTAGTGCATTAGCAGACCTTTCTGAGTAGATTATAGAAAAAGTTTTAAAATAAAAAATACTCGAAAACATGTTCTCTACAACACAATATTATATCCAAGTATTCAGAGTGTTTAGTTTTCGCTGCAAACGATCCAGGCTTGGCTTTAAATTTCAAAAACATTCTGTATATTATATTTTTTTGGATACCTCTCTTCAATTTATATCAACCTTCTTCAATACTCTCCGTAGATATTTATCTTGGTTAATGAAATAATTTGAGATTTTCGTGAAATCCCGCTGTTCCTTTAAATTTTCTTCCAAACAGAGGATACTGTTTATTTTTTTGGGAATTCATAGAGAAACTTATGTAGATTTCTTCTCACGAACATTTTTCTGTGAAAGCAGACACAACGACGAACGGCCGTTGTATTTTGAAAACTCTGTGACCTTCTGTCTTATACTTTAATGAAGGTTAACCACAAGTGTTACATGTAAGTAAGGGTAAGGGACATTAAAAGATTCTATCCTCACGCTGGTCATACCAAACGATATATAAGGAAAGATGCAATTTCTTTAGCTGGACAAGCTCTTCTCGAAGGAATAACAAAATACCGGCTTAAAATATCCTTTAGGATAGAGAATAGATCAACTGTTTTACATACTGGTAATATGAATTTATTGGCAATGGTCTTATTTTTTAAAGAAAAAATATTGGTGACTATTATGAAAAAGTGACTAATGAAATCTTTAAAAAGTGGATGAGAAATATTCTGCTTTTCCTAGAACCAAATTAAGTTCATCATTTTGGAACATATGTACCTTTTTGTCAAGAAAGGCAATTACTCACCATGGTGCATGGATGAAAATTGAGTTAATTCGCTGAGTTGCCGCCAAAGGAACTGTTCCTAATAATACACTATTGAACAAAAAATAATTGTACGATTGATTGCTACACTTTTGTGAGAATTAACATTAAACCAATAGAACTCGATAGAGCATGGCATGCACTGAAATGATGCGGTGGTGTAGTTAGACGTCACATGCTTATTTCTATGAGTCTTAGAGAGTTCAAATAAGACGCTCTTAGTGAATGGGCAGAAGATTTTTCACAATTTGATTAATAACATGCCCAAATGAATGGAAACCAGAAACAGATAAAAGCTGCAGGACTCGTTTAATTGTTTAATTGTTTAATTTATTGTTTAATTAAAATTGTTTGATTTAACTTTGTGGTCGCTATTAGAACGACAACAAAAAAGAAAAAATTTTAATCCCAAGAAGAACTTGCTGCATCAAAAGAATAATTATATCGCTTTTATACAAGTATAAATTTTAAATAAGAAGTTTATATGGGCATGCTGGTCAATTTTAAGTGCATTCTTAGACCAGGCGGTGAATTCGTTTTTAATTACTAAGATAAAGGTGATTATAGGAAGCTAAGTCAGTTAAGGAAATTTCAAGCTTTATAAAAAGATTACGTTACAGCAAAATTAAAAGATTATTTGTTAGAAAGTAAAAATACTAAAGAGAGATAAAAATTATTCATGAAGTGATATTTTTTAGCCCAAAAAATCTCAAACGAAAGGCAATGATGAATACGTAGAAATATTGAGAACGAATCAAATAAAACAGATGTATTCAAATTATCACTGGAGACCATAGAAAGCACGCTTCATATATAGTACATTTATGCGTAAATTGATTAAACCCTTTTCAATTTCGAATGGCCTTATGTAGCATACGAAAGATATAGCGAGTGTAAAAAATTCTTTTAACGTTTGAAATTAACACAATCTTAACTGATCTGAGGGGAGCTAGAGCAGTCAGCCTTCCGGAACAGAAACGCTATTGTATGGATTCAGTTGACTAAATGGAACTCCATCAAAATTAGAATATGGTAAAAGTTAATCGTGTTACAGTCGATTCCCGATTTATCAAATTAACAATGGAATAGAATAAGATCTACAAGGGAGAAAAAAAACAATAAGTTGTTGCGGGTTCAAAGTAGCACAATGTATGTATATACAATCTGTCCCAGTATGGGGTAGGGTGCTTTGTATATACAGTGTGTCTATTTAAGTTGGAATCATATGGAAACCCCTTTTATTATTGGTTTTGTGAAAAAATTTATTGTTGATAAAAAGTTGTACGTGGTACAAAACTTAAAATGCAACCATCAGATATCAATTTTTGTAAGTCGTATACGAGGTTTGTCAAAGAATATCAATTTTACTCAAGAATAAAGTACCTTAACTAATTAATGAAGTAACAATATAAAAGAATGTTATAGAATAAAGTTATTTTGAATTATAAGTTATATTCAAATACGCAATTACAGCTATTTATCATAAAAATTAAGGTTTGGTAATTATTTACTAATCATTCCGTATTAATTATTCCGGCTTGATACAATTTAACGTAATCTAGGATGCACTGACATAAAATAGTTGACAGTGCATGTCAGAGTGAGGTGTTTATAGTAAATTATAGTAATTACAGTAAAAATGGCAAATTTACTAAATCGTGAAGAAAAAAATAGGAATTGTGTTAATTGCTGGAGAAAATTACAAAACACATAGAGAGGCAGCAAATATATTTAATAATAGACGTCCGCCCAAAGTTTCCATTTTGTGCATTCAACCGTGACAAAAATAATAAATAAATTCAAGACCAGTGGAAGTATTGCAAATAATTTTAAGAATAAACGTAAAAAATGCGTTGCCAATGAAGACAATGAATTTGAAGTGATGCGTTCTGTCGTAGAAGAACCAAAAATGTCTTCATGCAAAAGGGTTTCTCTAATCACAAATATTTCGGTAAATAGAGATACAGTGGCAAATATTTTAAAACGTCATAACCGTCAACCATTGCAACCGTTTTATGTCAAAATTGTCGCTGGTGGTCCGATAGTAATCCAAACTTTATAATAAAAATTCGTAACCAATATTCGTTTAAAACGAACGTATGGTGCGGTATTTACAAAAATAAATTAATTGGACTTTTTTTCGACATTCCTTAAATTTCGCACATTACTTACAATTACTAGAAAATCAAGTAAGCGATTTTTTGCACGAATTTCCGTTACAAGAACGTATGAAAATTTGGTTCCAACAAGTCCATCCATAGTACCGTAAACGTTAGAGTACTCTTTGAAAATATGTTTAATTGAAAGGTTATTCACAGGTATTCAGATATTTTTTGGCCTTCCAGGTCTACTGATTTAACTCCCCTGGCCTTTTTTATGGGGTTACTTAAAGCAGCAGGTTTATCAGCGAGGTCCACTTGATGATGTAATCTGGAAATTATTATTTCTGAAGAATGCCAAAAAAATTACTCCAAATATGATACGGACAGTAATAAACGCGCTTGAGGAAATATTAAATAAATGTTTACAAAGAGAAGATGGATATGTCGAAGCTTTAGTAGATTAAAGTAAAAATTAATTATTTTATACAATATACAAGGTTGAATTAAAAAAGTAGGTATTTGACCAACAAAACTGTTCAAAGTGGAAAAGTTGAAGTAAACTGGTCCTTATTTTCTTACAAAATTCAAGATGTCTATCAATTTCTCCCCTGAAAATTGTTGTATTCCGCATGAAACCGGTTGCTTGAGTTTTGTAATAAAGAACTGTTTACTTTAATCTTCCTTTGTTATATTATCCAATATAACAAACTTCAACTTGTGCACATTTTGCTGAATTTTTCGTAGGTAGACGATGACTCTTTACTTAGCAGGGCAACAGGTTCAACAACAACCGAGAAAGAAATTAAAATGGATTAGATCGGGTTACCATACCAATCAAATTACTAACCTCTGCACATATATTAACGAATGTGCGGAACATCTGTCGTGTTGGACTTATTAAACCTACATTCTCGATTTCAAATTCATTCAAAAGAGAATCGTTTAAAATTCCCAAATAAATACTTTGACATACCGCACTACATATTTAGTTTTCAAAAATTTTAAGTGTTGATTATTGTTACGTTCTTCTAGTTTGAAGAACAATACCGCTAGTTGTCTCCTTCGGTGTATCTTTTATGTGATGCCAAAGGACCAATTGTTTATATGTAATTCTTATGTGCTTTTACGGCTACCCAGACGCTCGCGTTCTTATTCGATACACAACCTCTAGTATCTTGCTTCGAGCCGTTGTTACCATGTACAAGCGGAAAAATGAGAAACCAACGATAGTGCGGTTCTGAGCGCTGTGTGACACAAGCGAAAGACAGTCGTGGCAGTTCGTACATTTGTTTTCGGAGGAAGTTTGGATTCTTTGTACCTATACGTACATTATTGGTGGAGATTCCTTGGCTAGCGCTCGATCCGATACGAGCATTAGCAGTAGCTACATCAAACAGATATAATAAATGACCATTAAAGATATTTTTTAATTAGAGCAGTGACGAATTTTATATTTTTGCTAACTTCATAAGAAATTAGAGGTATTTTTATATTGAAAGCGTACGCGTCAAAGTTTAAATGATGCCGAATACGGTTTATATGAATTTATACAAAGCAAAAGAAATGAAACATTCAATTTATCATAGAATAAACAAAATATTAATTCTACAAATAAGTAAAAATGGTTAAATGTATACAATAAAATAAGATGTTAAAACCTTAACAATTATTATTATTGAAATTTATTAAAATTTCTTAAAATTTTGTCTCCCTTTGTTTAACGTAAATTCCAAATGATAACCCTTATCACCGTATTGAGATTTCGGATCAAATCTGGACTAAGCGTGAAATTTGTTAAAGATCAAAATTCTGTGAATATGAGATTTGCTGCTTCGAAAAGTAACACATTTTGCATTTCTAGAATAGCACTTACTTGATTGATGTTTTTGATAAACTACAAACATCCACCGTGCAACTTGGTGCTGAGCCTATTTTAGGAACATCATTAAGAAAGTCTAAATGGCACTCCTACAAACTACATTTAGTTGGATGGAATTTGTGGAAATTGTTACTTAATAAAATTGAAACAAAATGTTTTATACATAATGTTTTTTCTGATGAAGTAATATTTGTGATAGAAATAATTGATGCATTGGTCCAAACGATCCAGAAATAAAACTTTTGTTTCTATAAAAAAACAAAACAAAAAAAGTTATTGGCATACAGCACCAGTTGCACAAAACAAATGAAACAAATATGCTACCCCTTGCACGTTATTTCAGTTGGTGCAATACTTTATACGCACCCTGTACGTGTGCATGTATTTCATTTTATACACCTTGCCTTTTACTTGAAAGTAATATTAAGCTAATAGAAGGTTAGACTTAAAGAAATGTGTTTAACTCTTCCGTTCTATTTAAAAGGATATAACAACGTCGGTAAGTGGATCAATATTTACCAATGGAACAGATAATTGACGTAAATTATCGGTAAATGACGTTGATTATCCCTTGCTAAAGTAATTAATGTCATGTGTATATTGACAATTATTAACTTTATCGGCAAATTTCCGCTCACTTCAAGATGTAAGTAAATGCGTATTTTGTCTTAGTTATAAAAATATAATAGAGAAGATAATCCAGAATATTGATTAGAAAGTTTGTTACCGCTTTTGGGTAAAAGATTTTCAAACAGTAGTAGTGGTAGGCTTGTACTTTAAATCCGCTGAAATCTTTAGAAATTCTTCGCAATATTATCTAATCAAATTAATGAATATAACCAAAAATAGAAGTTTGTACAAATATTCGCCATAGATCACTTTAATATCAAGAACTAAACTCACTATCTATTTTTCATTTCAAAATCCTTCAGATATTTAATTTCTACATCTCACAATGATGCATTATCTGCTATAACCACATAACTGTTATATTTGATCGATCGAGCATATGCTTCGAGAGATATAACACTAACCTGTTAATTCTATTGGAATTAACTAAGATTGTGAGGATACTTGCAAATACTAGCTTTTGGGTAAGCCAGATAGAACGTCAGAGCTCTGCCTGCTTCTGATAAATTGATTTCACGAGTGCTCTCCAAATCGCTCTACCTGTTGCTATCTACCCTCTAAAAACTATTTATACATACATATGTACGTGGATTGTGTGAATTCCAGTTAAAGAAATTAAAAATGTTCTCAGAAGCCCGGTATAGTTGCCAAATAGGGACTATAACGCATAGGAGAATTTAAATCGAGTTATCTACTGTGGGCAAGATAACTACCTACATTGCGATGGAAAGCTCCATTCAAGAATGAGATCTTGATGTGATAAAAAAATCTGAATTAACAATCGCAACATTTCGTAGATCAAAATTTGATTTGCCGGAAAATACGCCAATTGATGTTAATGATGTTGAAAATACAGCTTCGGTGTCGTTAATTTTTTGTGATTGAAAATATATCAACTTATATTGCGTTGATTTAAATTAAATAAGCTTTCCACCGTGGCATTTTTGAGTCTGTCTGGTATCTGCTAATATCGTTAAGCGGACGGAAGGTGTACTCGTTTCTGCAGGTTTATTTGCCTATTCATTTGATGGAGCGCAATTACACTTCCTATTTTTCTCATTCATTTACACCCGGCACCTCCGCCATATATGTCACGTGATATTCGTATAATGCAAATATTAACGCATTACAATAAAAATACGTATTTACTATTACGATGTCAGCTACGCCATTTTCACATTATTCATGATTACTTACCTGGTGTATGTCTAAACGGAGCAATGGATGCTACGGAATATTACATATTTTTCCTAAAAACCGTGTATAAAATCTATAGAACATCCATTTTTAGTACGTTAGTTTATTTACTTGAAGTATTTAGCTACTTACAAGTTCTAAACACAACATTAAGATAATCGTTTGCAAAACTATTCTGTAACAAGGTAATGCTCCCTACTATACCTCTCGAAAAACTGAAGACTGGATATATGAAAATGAATTTCATCTTTTGGACTAGTATACCCGAGTTTCAAATCTAAATCTAGTCGAAACTGTTTGTAACTTGGCAGAATTTTGGCAAAGTTACCAAAAAAATTAGATGAATTTAGACATAAGGTATGCTATGTTAGATGTATTTAGAACCTTGTTCCATGTTCTATCTTGTGTAAGACAAAATTGCACCAAAGGTTAAAAGTTTCCGAATGTTTCGCTTTCAGCTAAATACCTTAAATCATACAGGGCGATTGATTGCAATCATTCGTTAAAAGTATTATGGGTTGTAGAAATTCCATTGTTTCTTTAACTTGGACTTGACCTATCTGAACCATGGTCCACTCGATATATGATGTGATACTTTAATTATGGACTTCATTTCTACATATTAATTTTGATACAATTTAAGCAAGTGTCCCTATACCTACCTCTCTTATTTCAGTTATTTTGAAAGTTTTAAAATTTCTTTTCTTTAGCACAATCTTTGAAATTATTTTAATTCCTTCATTAATTGCATTATGTTGTTCCTTCAGAAGAACATTAGTAATTGCGACGATGTATTTATTATAGCACAATTATGTGCAGGATAGTTTCAATAAAACTCTATTTAGCGCAAATTTGAAGCATCTAAAGTTGAATTATTTGAGAACAATGGCCCACTTTTTATTTAATATTATGGAGCTGAATTAAATTAAATAACATGCCAGGTGAATAACTGCTTAAGTCATTCCGTGACCTTGTTGTGTAAGTCAAGACGGAAAATCAAGTTTATTTAAATACGTATATTTTGAATTTACTTTATATTCATGGAGAATATCTGAGGGTTATATAGAATTTACCGGACACTGAATGATAGGTATCATCACTTGAATTGAATCGAACTACGCCATGGAAAAGTAAAATCTGCCAGGTTACTGCAAAAACCTATTAATGGAGAAGAAGTAAACGTAGCTTTACAAGATTTGGGTATAACTTATTATGCCATGCAATGTATAAAAAAAAAATAGTAAAATGCGTATTCTTTTATTAGAGTAACCGTAGGGATCTTAAGGACTTCATCCAAGGGATAATTTTAGACGTGTCCTGTATTATGAACATATATTGATTAGAAGAGAATCTATTATAAATAGGCGAAATTGGCAGGGAGGAGCAAATTTTCAAACTAATAATAAAACTAATTGCAATCTTAATGTATTTTATCTTGTTATGTTCGACAGAGCTTCCTTCAAAATTTATATTGAACTAACAACTGAAAGATCTGATGAGCATCTAGATTGATAAAAAAACTGCCTTTCACTTATTTTATCATTGCTGGAATTAAGCGGACGGAACTCCAGATGGATTTCTACGTATAGGGTCATTTAAAAGAACAAGTATATGCCAATCCAATACATTCAATATAAGAATTGCAGCGAAAGGTTAGATTAGTATTTCCGTTAGATAACTTTAGAAGGCTTGCACAACAGAAGTTCAATTGATGCTGAAGATCACACAGAAAATTATAGAATCTTTAGAATACATTGAAGTATCTATATTGCAATTCTATTTTTTTCTGTATTATTATAGGTTTCTGTGAATTTCTCAAAATATAAAAAATTTTAACATAACAACATAACTTTAACACCAGAACCAGAACGACTCTGACATGCTATGAAACAATTAGTGTTCTAAATTATTAACAAAGTTGAAATAAATAAAAATTCATTAAAAATAACCATTCAGGACATGTTAATACAGACCGGTATAAAAATTTAGTTCAGCTTCATAATATTAAACAAAAAATGGGTTAAAAGATGCTCTGAATTTGTTCCAAATTGGAGTTTTATCGAAGCCACCTGTGCATAATTCAAATATAAGAAATACATCCTCGCAGTTATTAACGGTTCCTAAAAGCGGTGCTTACAACTGCCACAGATAATTGCAAAAGCTGTTGCGCTAATAGCAAAAATCTCAACATTTTCAAAATAACTGAAATAAGCGTAAGACACTTGATGAAATTGTACCCAAAATAACATGTAAAAATTAAGTATCTACTAAAAAGGGCACCATTCTATCTAAAATAAGTAAGATTGGGTATGATCGGAAAAACGGGTATAATTTTGGGTAAATTTTTGAGAAAAATGGATATACTTTTCAAAAAATTGCATTTCTATAATCCACAATACTTTCAACGAATTGTTTCAATTGATCTTCCAGTATGGAATTTATTCCAAACTTTAGGTGCTCACGGTACACGTATGTACATTTGTACTCTGTACCGCCTTATTTAACAATTAACGTAATTCACTTTGTATTTTTGAGATGAGTAAATATTAAACTTTTTCTTACCCTATATCCACCGAGGTGGTGAACCGAGCATCTGAAAGTGGCATTCCTTGCAAGCGATACAGTGAGGTTGTTGATCGGTTGAGTAAACTCCGGTTGGAAGCCAAATCCTGAAAAAAAAAAGAATAGGGTAGATTAGAAGCGGTAAGTTTTAAAGTGATTTGCCTAATAAAAATGACAAGGAGGGGCGTGATTGGTGAATGAAATAAGGTAGATAGGGCTGTCGTGGTGGTGGTGGTAATAAGCAAATTGAAATATAGACTCAAGTTTTTCCGTTGTGTGAAGGAATGACGAGAAGGCGAAATATCTTTAATAGAAAAACCTAATGGGAAAGAGCCTTAGGCTAATCCTTTAACTTATTAAAACTTGAGTTAAAACAGTTTGTCGTCTCTTCCAGCCAACGACTCGGTCTACTTTTCCGTGTTTGGTTTTGTGAACTCTTTCAAATTAACCGACTTCAAGCAGCCGTCACTCGATTTCGATATTCTTTCTGGACCCCACGAGGAGATTAACAAAAACATGCAAATTTGTATTAAGACACAAGAAGGGAACTTCTCTCCAAGTATCTCTTACCCATTCCCTCCTTGCAACATCCCTAATAGAAGTTATAAAGATCTCAACCACTTTTTTCGCGGGGATGAAAGCTTTTATTAAAAGTTACGGAAAAATTATATCCCGCAAATATTTCATTAGGCAATATTTTAACTTGGCTAGCTCCGGAATAAAGAATTCTCCAGAGTCAGCAGACCTTAAAGCAATAATTGCCGTCACAACATATATATTTTCTTACATATGTCTCTACTGGAACTAAGCGTCTTCCTATTACGTAGTAAAGTAGAGATAAAATTTGGGAAAATATATTAGTGTAACACTTAATTGATGACATATTTGTTGTTAAGTATACACAAGACTTAATTATTGATAAAATCTACGAATTACGTAACTGTATATCTGTACTAAGCTCTTACTAAAATAATTAATGTCATTTATGAACTATGATACGCCATTATTTTACTCCTGTAATTATGATCTTAATATATTAGCCTTAAGTAAGATTTATGGCCGATGTTACACCGGAATCCAAGCGAACGCATCTAGGGAAGGGGTATCTTGAAATATAACAACATCGAACTAGAAAGCTCTTTATTACAAAACTGGTTTTAAAGAATACTGTACTTTTTAATAACAAAAAGTTCTTGATACATATTTGGTTTCACGTTATATTTACTTCGCAAACATTCTGAAACATCCCAATAAAAACGTAACGCGTTGTGATATCCGTTTGCTACATCTAACCAACTGAAAAGAATGCAATTGAAAGTTTGCTGCTAAGTTAGTTGCTCAATCATAACTAACTAGAACCTCTGAAATTTTGAAAAATGATTTTTTAAGCGGATTCTCAAATGTATATTTGAGCGTTTTATAATTTGCAGATATTTCATTATAACATTTTTTAACAAATGGTATATGGAAAAAGATAGAGACTTGTAGAATGTATACCTTTGCAGTCATCGTTCGTGGCGAAAATAGCTTGCTATCGCTTTTTTTACATGCAAATCATTTTGTTAATCCTATGTTTAAACGATGCGGCGCTGATACCTTCCGATTCTTGTCGTATAGGTTATCTCAGCTTTCTTGAATGTTAAGCAACATTAGAAATATTTACTGTTGCGATGGTAACCAACAATACTAATACAAGAAACTACTAGGCTGCAATGTACAAATGCAGGACTCGCCTGTAACTGCAAATGCCCGTGTTATTTTGGATGTTAGACATATGCATCATTTTATGAAGGTATTACAGATATAAGATGGATGAAGAAAAAAATATGGTGCTATTAAAAAAAGACATTTCTGGTACTTCAATTTGGCAAAGCTAGTTATTTTATATTGAACATCCTCTATGCATGCAATTTAATTTTGTAAAAACTTTATTTCCATTTGGAATTTTTTTAAGTAAATCCAAAGTATCCAAATCCAGGCAATGGATAAATATATCGAAATTTATTAGAAATATACATTACAACATAGGATTGTGTCCGTTTATTTCTAGATGGAGAGATCAAATACGTAAGAATATACAGGTGTTCTATTAAAAAATAACTGTGTCCGGTTAGCTATTTATCTCTCTATATGCACCCCCTATATACAGGGAAAATTCTCTTCTTGCACTGATACAATTTATCCTACCGCTGAGTACAAGAGAACCCTTATTACACAAAGAGAAAGTGTTGTTTCGTATCTTCGTGAATAAGTTAGCGCATGTATTTATGTTGGCAATTGTTCAGGCCTCGCCTAAGCAGTTATATTTGTAAATATGGATTGTATGCCTGAATGAATCAAGGTAGTATTTCAATATTTATTTCTTTTGACACTAATGGGCCGTAGCTAGAGTTGCTGAGTATTATTGTTAATTTGGGCATGTGAAAATATGGACACAACACTTGTTGATCGCTTTTATTGCACTTGCCACCAGGAATAAAAAGAAAGTGCTTGTTTGTGCCATGGTTGTTTGGAGCGACAATGCCGTAGCAATACAATAAATATAGAATGCGGCCTTGCCAATGGACAAATATCGCTTTACTCATCGCAAGCTCCTGTTAATTTAGTTTCCACAAGATTTAGAATTAATTTAATATTCATTTTTGAATTCCTCATTTCTATTTCTTCAATCATCTATTCTAATATACGAATTTCATGAAGGAGATTCATTGAATTCATTGAATACTATTTCCTAGTTAATGTTCCATTCCGTAACCTATAGATTAAAAATTAATTAAAACTCTCAAATGTTACTATTTAAGATCGACATTAGATCGCCCGATTAAAGCATTGGATATCGGTTAAAGATTTTTGGAAAGCTTTTAACATTAAAAACGTAGTTGATATAAAGCCTTCCTGGCGATAAATTCCTAAGCACTGCATGTATGAGGCCTAGAAGAAAGTTTTTCCATCAAATTTCAATGACGAGGAGAGCGATTGCAGAAAGAAGAGAGAGACTTTCGCTTAAGCGCAGATGGCTTTGCAGTTAGTAGATTTGGTCGCCCTAAAGTAACATTTGGATACATTTCATCAACCATTGCTATCTCTGATGTGGTCGGGAAGAAGCAGCTTGGTAGCACGAAGAATGCGAGAGTGTATTGCACTAAATAATGAAATTTCAAGGGAAAAGTTGAATAAAAAAGCCCGGGGAACTTTGGACGTGTTCTTATCGAAGAATAAATATTTATAAAGGCGAAATAAGTACGAAATTTTTTGCTATAATTATTTCTTTAAGGCTTAAGATGCTTTATATTACAATACATGAATGTACATACAAATGATAAAAAAAGCCGTTTTCTCTAAGGTTAACTATTGTTAATTTATGCGAAATTGGATTTATGCCACTATGGTAAAAACATATCCTTTGTAAGCAGTACGAGCGCAATGTATTATAAGAAATTAAACCTATTTTTGTACGTACGCACAATATAAATGTGAAATATACGATTTTATACAAAATAGGATAAATGAGATATTGAATTTATATGCAAATAAATAAACATGTTGGATTTACAAACAAGCCATAAAATACTAAGGGTCCTTAATAATATAATAGTTATGCTTCAAAATATACGCTGTTAGTAACAAAATTCAACATTTAGAGGCAGTATTAAACATGTTAATTTACGTATGTTGGCGGAACATTGGCTAATTGCAATTGAACTACAATTGAATGGAGCTAAGTGCCGTGCTGTGTACAAGCTAATAGGAATATGGTTTCTCTTGCTGTTAACCGTATTTCATAATCTCTCATTGTTATTATTCTTCTTAGCTGATTGCACTTCTTATCGGATTTTCTTCATTCCGAAACGTATTTTTCTTTTATTACTGAGTTTGTTAAACTTACTAATTTTATAGTTATGATTTGTAGAGCGCACAACAACATTTTTGTATCGATAACAATCTTATAAATATTTCAATTATCTCTCCAACGCCATTGGAGAACGCCAACATTGACAACTGCCTATCAGACCATTTTTCTCAAATTCTAGAATTTCAAGCATAAACACTATAAAATCTGTTAACTTATTTAACTATTTAAGCCTCGAAATTTGGATACCTATTTGACCGTATATTAATTCAACTAGATTGATTAAGATGTAATTTCTGGAAAAAATCAATTTTTTAAAGAATTTAACAATAAATGGCCTACATAATGAAATTAACAACTATTGGCTATTTAGTTCATTTTCAATAATAATAAATATATTCAACGTTTTTCTCTGCATCAACATGGTTTTCGACTTATATCGCTTCCAACTATTCTCAACAACATCGACACAAGCGCATCTTGTCCAGCAGTGTGAACTAATTTGTCAAAGCTTTTGATTGCATTAACTGCAGGCTTTCACTCAACAAATTAGATCGTTATGGTATTCGTGGAGGTATTAGTGACTGGTCCAGATCCCTAACTTCAAGATCTGATAACGTTTGTTCGAGCTGTAAAGTAAATTTATAAACGACTTGATCAATCGTACCACAACTTTATATGCTGATTGCATTACCTTTTCAAAGTTGATACTATTTCTAAGAGAATATCACGACAAATTGTTATTCTTTAAACATATAGTTGAAAGCTTTCCAATTTTAAAAAATGAATACCATATCACTAAATGAAAAGCAATGTAGCAAATTATTAAGAGCAATACATCCCAGAAAAACAATGTTTCTTTGTCAGATACATATCAAAATGCACCTAATTGGTTATGTAAAATTTTCGACATGTCGTGTATTTCTCCAAAGTAGTAGCTACATTATTACTAGAATGAGGACGTCAGTGCGAGTGTTAGTCACCAAGTGGTATATTCGGGCATTCCCTTATATAACTTTGTTCTGGTTGATGCTTTCAATGAAATCTTTTTAAACGAGTTAATTAATGAATTAACATCGGAAAATTCTTCACGAATAATTTAAGCAATGCGATGTATTCCACGCACAATACATGTTAGATGAAACATGTTTGGAAAACGTTTTTTAAGCTCGTTGCCTGTTCTTACCTTTACGCTTTTAGAGTCTGAGAGTAGAAGAGTAGAACTTTTAATCAATCGTTACCAGTTACCAGTTACAGTTACATTTTTTTTGTAACAACTGGTTTGCTAAACTGATTTTTGTAGCTACTAAAGATGATATTGGGGGATTTTCCATACGCAATGTGCTAACCATTACATCAACAACGCACCTTCTCCTAATGTTTATCGTTTCATCTGCGCTTATCCAAAGTTAATTTCCACCTAGTTTTGATCTGATTCGTTGTTTTGTCGAATTGGTTAGCTGTAATTGTCGATGGATGAGGTACATCTTGGTTGGTATATTTTTTAAGAAACCCATGAAAAAATGGATCCTGTAATTTGTTTAATATATTGGCACCAAGAGAAGCTGCGCATAAATCAATCACAAATTTATCATGTAAAGTACCTTTTTGGCATTCAAAATGTATCATATTTTTCAGATACCGCTCAAAGGTATATTTCCCCCGAATCCAAAATTCGCAAAAAAAAAATGGTGCAAAGATAGAGATAGAAATATTTTACGCTGTACGTTAGTTGCGAGACTTAGCCTGCAATTGAACGTAACGCTAATGACAAACTGCACGCAACGTCGCCACTGTAATTATTACAGAGCTCTTATAAAAGTTCTTCTTAAGATATTCATCAGTTAGATATCTAAAAAAATCTGATCATTCTTTTTTTATTCCATCTGTTACAGGTATTAATATTAGGGATTGTCTAAATTCTTTAAATTTCTGAATGACAGTAAATCAAATAAGTACAAGACATAAATAAGTATAAGACAGTAAACAAAATAACATTGCGGCTTCCTTTATTAAGCAATGTAATCAACATATTACTGAGCCATTCTATCATTCAGAACCTGAATTTTTCCTGGAAAACTCAAGGTATTTCCTTTTTAAACAGGTATCAATATCGATTGCATGTGCAAGTAGGGTCCCATTAATATCTTACCAGTATTTTCAAAAATTTATAAGCGTATCGTGAATCGCAAGTTAAAGAGTTAAGATTTAAGAATATTCTAGCAAAAATACGAATACGGCCTTCTTAAGTTTTCTGTACGACACTGGACAATCGACGGCCAGCACTGAGTTTGTTCGTCGATTTGTTCCGATTCTCGGCGTGAGTTTAGATAATAACTTTGCAGTTTACAACCTCTAATAAAATTTTAAATATCCTCTTTGATGAAAATGATCAAATGATTATCTGACATGTCGGAATTTATGGCTTGCTTTATTCAATCTTACATTGTCATGTAGTTTTGTAGTTCTCCGATAATTTTATAATTTTAATTTTATTTCTAAACTTAAGTACGGGCTAACTTGACCCTAGCGAATTAGTAGCACTATTTGAATTACAAAAAAGAGCACAATAGGCATCGGGAAAGGCATAGAAAATCGATGCAGAATTAAATTCTACATCCAATCATCTAATAATCCCATTTGAAAAATCGAACTTTTTCGTCAATGATGATGTAATTGGTCATCAAATTTTGGACACCTGATTGCGACAAATCAATTGTCAATGTGAATTTCAGCACGAGGCTACGATATTTTCAAAATAATAAGGTAATAAGTAAACTAGATGGAAAACATTCCGAACATTTTCTCAGGAATCTAAAAATGAGATAATATATCAGGTGTTCCATTTAAAATAACGTCAGTGGTGACTTCAGGTATTATCGGGAACGATACAACCTTAAAAATATTTAAAAATGAAAGAGAACATTGACTAACGCTAGAGACTTGGAATTCTAACTTTTTTCTAACCACAGAAATTTCTAACGGACCGCTATCGACGGAGACCCCGTATATTTAGCAATTTTGCTAAATTTAAACCATCTCCAATAATAAGCAAGAGTCCCAGAATGGTCGGAAAGTCAGTATAAAAGAAATAAAAAAAGCAATATGAAAATAAACAGAATGGTGTTTTTTATTGCGACAATTTTATGTTGTAAAATGCGTAATCCTTTGAGGGAAGGATTTTTACAAAAATTGGTATGTTTATCAACAACTTGAAAGTATACCACAAAAAAAAACGTATTTGTTCTGTCTTCCATCACTGCGCATCACTTTTGTTCTGAATAGTTACTCTTTTCATCTCATGTTTATTGTTTGTTGTAAAAAGCATTCAAGTTTGAATTCAAACCACAAAAAACGCGGAGACAAGAGTCAACAAACAAGCTGGAAAATAATTTTCACTTTCCCAGTAAATCTGGCAAAAAATCGAGAAAAAAATGTATAAAAAATTGAATTATCCGCATGGCAAAGTTAAACGCTTCAAGTAAAGTTATTTTATAACTCAAATTGACAAAAATCCTCTAGAGACCCGTGGCTTGTAGTATACAGGACCTTGTTCAGATAAGTGTTAATGGAGAATGGATTTAAGAATAATTAAGAAATTGCTGTTCTTCTGCCACTGTAGAAACAATATTCATATCGTTGCCATCTGGAGAAGCAAATATAAAGAAAACAGAGGTAATGCCACTGAATAAAGATAATTGTGAAATTTAGAAGTCATCAACTTTAACGAATAAATTGTACTTTACACCGTATACATCGAATACATGTGATATATCTTTTTTATTTCTTTCATAACTAATGTACTGTGGTTACCACTTTACTAATATCTACTTTTTAGAAAAACATTGCATTCGGTAATATATTACCCGCAATAAATAACATAACCTAACATTTATATTCAATGACTAATGACAAATCGTATGACAACAGGCCAGTTTATCACCGCATTTACGATCAATGATGTATCATCGATAGTAATGCTGCTCGGATTATATACATAGCTGTCTCTCATTGATCTAAAATAAAAATAAAATTTTATTAAATGCATTACCATAAAATACGCGTTAGTTAAACAAAAGAAAATAGGGATTGTATTCTTCATATGGCAGGTGGTTCTTTTAACTTGAAACTTTCAAATATTTCGCAAAATAAAAAAAAGGGCGAAGAGTAACTTTGAAATGTTATATAGGAATCCCTATATTTTATTACAGATTCGAAATCTAAGAATATATAGCATTTGTCTGAAACACTTTTTTCGCTGATAGATGGCGTTAAAATCAACGAAACTCAATTTGTTTTAGTTTCAGTTGTTGAAAACCTGTGCAACGGTTCTGCCATTCGTTTGCAACAAAGACATGCCATTTATATTTTTCATATTTTTTAATTGCAAAAACACCAAATAAACGTCCAAAGGAAAGAAATAACTTTAAGAAACAAATTATTTCATTCCTCTCTGTTTCTAGTGCCGTTTTGGGTTCCCATATCGGTCTGATTGTATTTCGTCTCCAATTTTTTGCAAATGTCTCCTTCATCCTAATTGGCGCTGTTCTATTTACCTCTTCTTCTACGCTTAATTCTTCTCTTACACTTTCATTTTTGATCTATTTCCTCGAAATATTCCGAGGGATTCCTTCCCGATTGCTCCTTCTTCAATTTTTGTTGTTTAGACTGGATCTATTTCTTTTCCGTTCAAGAATATTTGTTATTCATCCATATTGTTAATTATCCTTGCCGTAATCTTGTGATGCCCCGGTGCCTTCCCATTTTTTTAGTTCATAACTTAATTTTCTTCTTCCTTTGTGATTTCCCCGTAGTCTTTACTTGTTCCCTTCTTTTGTTTCTTCCCTTTGTTTGTCTTCCTGTTCTCCTGTGTTGTTTATGTTCAATAACTTTTGAAACTCTCCTCATCTCTCCGTATTTTCTTTAATTTAAATTGATTATCAATTTCTTCAATTTGCCAATGTGCTTATTTTTTCGTTCTGTGCACACTGTATATCCTTTTTTGCTGCTCTTATTATAATATCTTCGAATATATTTAATTTGTATTCTATACCTTTACCTTTAATACTTTCCCAACTTCGACGCATATCTATTAATATCTATTAATAATTATTTTGAGTGCACATTTTTCATACGCCTATTATGCACACTCCACTGCAATAGTTTCAATGCAATACAATTTCTTAGGCGTCGTGTCGATGTCGACAGAATCACATTTAACAGCATTCAATTAATTAAAAAAAAAGAATACTCAAATATGAAACACTAGAATTTAAAAAGACTACCGCTAAAGCATATTTGGGGCGGGAAAATATATTAAAAAACGGAAACAGGAAACAAAAGCCAAGGAACCGGAAGTAGGAGAAGCGAAAATAATAAAAATGATTACCCTTTTCCTAAATGCAACCTTACAGAGGTATTATGCCCGGAAACTGTTGCATTAATTACATCAACCAGTACTATTTTTATACACCTTCTATATGGCGTTAAGCAACTCATAATTTATGATATCAGTTCTCGTTTACATACGGACATGATTTTTTTAAATCCCAGAAGAAAAAGATGTAACTGAGTAAGGTCGGGTAGTCGTCCCTAGATGCAGGACTAAGTCTTTTTTATTACTCCTCCAGAATTCTTGATTTGCACCTTCCCTGCTAGTATTTTAAAAATTTCTGTCAAAGGTCGCGCCGTTTCATCGAAGCGATGAAAATATAAATATCAACAATCTAATTTAATGTCCTCCCTTTCGTCGGTCTTCATGAAAAAATATAAATGGACATCATAAGTTTTGACATATTAATGCAGTGTATTTCAAAAGTCAAGATTATAGATCGAAATGTACAGAAAATTATTATTTTCATATCGTAGGTGGCACAGATTCTATCAACCAAGCAGCTTGTAAGCGATCTACTTAGTAGATAATTTACGAATTCCCGCTATATCAGTTTGCTCTAACACTTAAGTATCGATATACATTTCATGTATGGTCGTGTTAAAAGGGAAATTCCAAAGAAGCATAAAGTCTCTATAATGACGCTCATCTCAATCGCCAGATTCCGTCCGTTCGTGTTTAAGACCACATCAAGAATTGCGTGACACCGATTAACTTAAAATCCGATGATTCCGAGAGGCCAAAATCGGTGTCCACCCCAAAAGTACAAGAGGCTATTTTAACACGGGTAGAGCAAAAAATCTGGAAACGATTTGTTGCATGTTCGCCATGTTTTAATGCTGTTCAGTTATTGAGTTAAATTAGAAATAGTAAACTATGAATTGAGGTATTAAAATAATCGAGAAGAATAAACAACTTTTCCGACAACAATCTTCAATTTTTCAATTTAAATTTTTTTATTCATATTAAAAAAATATAGATATCGGTAGGGATTATGGTAAGAATTTTCCTCAATCTGACTTTCAATCGTCTCAATTTGCAAAAAAATAAGTAGATCACATTTGGATTGGAACCCAGAAATAAACAATTTCTATGAGAGAACAGTGTGGTATCAATATATATTAATAAAGGTTTAAATGTTACAGAGTTTCAGGTGTTTCGTTTTATTGACCAAGGCTGTATGTGAAACTACACGTACCAAACTGAAAATGAAACATCTTCAGATTCCTTTTCATTATTACATTCGATTAGTATGTACTTGAAATATTTTCTTCTAAAACGGGTTGTTTGTTCATATTGGACTAATATTACAATTAGCCCAATATGAACTGAAATAGTTTATGTGATCTTTTTAAACCACTGCGCTAGATATTTTAAGATTCTTCTAAGAAAGAATCCTAATAATTATTATTAATAGACCGAGAGTTACTTGTTGATAAAGGTCCACTGAGGATATTGCTAGGATTAATGAAATCTATTTTCAGTGATCATATATGTTACCGTTTATTTATTTACAAACATTTGAAAATCACACAGTATTTGTATCCTTTTGCTTATAATCTATAAACCTAATAATTGCTGTAATTTTTGTTCTGATGTCTTGAAAAAGAAAAACCACATCAAAAGAATTATTATTTTGATATGGTTGAAATTCAAGTAATTTGCATCCATAATTTAATTCGTTAACGAATATAGGATAGACCAGTCGGTATTACGCTTAAAATTATGTGGTGCTTAAGCTCCAGATTATTTCACAACCGAAACACGAATTAAATTATCTAACAATAATATGTGGTCTGATTCCTTACGAAAGATACGAGAAAGCAGCGACCTCAAACGGAATGAAATAAACATTGCACAGTTTATTAAACTAGCATAAAATAACAAGGTGAGGCAATGTTTAACCGGATGTAATTCATATAAGATGGCGAAGAGAATTGCGTATTCATAATTAAAATTTAATACTTGCAAGCACCGGGCTTTGTAAATATCATTTATGCTATTTGAGCTATACTGAATCTACGTACATCTATAGGGTTTTCTTATGAAAAAGCTGTAAAATTCAACTAACTTTATGCAATTAGCACATGGCGTCGAAATGATTTAACTTGTGAATTTAACTGAAAATTTCTTTAAATATACATTTTTTGTACATTGCCGCCATCTTGAATTTTCGAATTGAGAAACTACTCTAGTGATAATAAATTTGCAGGGATTCATTTGCGGTCTGAACGTTCTTGTTTGGCACAACCAAAATGCATTGTAGGTAGAGGGTGGGTTTAAGTTTGGCGACAAGACAATGGACTTTTCCGCACATTTCCATCATCCCAAAGTTATTGGAGTAATTCGCATTTCGAAATTATTGGGCTACATGAAGGCAGTGTTAGTTTCTGTTAAATCGCGCAGGCATCATCGTAATCATTCGACTGTACTACGAGGTTGGAACTTGCCGACTACAAATAAAGATAAAGCACGTGGAGCCAGCCTCTAAGAAGATTTTCCTTTGAAGCCGGTATCTGAGCAACATTCTTAGCTCTGAAAATCAACTTACAGAATTCCGCTACAAGAATTTATATGTTAGCAACAATTTTTGTCAATAATATATAAAATCACATGAAACATCACCTTTTTTGAAATTTAAATAGTTCTGTAGGAATAAAGTCCTCGGATTGGTACTCCTGTGGCGTCAGGTAAAAAGACACAAAACGAATGTTTGTCAGAAGAGTCGTTTAGGAAAAAAGTATTTAGAAATCAATTTAAAAATAAATATTAAAACCATACAAATTATTAAGCAACATCAAATGAACTTTGAGACAACTCGCAAATAAAGACGAAATTAAGCTGACGAAGGTTCAAAGAGAAGTTGATAAGGCCATTGCATTTAGAGATTGAAAAGGGTATAAAACATTGATCGAGGCAATGCACGTGATACACGGGGAATTTAAAGCTGTAAGTAAATATTACATTTTGCTATTAAATTCTTGAAAAATTATTTTCCTAAGTTAATTTTTAGTTTTTGATAATAAAACATTGCCAAGACCATTTGCAATTGGTTTGTGGAACATTGTCGTGGTCGTGCTTCCGTCCGTATTGAACTTGGGTCGACCAAAATCAGTTGTTGTGACAAAAAACATTGATCCCAACATAATCGAATGCATCTTTAAGCATGCATTCGTACGAGCCGGAAACTAAGATGTTCAATTGTATGAATGTTCCCAAACGAATCGAATCCAAATAAGTGTTTCGTTCATGGAGAAGTCCAAGAAAATGCTTGTTTCTTTCGTTGTACGGGACATGTTACAAACATTATATAGAATAGAACAATTTAACGAAGTCATCGATGAAATCGAGAAAAAACAATTTACAACCTGAAAACTAAGAAAATGATTTGAACCATACTTTTCCCTTCGTTGTTTTTGTAAATTGCTCAAAACTGTTCTACTTTCATTACATTAATTTCCAAACATATAAATTAAATTGCCCGATGTTCAATGAATATATTTCCCTCTTAATATTGAAGAAACACTTTTGTCCCTTATCTCATTATTTTAATACAACTTTATAATCAATGCAAATTTTAAGTTTATTCATAATTTTCGTTGTTTAGTTTTTATCTTTTGTAATATTTTTAGGGTAAAAATGTAGTTTAGGTGAACATTTATGGAAGTCAATTAGAAATGTTTCCTAAAGGTGCCGCGTCTTCCTATAAAATACAAGAAAATAAGTTGAACAACTTTCCGCCTGAAATTCTAAAGATGCTTTTATTTCAAAAAAAACCTCGATTGCAGCTTGAGGAACCAATAAGTCTCACAGAGACAATAAATATGTTTATTACTCGCCGTTTCCAAATGCATGTAAATATGCAATGAAACAAATAATGAGAAAAACAAAAAGAGAAAAATGGAAGAGAACATCTGCGTTGCAAGTGATCCAAATACACAAAAACAAATTTTGTATACTATGATTACATTTTGTGCGTGTTCGTATAAATATGCAAGGAGATATGGGATTATTTCAGAGAAATATAAGATCGATTAAAAGCATTTTTATGCATTTATTGGGCTTTTTAGATGATTACGAATGTGGGAACCTTTCCTGTATTTTTGTTCTTATTTGCTTTATTCTTATTTTGATTTGATTTTATAATTTAAATTTGTGGAAAGGAATTCTTGTGTCGCAGTGACATTTATCGAGTTTGATGTTGGCAACACTGATTTGTATTAAATTCGTTTTGAAGTGGAATTTTGCTATTTGAAAAGATATCTGGGAAAAAAAATGTGTGTAGCAAACTTATAACTTTGTTTCAAATCAAAATGCAATCTCTAAACTTTAAGGTACTTTGAAATAATGTTTATAAAAGATGCTTTTAACTTTTATATTATCGGAAAAGGAACTAATCGAATCACATTGTACTGGTTGATAGAACCAAGTCTGATTTACCAACTATATACATGTTTAACAGAGAAAAGCCTACTTCATAATATATCGTACTATCTCATGCCCTAAAACAATATCGTTTTGCCTGTTACAACTACACATCAGCTCAAAACTTTTTTGATGTTTCAGATTTAAAACAAATCGGCATTTGTACTTATGAATCTTTCTAAGTTGATTAATATTAGCGATATCAGAATTTTCTGTCATATTCCTTATGATATCATTTCAGTGTATGATAGTAGTTAGTTACTATGAATTTTTTACATTTTTTAAAGTCATCTATTACGGACCACAAATCCTTCAATATTGAAAATAGTAGATCATAATTCTTATCTGAGTCTTTTTTTTAATTATTTTTCCTCTTCCTAACTACATCTGACAGCTGCACACTTTGCGGCATCATACCTTGATTTATATCAACCAATTGTTCCCTGCGTTACTAAATTTCGTGAAACTAGTGCTGTATGTAGCAAACCTGGTAGTGGTAAACCGAGGAAAAGAAATGAAAGCATAGCAGATATACCGAGGCGTATATTTCACAAGAAATGGATCACTTCATATCTATCCGATAGAGTTCAATTTGTAGAAATTAGCGAAATTAAAGACGAAATAAAATATAAAACTAAATCTTCTCTACTGCCTACCAATGTAGGACTTCTATAGGGATTCTGGGCCGTGTACTATCTTCTTTGTTTGTAAATAGCATGATTGATTTTGTGTGCAATTTTATGGTGGTATATTACATTGATGGCATCACGGTTATGGTATCTGAAGATGAAAATAATAAAGACACTTACGAATACGGTATTAGATAGGCTTTTATGTGGTTAAAATTAAACACATATTGCTTTATATGTTGTAAAAAAACGATTTTATAAACTTCAAATTGGCTAATAATGCAATTAATTCAACCGAATTGGCAACATTCCAATTGACGAATGATAACACATGGGTTATCATTCGCCGCCACTCTGAGTGGGAAAGGTCATTGATTATCGATTGTTGGCAACTAAATTAAATAAGTTAATTTTTAAATTGGGATGGCTAGAAAACGTAGTTGGCCGTAACACCTTCATGAGTATATTATTAAGAGTTTCATTCGCATCTGATACATACCAATTAAGCAGAAAGCAGCTGTAAGATGTCTTGAGGGGGTTAATTAGCTGACTTCATGTAAAAGTCTCTTCATATCATTAAAAATATTAACACAGCCGGAATTATTTATATTGGAATTCTGTCGTCACATTTCATCTTATATTAATCAAATATAACAATTCTAATAGTTAAAATCAGAAATCAGAAAATACATCTAATGAAACATAATTTGAAGTTGTAAAAAAAAAGAAATTTCATCTCGAAACATACTCACATAAAATTCGTAGTGTGCAAGAATTCAAGCCCATTGATCACGTAGTTGGAATGCAATACTGCAATTGCATTGAAAAATCACATAAATGATAACAATGAAATTTGGTGATTTCACTATCAAACAAACCATTTAAGTATGGTTCAGTGAAACTCCTTAAACCATAATACAGAAATCGTTGCATTTTGAAAAGGTTTGGTGTGCTTGACGCAAAGCAATTATTGGTAAAGTACTTTTTCATGAAATCCGCAAAAATATTGCATTAAATTGCAGCTTTTCTAAACTAGTTGCATGATGACGGAAGAGGACAGAAGGGGTGTATACTTTTAATGAGATAGTACCACGGCTTAGAAAATTCTGCAAAAAATGAGCTTCTTGCATGAGAATTTTGATAACTGGGTAAAAGATCTTCCTCCGCGTTCTAATTTTAAATTATTTTATTTTTCACACAAAAAAATATAGTTTTTAAGAATGCTTCACATAGAGTACGAAAATATATCAAAGCAGCTCAAAATGTTTATGACGCAACAATAAACGACGAGTAAGGATTTTTATCGAAGCATCGATGTAGATTCTTAATCCTTACTAATTGTCGTACTACTTTTGTTATTATTATCTTACATGATCACACCAACTTATTTGGATTATTTGTAACAAATATGTCAAACCAACATGAAGGTGACTCAAAAGGATCTTTCCGATTACGTTTTTCTTTGTCGTATTGTAGTTTCTAGTCTTTGGAAACGAAAAAGCTATACAAAATGCTGTATGTAATTTCCATACCGATATTCCTTAATGACATGTTTCGTATGTAAATATATAACACACGGCCTCCAGTCCCAGGCTATATGTTTATAATCTGTTACTACATATACCATATTACCTTAAGTAATGTATGCATATTCATATTTCAATCTCTGCTGTTGGAAATAATAGCCACGTAGAGTGTCAATAGCATTATTCGAGGCACTTTTTGTATAACAAACAGGTAATGATGATACATACGCAAATGGAGTCTGCTATATAGCAAAATATATTTGCTGAATATCGCATATTTAGCTTTCTCTACACCATGTTGTAGGTAGTTCGAATATCTGTAGCTTTTGGAGAGTGGTTACTCATTTATTGGTTAAAAAGTATTACCTTTAACTGAATGGTTTTTTATAGCGAATTTCAAGCTTTGTCATTTCAGTGAATTTCATGAAAACTAGCGATCAGAGACTGAGTAACCGCCAAATTAAAAGTAGTAGGTACGTTTGATATTAATTAGTTAGTCGTGTTAAACCTTTCAACGTAACATTATCAATGCTTTATTAAATAGTTTTCCAAATTGCCTCATTATCTTTATCAACTTATTTTTGAATTCTTCATATAAAGAAAACATATGCTTTGAAATCACTTTGTATTTATACAGGCTGATTCGTTTTGTGAAAATAACATTTCACAAAAGTTGAACGGCCATTTTGTACGTCATTGTGCTGCCTATAATCTACTCTCTTGGAATGAGGAAAATTCACGATTCGTAGTTGTATTATTGCGATAATCTCACCTCTGGTTACGCATTTTCGTCAGAAGTTTAGCCTGAAAGCATAAGACCGACTAATTTCTCGTCGAACCAAATACCGCTATCAACCTATCTGTTTCTCGTATCATATCTTTTAATAACCAATTTTTTAAGTAACAAATTGTTGAAAAAATTTTCTGATTGCTATATAAAAAGACGATAAAAATAATATCGGAATAATTAATCGACGAAAAAAAAGTGTACTTGATGACGGCGAATTCTTACCGTATACGCTACTGCTTATCACATCTTCTACCCTTAAATAAACTCGTCCATTCTAGCTTGATTTCAATCCAATTTATACCATAATGGGTACTTGCACATGGTTTGATTTAAAATTTCAATTCCGAATTCCAACTCTCAGAAAGGCGATTCCATCCATCGAAAAGCCGTTTATCGTTGCGGGAGTGCGAAAAATTCGCGTCTTTTCTCGCGCATCTTGACAGTTCGACCTAACGCGATGAACGGTAGTCGCGTTGCTTATATCCGATCTCGCAGGACGAAATCGAAAAATCGCTTCAGGCTAAGGCAAGCTTCGAGTATATCGCTCGTCGTACGTATTATTCCCGCGTTTATTCCGAGAGATCTATGTTACCTATAACGGCCACTACCTTTGCCCATGTTGCTTGTATTCGCCGATTTTGCGACTATTACCGATAGCATTTCTAACCGAGGACGGGGCAAGAGGGGTAGGGTTGGCGACTTCTGCTACTATTAATTGAAATTTATATTCTCATCAGCCATATCGTATCATTTCTCTAAATTTTGATAGAGACTATGCCAAGCCACATAATGTTTAGTTCAAGAGCCTTTTAATGTGTAAAGTGTGTTTCATGGCCTTGTTACTGTCACCCCCTTGGCGTAAAGGGCGAAGCGCAGTTAATTTTGTCACAACTGTGAAGAAGAAAATTTGTCGATTCCAGCGAAACTCGAACACACTGCGCTTAATTCTGCCCAGTCAAGCGTTGGTCCTCTTACCACTGGGCCACCGAGCCGTTAAGTAGTAATAACAGAAAACAAAGCAACAAACCAACAATTACAGTAAATGTTCAAATAATTGGTTACTGCCATTAGTGCAAAATTGCGCAGCCTTATTGGCATTGGACATCCCTTTGCATGAGTCTTCCTTGAATTCTGGAATCTACCTTGAGATTCCTCAATGTCTTATGGGATATCAACTTAATTGAAAATGATAATTCGACAAAAATCGAATAGTACTTGAAAGGTAAGGCAATCAAATCTGATTTTTGAGTGACGTTTATCAGACAAATTTAATCTTAGCATTTCCATACTTTCTAAGTTATTAAAGTTAAATGTCAAATGATCCTTGCACATAGATTTAAGACTAAAACAGTTACGATAGGTTAGTGGGACTCTCTACGTTCGAAGTACTCAATCAATTTTTAGCTAGTACTTGCAGTCTAGCTAGATTTTTAAAAGCCAAAAAGATATTCAAACTTACACAAAAAACTACCAATTTAATTAAAGCTAAAAACAACACCACTTTCACTCCCGTATTAAA
Organism: Oryctes rhinoceros; assembly: GCA_020654165.1. Lineage (NCBI taxonomy): Eukaryota > Metazoa > Arthropoda > Insecta > Coleoptera > Scarabaeidae > Oryctes > Oryctes rhinoceros. The sequence continues at coordinate 5,158,639 of JAIOKQ010001013.1, forward strand.
AATTTACATAGCACTTTTACTACAATTAGATTCAAACATTCAAACAGAAGAAAAACCATTTAATAGCAAATTTAACTTCATATCATTAAAAACATTCGAAATAAAAATGAACTATAATCAAACTAAGTCGGACAAAAATTATTGGGTTCTGATCCTTCAAAAAGAGGATTTTGATAAGAAGGTTTTGAATTTCTTTTCTGAAAATAATATAATACAAACTGATATTTCCATTAGTTTTTTTTTTTTTTTTACCAGAAAAAGAAAAAATACCCTTAAGACTTCTAATTTGCTCGTTATTGATCAATTGAAGAAAGATCTTTGGTCTCTGATTATTGTTTCATATGATCATCTGATAAGATCATTCATTTATATTTTTAATATTTTCATAGTTTGGCTAAAGGTAGTTATGTTATTTTTTGCCTTTTTAGTGATAAATAGTGTTCACGAATATTAAAAGAGTGGATTATTTATTTTATTTGCAACTACTGATTATATTGATCATTTGCTATATTTAAGCGTAGTACAGTATCAGTCAATTAAGTGATTTGGCATAAGAAGAGTTGAAGGTAGTAGCCTTCGACCTAGACGTAGAGTTGTTTGGAGTAAATTAATTCTGCGATTCGGAATATATCGATTTAATGCATTTTTTTCTATTGGACCAAAGTACATTATAGAATATTTGGAAATTGCTATGTTATATGTAGCCGATATCGATCCAGTCTTGCAGTTCTATTTGGAAAATGACATTAGGCAGGATTGATTTACATTAATTATTAGCATTTCTTCTTATTTGAAATGGGTTTTTTTCGAATGCATTCGAAAAGGAGATACATGTATCCCCCATTTTTGTCGCAAAAATTTTTTAATACGTATATTTTAGAGCAAAAACCGGATTAATTTTCTACTGAAAGGGCTATCAAAGTTAATAGATATGTTCTCTGTTTTGTTTAGACTACTATTCGTTATTTGCGTTTTGAAATATTTATTTCTTTAACCAAATCTTCAAAATATTTCAAAAAATATAAAAAAATGTTAATTAGGTTAATTAATTAGGTAAATTAGGTTAATTTACCTACTTTAAAAATTTCTTCACATTGTTAGTATAAAATAAGCATTGAGTTCGCATAGAAAAGCTCAAAAACCATAGATATTGTATACACTAATTTAACTGATTAACTGTCTTAACTGATTTAAAAATATTTAACTAATTCTAAGCCTGATAAAGGAATAAAGTAGAATTGCGACATTATTAAACGTAGAGATAAATATCCTATTAACAAATTGAAACTAAGCAACTTTAAATTTAACAAAATTATGTTTAGGGATAAACCAAAGAGAAGAAAGAATAAAGAGGTAAATCGTATAGAGCGTAAATGATCCAACAATAAAACTGAGAGACTACTTACTAGAGCAATGGTGCAAAGGTGTTATGCGAGTACATCTGTGTATGTTCTATTGTTTTTTACGATGCGATAGGGAGCTGTCGGTCCGCCCCCTAGTTATAATAAACAGTTTAACGCCATTAAACTTAAATGTGTTACCGTTTGCACGTTACACGCCATCTGTATAGATATGTATATATATATTCATTACATATCTATAAATACGCTAATAAACAGCATTATAATTTTAACTTAAAACTCCACAATTTCTTTGTTTCTTGTATTTGATTCAGTTTTAGATCGCCGCGAGTGTAACGTTACCTCATTCGTGTTTGTCATTTTTAGTTGTACTCGTAACAGAACGAGTTTCAAGTGATCTATCTGTTTCGCGTTTTTACTGGTAGCTCTAGCTCTTGCAAGTTGTTTCCCAGTATTTGCAAAGTAGCTATTTATTACGTTCGTTTTTTGGTTTCCTTTAGATTCTGCAATTTTGTCTATCTGTGAATTATGTGCAATTTTCTTGTTTATTCCTCTACCTTTTCTATATTCGGTGGCTTTTCAAAATTGGTGTTAAGCGATAGAAACCTTTATTAACAGTACTTTGGACTGAAATTTTTCTTTTTCCGTCGATACGTTTTTATTCGAGATAGTCATTTGTACAAGTGGTAGTAATTAGCTACCAGATTTCCAGCAAATAATAACATTCATGTAGAAGCTACCCTAAGATTTTATATAATATCTTTCGTTACCCTTATCACGTTACCGAACCATCCCATAAATAATTATATAAATATTTATTGGTATTTATATATAAAAATAAGATAAACAAAATTCTTTTTTAAACCAAACTATACTCTCCTTCATTTTTTTACAATGCTTTTACATCTTTCTGGTAGAGCTTCAACGCAGCTTTTCCAAAATTCACTTATCTATGACGAAAAATATTCTCCCATTAATATTCTCGCCTCATCTATAGAATTCATTGTTTTCTATGAAAATGATTTTGAGCACAGCGGAAATAAATAATAATCACATGGGCTAATGTCCGACAAATACGGTAAGCAGGACATGGTTTGCTATACAAACTCCTCCAGCCTTTGTCCTTGGACATTGTCTTGGTATCTTAAAACTAAAGATAGTCGTCCTTCTTCTATGGCTGGTTTAACCCGCTCAAACTGACACTAAATCCCCCTTGTTACCGTTTGGTTTAAATTACGCGACCAGCCTACGGTCTGCCGTCCTTGGCGCTTGATGTTTTTGTATAGGTCCTGTCATTGTCAGATCAGAAGAACGTACATACACTCTTTGTACGCAACTGAACTCGGATTATTTGTGAGGAAGCCACTGAAGCCATTTGCTGACTTTTTCAATGCCACACAGATGTCGATGGACTGAATGGCTAATTCCATACCTCTTGGCTAATTTTTCGTCCTCATCGGATATACTGCACTGAAATTCCTTATATTGTCATGAACACAAGGAACAAGAGGCACACAATTAGAATTTCCATAATGGAAGATAAATGCTGGATGTGTGGTGAGAATTGGCATAACTTTGAACATATTTTAAGCTTGTGTGTAGTTTTGGAACCATGGTTGCACGGTATATCGGAAATTCGAGCTAAAAGTATGAACGATAAGATATCTACTATAAATATGAACCATAAGTTACGTGGGTGGATTATATTGGGATAGATCTGTCATTCATCAAATGATGCTAATATTACAATTCATCCTGAAATAATTTATATAATATATATTATTGGCGTGCAAATATTCTATCAATTCCAAGATGATCATGTTATCTTCAAAAATGACTAAATTGTAATATTTATTCAAGCGGTGATTATTGCTTGAAGAAGATCGTTTAGTTCGAAACTAGTCACAATTATAAAAAGCTCCATCAGGGAGCTCCATTAATTCGCCTAAATTTTAAAAATAGAAACGAAATATTGGCGAAATTCAATCGTCATTATTATCGAAGTCTGTGGTAGTCAAACGTTCTATTTTTTAGTAAATCAGTTTTCTAAGATTTTACTGTATAAAAAGAAATCGTTGGGTTTAAATATACAGAACGTCGGCAATGCAGCCGAGTAGTTACTGGATATTATAATGTCTGGGCTATACTTCAAGAGAAAGACCTTTTCTGAGGATTTAATTACGTTATTGAAGTGTCATGTGCCTGGGCCTTGATAAATGCACAGAAGAGTGCGGTTTCAAAATGTTCCAGACGTTTCTGCACCCGTGCCCCTCGAAAACTTATTAAGACCGAACGATAATTCATTAGATCTCCTCCCCTGCTCAACTCGGTCGTTTGACCGAATTTCAAATAATGTAGTTAATTGAATATATTACTGTTTCATATTTTATCTGTCCCTCTGTTTCCGCTTGGATTTATACTTTTTAATCAAAATTGCAATTTTACAATAATCGTTGTATCATTTGTATCATACTTGATATCTTTGAAGATACAATAGCTGCAAGATTGAATTTAGTGATTTAGGAAATGAATTCAAATACCGTTCAACATCGTTGTCACTGAATGTTTACTTTTATTCACGTTAATTTTGTAAAGATCACATTTACGAATGATATCATTTTCTTCCTTTCGTTGTTTTTTCGACAATCTTAATTAGGAAGTTGAAATTAATTGTTTTCTATTCGTAATTAAAAAGTACTCCGGTTGTTTGTTTTGCAGCTGGATAGAGTAAAAAAAAAATGTAAAATGAAGGATTCTGTGGAAGTGTACAATATAAAAGGGGAAATAGAAATTATTAAATTAAGTGCATATATTTTGAACATAGATTTCCTAAACTTTCCTTTCGATATATATTCAATTTTAAGGATGGCGATGATTTGAATACAGGCGATAATATTCGCACATATTGCGAGATGGGAGAGGAATTATTAAAGAAGTTTCGAAGTAGTTGAAAAAGGAGAACAATGGAATTAAAAGAGCCTACAGAAGAATAAAAGATGCGCGCTGGCAGAAGAATATCAATGAAAGAATAAATTGAATAAACCTAAAAGATAATTAATCAAACAATAGACGCCGAAGTTCTCTGTGCAAAAAAAGAAACAACGGCTTAGCAAATATGCATAAAAAATGACAAGTATAAATAATATCTCTCAGAGAAGAAAAGAAATTCCAGTGAATTTGCATCTGTATGATCATTATATAATTCCCTTTAAAGAATCATTGGATGTATAGATTTAGTTATTCTGAAACATTTCATAGCAGTTTAAAGGCACGCTTTTCTTATATACTTTTCGGCAAGAAACAGTAAGAATGGAGGTTATAGGCCGTTGAAATACACTCCGCCAAAAAAGTATCGCATAAACTAAAAAAGGGCATTTATAAACCAAGATATTTTTATACGTTCACAAAAAGTTTGCCTCGTGTATGTGAACTATAAAAATACTAACAAAATCATGGAACATAGCTTTTTTACTTTTTTTTTTTCTAAAAGAACACATTTAGAAAAATGCATATGTGTAAGGTTTATTCAGTTGTTTATTGAAAGTCTTCCTATACGGACAAATTTTAAAGTGCGAAGTCAGAGTTCTGTACCAACGCTTTTAAAACTAAAATGAGCAATTTAACTTCAGAACAAGTGGCTGCTATAGTTGCTTTAATCGAAGATGGACGATCTCAAGCATACGTTGCTAATTTGATGAACATCAATCGGTCAAGTGTTTCTAGAGCCGTAGCCTGATATAGGGAAACAGGCAATTACAGTAGAGGACTTGTACCAGGTCGTCCAAGATGTTCTACTCGCCAAGATGACCGCTATTTACTACTACAAGCATTACGTCGAAGACATGTAACTGCGAGATAATTGCAGAACGACTTGGCTAGAGTCAGAAATACTCGTGTGAGTACTCAAACTATTCGGAATAGGTTACGACAGAGTGGATTAAGAGCTAGAGTAGCTGTGACAGCCCCTCGTCTCACTAGGAACCACCGAGTGGCTCGCTTAAGGTTTGCCAGAGAACATGTAAATTGGATCATTAATGACCGGGCCAATATATTCTTCACAGATGAGTCAAGATTTGGTCTTTACACCTCAGATAGGCGTATCTCAGTGTACAGACGAGACGGTGAGCGCTATTCGCAGTGTAATATCAGACCTAGACCTAATTTCGCCGGTGGCTCTATTATGGTTTGGGGAGGCATCTGTTTAACAGGTCGTACAGAGTTAGTACCAGTAGACAGAGGTACACTGACTGCCCACAGGTATATAACGGACATTTTAGAAGAACATGTAGTACCATATGCGCCAATTATACGAAAGGAATTCATGTTAATGCACGATAATGCACGACCGCATGTTGCAATAATCGTCCAGGAATACCTTAGCGATGTTGGTATTCCAGTTTTAGATTGGCCTGTGGTAAGTCCGGACATGAACCCTATAGAGCACGCGTGGGACCTCCTTCACAGACGGATACGAACCCAAAATGTTGCCCCAGCGGACCTGCATGGACTAGAAAATGCTCTCCGTGACGAGTGGGAGAATTTGGATCAGGCTTATATACGGAGGTTAATCGAATCTCTGCCAAACCGTATGCGAGCGGTCATAAGAGCCAGAGGTGGCAATACTCAGTATTAAAAGCTACTGTTATGACATTTTTCTTTCCAAAATTATAATTTCTTGTTTTAATAAAAATCTCAAGTATGAGTTCTTGTTTTTATTTGGCCTGTATTTTATTTAAACAATCATAGAAATTATATCTTAGAGCGCATTAAAGTATATTTACAACTTTATGCTACAAACAAAGATTATGCGATACTTTTATGATTCAAAACTAAATTATGCGATACTTTTTTGGCGGAGTGTATTAAAAAAAAATATTGCGGAATAGCATCATTATAATCGTCACATGATGCATGTTACTTTATATCAAACACGAAGTGTTTGATGCCAAAGAAAACACATGTTTTAGAATAGGTCCAGTATTAACATTTAGTTCCGAAGAATGCATGCCTTTATCTTACAATTAGTGACAGTTTTGTACTATTAAGTGTTAAGATTTTCCATGAGATGCTTGATTTTTGCTCCCACACGCATAATAGTATTTATTTGGTTAGGGCTTTAAGTAATAAGAACGTATTTTGTAAGTATTCTTTGCTATAAACTTAAGGAATCAGGTTGTCAAAGATTGGACAATTTTGTAATTACATATTTAATTAAATTGGCAATGTAATGATTTTTCTCATAAAGTCAGTCATTACATCAGTGGCCCTTTCAGATTGTTACCGACCACTGAAGACGAATTAATTAGTATTATGTTGAAACACCCAAAGGAGGATATCGCTCTAATCTGTATTGTCAATTTGACAATCGACACTTACACTTTGCTGCTACAAAGATGACAAGACTCGTGTCAGTAACTATAGAGCAATATCAATCTGATCGTTTTCTGCCAAGGTTTTTGAAAATGCTGTTTACTTTTGTTTACATTACCACATAATACGTTGCTGCCTTGTATTTCATCTAACCAGCACGATTTTTATTTAACGTAAATCAACAGTTATTAATGTTGTCTCCGTACATCAATTTCTAAGAGAATAACATTATTTACTCTGACTTTAGCTGAGCCTTTTTTTTACAGCGATTATATACATCCCTCTTCTGGAATACTGCAAGTGTTGCACTTGAGACCCCTTTTATTTATACTGGTTACTGATGATCTTGGCTAGTATTTGCTTACGAAGTTAACATAAAAACATGTTGATAAGCTCTCCCATTATATCTCTAAACGATGTGGCTCACTCGTAAGGTAATTCAGTGTACTCGATACTTGGCGAAGAAGGGATCTGGAGGTTCTATTACATATTTATGCATCTCTGCATTGGAAACTTTAGGATTCGTCCTACGATCCTGCAACTTTTGCGATGATATTCAAATTCAATATACTTTGAAGAGAATATTGCTATATAGTCCGACAATGGTTTAACCATTTAACATTTTCTCACAGCATAAAGAGGGTGTCATCAAGCGGTCCCTGATAAAATCCAAGGAAAATTCTAAGCAGGTTGTACATCAACGAATGTCATGGGGCAATATAATAACCAACAAAATAGAAAAGGAGGGTTCTAAAAGGGACTTCCAGACCAGGGTATGTATGTGGAATAATAAGCGATTTCGCTAAAAAGGACATGCGATCGCGGTTAGGTAAAGAACGTGTGGTTAACTGAAGGTGAACTCTATACTAAAGCACTAACATGGAATGGAGATGTTAAGTTCTTAACCTACTTCGACGCAGCAGACAAGAAATTAAGGCCATTACTGCGTTATCAACTGATCGCTGAAGGTTCTTAAATGATCCCTCGTCAAGATGATGCTAAGCTGCCACGGATAGTACGAGGAGCTTTAGGCTATCCTGTGGTTTGGCAATTACCTCCATAATATTCTTAACGATGGCGTTTTGGATAAGACATTCAACTGAATATCCACATCGTTTTGTTGGAATGTTTCGAAGATGAGTTACAGGTTCCGTCCTCTTTCGCGAAACTATTTATTAATGCTAAAAATATATACAAATAAGTTTGAACCCTCTTCTATGTCAGGTAACTCGATAGAAAACGATACTTTCAACAATGCAGATTACTGCACATATAACAATTATTGCACCTGCATATTTTTATTAAGCTAATCAGATCACCTGATCTCACTCCGCTAGATTTCTATTTATTTGGATTATATTTTAATAATAGAAAACAGGGTTGATGGCTTTACAAATGGTAACATAACGGTGTTGACCATTCTAAAGTAATGTTCGCATATTGATCTTTAGCATCAATAACTGAATACTCTTACTCTAAGGGAAAGATAAGTTTAATTCAATTAGTATGTACTTAGACATAAAGCTAATATTTTAAACACATGTAAATAACCTTAAATAAAATTATTATTAAATGAATCGAAAAATGTTTGAATAATTCATCTCCGGCCTGGATAGTCTTTTAATTTCAAGTGAAAAATAACAAGCTTCATAGTAGACTATGTAACATGGAAAAATTACAAGCAGGGATTAAAATCAAAAGAGTATATATAAATATCGAAATGTTAGACAACGTATAAATTAAAAAAAAATCGGATGCGCTTGATTAGTAGCAAAGTTGATCATATGTGCTTGTTATATATAATATATTTCATGTATTCATATTTTTACTGTATCATTCTCAAATGTTTTTTTTATTATACAAGTTTTTGTTTGTTTCCATCATTAAAATACATCAAATGAAAAAATGAAATAATTAAAATAATTTACCACTACTGAAACTGAAATAACTGTGATTTTCGTTCACCTCAATGATGATTTTTTAGGTGTATTAACATGTTCCGCATATTTATACATATTATTGTTGTGATACCAGGATGGTTCTTACAAAAAGATATAAAGGCGCTTACCATTGTCCACCAAACCATTTTTTCAAATTGTACATCACCGGAGGTCAAATTCAGTGAATACGGTGGATGATGTAAGTACATTTGAATAAGTCAAATTTTGGATTCTATTTGTAGTCTCCATGATTTTTTGTTGTCCTGGATCAGAATCTGTTTGTTTTGGGTTCTTCTTCATTTGAGTCTTTTGCGTGTATTGTAGATTTTACGGTATCTGTTGAATTTGTAGGAATACCATGCAGAAATGACTGTTTTTGTACAAATAATTTTAATTCGTCTATTTCTTAGATTAAATTGCTATTTGTTGTCACCAAGTTAGAAACTTCGTCGTTCAAAGCTTCTATCGCATCAGCACTTACTTTTTCTATAGCATTATTTACTTTTTGAGTTGTAAAAGTTTCTTATTAAAATTTGTAGCGGATTTAGAGGTTAGGTTTCTCGCATTCCTTGCAACTCCAATTTCTTCTAGATCCACCTTCTTTTAGCTGTATCACAACATGTTTGATATGTTAACACATGCGATAATTCCTCTCACGCTTGTTTCTACAACATATGTAATCATCATAACAACCGATATTATGCTTTTTGTTTTTTGTTTTGTGAACGAAAGGATGCACACATGCTACAAGAAGGAATAATCCTCCGTAACTCCGAAACCGTCACTCTACGCACTCATTTTCATTTTGGGCGTTACTATATCCCTTCAAGGTTTGCGGCACTTTATTGATATCCTGCATTTAAAGGCAAATATTAATTATCATTGAATAACAATTAATTGTTTAAATCAAATATGTATTTACTCATCTTCACTGCATTTCATTATAACTTGCTACCACAATTTCTATTGTAGAATTAAATAAAATATTACAATAGTTCATGGTATTACATCCATTTGATTCTATTAAATTGTCATGGTTTTATATTCTTTTTTTTTCAGTAAAAAGCATATCTGTCTTTATTTGACACGTTCCCTTATTTCTGGATTAAATTTCCTCTATTTTTCATTCCCTTTAAAAGACATATTTTATCTGCCGATTTTTACTTCCAAATCGCGGCGAAGGCAGTTCCTTTCGTTCTAAGAGTCTGTTAAGAAGTTATAATTTATACCTACAAAAAGGTTTACAATCCATTTAACGTAATTTTAAATTTTCTTTAAGCGACTTACAAGGGAAGGTTCCCAACCCAAAATCATCGATTTGAATTAATCCCTGTAGGTTTACGGAACCGTCCGTGTATTGTAAAATGTTTTAAGATTTTGCTGAATTTCACATTCGACGAGTCGAATTGGTCCTCTACATATTGATGGTTTGTAGATTTCGTCGTGTTTTAAAAACGTATTCAAACATAAGATGGGTTGAGGCAATATTTAACAAGCTTCAAACAGTGACTCAAGTAACAGGCTGTTTTCCGTCATTAAATTACGCGAAAATAATATGTATTGTCGGAATGAATTTGAAGAAGGGGCTCTAACTTATTACCTGCTAAAGACGTAGTTAAATGCGAAGTGCATTGAATTTGTATCAATCTGGATTTTTACAAGAGCAGGATTTCGCAGACATTTCAAACAAGGTGTTCCATTCTTCCGGAACTTTAGAATTGTGCCTATTTTGAGATACTTGTGGTTTTCTTCTGAATCACATAAATTTAGGGACGTTTATTTCCATCCAGGAATATCAAGTAAAAATGCATTTACAAGATCAAATTGCTTACTTGGCTCTATCTTGATATTGTATTAGAACGTCTTAGTAATGTTCAGATGGTTCAATATCGAACTCAAAGCTTTAGCAAATTCAAACAACAAAAATATATTTTTTTGGATAGCCGCATATCTTTTTTCTGTATCAATCTTGTTTTGCATAGGTTCAACGTTAAACGCGAGTTTTATATTTTAATATTTTTTGATTTTAATATTACACCCAAGAAGTTTCTGGTGTTAGGATTATTTGGTTGTTGTAGTAGCAGTAAACAAAAGATACTGTGATTACTATTCGTAACTGTTGGTTTTGTTCAAATTTGAAGCCTACGTAGCTGCTTACGAAATTAATTATATAAACAAGGGTTAGCACATATTGTATGAAGTTAAGGATAACGCACACATTCCAGACGACAAGACTTAAGGCAGTAAGTATGCTAAGAAAAGACAAGAGCATGTTTTGCAAACGACTGCGCAAATGTATCGAGTTGCAAAAATTTCGAGCGTTCATTGAAGGCTGATAAATATGCCTGTAAATAATGTTATTGAATCAAAATCTTCTTGCTAACAGTGGCTCTTGTAACTGGGAACATTAATGAAAATAAAATACTCAAATAACGTTTCGGCAAATGTACTGCCTTCATCAGAAATCATTTTAATTTCTATTCTCCTCTGATCTAGCAATAAACATCTGTAAATGGAGAACATTCTTCATCACGCAGAACGCTACCTTCGGGGAGATTTTGATTGAAGACAATAATTTACGAACAGCTAAGACGCGGCCTACATGTTTATCTTTTCATAATTTACTGTTACCTTGTATGAATTATTATTAAAATATAGTTTTCTTTGGTTCTTTTTTACTAAACAGATGCATCTTTCTGCTATTTACACAACAGAGTAAATATCATGGTTTGGGGTTGCTTTGCTAAAATTATTCTAATAAGAAAGGGAAAGGGAACAATATGACCTCCAATAAGCGTTTGTAAACAACAGGTGTGCCTCAAGGCTTAGTACTGGGGCCATTTTCTTACTCACCGTTAACGACTTTCCTGATTACATTACTTGTGGAAATGTATTTCTTATAATGTCTAATGTGTAATGCCTCATCTAACCAAAAAACTGTGTTTAGACATTCAATGTTGCTCAATACTTCCTTTAACATTTGCCGAGAGAAAATGAATGAAACTGTTCTTTAAGTTCAAAATATATTTTCATTTTATAGAATTGAATAACGTGTCTTCAATTGTTTTGCAGCATCGTTATTATTGCAAACATGATATACAGGATTCTCACGAATGTCCTTATAAAGTCCTACGAAGAAGTACCTATTGAGTATTGTTCTGGTATATGTTAACACGTAAAAAAATGAAGACCTTCCAAACTGGGCTGTTACCTTTGAATGGTCCTATGTGTAACGTTGAAATCTCGCCCTAATTTTTTTTTTATCTCAGCAGTTTCTGAGTTACATCCTATTGGCTTATAAACCTACCAAGTTTCGTTTAAACCACAATCTGCAAGTTACCTGTATTTCCTTGTAAAAGTATTATTTTAATAAGAACAATAACAAATTAGTATTGCGTACTACATAGCATCCCGTAATAAGAGATATAATCTCATCGACTTTTTATTTAATTCGCCTCCATTTTGGAACATCGTCAGAGCATATTTCGCTGTGCAAACATTTCAGCGTTAGCTTTAAAATTAGAGCATATATAATGTAGGGGAACATACCGTGTTTGATATGCTGGCCCTACTTGTTTCATGTAACAAAAAATATTGACATTGATGTAAATAAAATAAAGAACAGATGAAGAGAAACAACAGGCAACATTGCGTATGAAAAATTTATGAAAGTACACATAATACGTGTGTGTGTATATGTGAGAGTAGATCGAAAAATATGCGTTGGGAAGAAATCGGAAAAAAATAATATTTGCGATATACGATATACAACTGAATACACAACGCCTGATGAAAAAATAAAGGCTGCTCTGCATGAAAGGTTAATAAAAATTTTATGTATTTATACTTGAGTACAAGCTCAACGTAATAGCAGACATTTTTTAAGTCAAAAAAAAAACCTTATTGGATTTACTTAGGCACATATATTATATATCGCTTGAGATCTTTGAACACTTTTGTACTGGGAGACTTTGTAATACGTTGTTTGGATTTTCGACTTCCGAATACTATTAATTTCAATATATCCCTTCCGGCAGTGAAGTATAATCTCCGAGCGGCGTTTAGCTAACTGAATGAAAAATAGCTGCTATCCGATTGAATTTAAGCATTTAAATTTATAATGTATTCGAAATGAGAGGGCCCTGATGTTGGATCTTACCGGATGTCAATAATTTTTCATTCCGTTAATACATCACGTCAGTTATTCAAGGAGGACCATCCAGTTCATTTCTATCAGCTTCTGTATATCAGTTGTGTACATCAACAAAAATATGGAGATTGCAAACAAGAGGTCAATTACAGTTTAATTTGCCTCGGGTGAAAAACACGATTACGGAGCAAACCAAGGCGGAGTAAAAAATAAAAGAATATGGCTGATGGAGGATGAAACAACGGATACGGGAATGAATTGTATTTTAAATGTTACTGCGCACTTTAAAAAGGGATGTGGCATAGTACAATATTCCAGAAGACAAACGCGGAAACGATAGTAGAAACTATAAGAAATACCTTTGGAAAGTTCAATATGTCGGTTAATGTTGGTTACAGATGGGGGTTCAAACATGCGTAAAGCTGGCAATCTTTACTGAAACAATCTCATCCTCAAGTGCTTCATCTAATCCGTTTGTTCATGCAAGCGATCTCGTAACTGAATTTACTAGAAACAATTGTCCAAAAGTAATTATCTAATTAATCCTTTCAACCAAAAAGGTTTTTATTAAATCTCCGAAACGCGTTCGTCAGTTTAAACAAGTTTGTTCGGGCATTCCTCGGCCACCACAGCCAGTATTGCCGACATGGAGAACGCGGCTTAAAGCTGTTTTATATTATGAGGAATTTTTGCATATTGTTAAAGCTTGTATTTTAAATTTAAATCCGCAAGAAGCTCAAGCAATTTCAGTAAGCCAGCGGTTGGTTTCGTATATCGAAATCCATATTCAAATGGAGTAAATTTCCGAAAATTATTCACTTCTTTTAGATACTATTTCCAAATTAGAGAACATCAAGCTTTCAATATATAAAGCGGTAAATATAGTAGACGACCTCAAAGCCTCGTTAGGAAATCTAACAGACAATGTGGGAATGTTAACAACCGATAAATTATGTACGGTTTAAGTAAGAATGACGATTTTCAAACTACAGCGCGTATAGACAACAGTTCAAGTGGAAACCAAAAGCTCGAATGTGGGCACCAGCATATTTTGACCTAATTGTAGGAGTATGACTAAGTCATCGATGGAAGCCATGTTAATGATACAATACTACAGCGAATTTTTGTGTCGGTCTACGTCAGCAAAACAGTAATTACATACAGTATTTTTAATATTGTTAGCAACCGAGTCGTAGGCTGCTGCGGAAGCACTCGTTTCTGCAGATTTATAAGTAGTAGCAGTATTCGCAAATATATCAGTTATAACTCATTTTTATTAAATGTTGCAAGATTGTTAATTATAACTGAAGTAATTGTTGTGTTGCCAAGAAATATATATTTTTAAAATTTTGTTTGTGGTCATTTGGCATTGTCGTGTGCCAATTTTAAAAGCTTGATCATTGACATCACTTTTAATTTTTCCTGGAGCCTACTTCAAAGAATAATCCGAAAATATTACAATTACTTATTCGTCCCATCGTTAATATTAGAAAAATAGAACGTAAATCAAAAATAAAAGCGAAATGATAACTCTCCATTTTCTGGAGTCTCCTTTGCGTGAAAAGTCACGAGCTGCCACTGGTCCCGAACATTCATGCTCGTTGTAAACATCTATTATCGCGCTCGACATGATTTCCTTGAAACCTAATTTTATTCTCTGCTTCACTAGGTTTTCTTAATCAGCACAGAGAGAGCTTTAACAGGTGAATAGGCGTTGTTCGCCTTGACTATGCAAATATGTTTAGCAAATAATTTGTATGAATGCAAATTGTAGGTGGAGCGTTTTTACTATAATTAATACTAATAAAGTAATACTATTTTTAAGTCAACAGTTTAGAGGAGAACTTTATTGTACACCGTCTGCCTCAATGTCTTAAATTCTCGCAAATTTTTCAAAAGAAAAAGTAGAACTTAGGTGCAGCGAATGCTTTATAGTTTTGTGGAAAATGCTGGTTCAATGAAAGTTTAAAATATAAATGACTATATGAATGCAGTGTAATATAAATTACAGAACAAAGAGTGCATACGCTTTAAGGTAAATTATATTTGGAAGTTGTCCTTTATCAAACAAAAACTATGAAGGGAAATTTAAAGCATTACAAATTTAAAAATATACAAAAATATACCTTACGCGGGAGCACTCTATTCTCTCAAGCAGCCTTGTTAGAATAGTTTATGTCATTGGGAGGAATGCTTGAAAATAATTTTATTCAATTAAGTAATTTCTTCCTGCCTGTGTGCCTCCAAGTATAAATAAAAATGTGTACTTCGTGCTTGTTTTGTAGCCGAGAATGAAAGGAAAGGAAATAAGCGTATTTTACGTTTCGAGAATATGCATATAATCTTTTTCAAAAATAAAACATTGAGAAAAGGTTGTTGACAAATATGTTAAAGTCTCGAAGAATTATTGATTTTTACATTGTAAATTTAATATAACAAATTTTATGTTAATAAAAAATAGATAAATTTTAAATATTACCAGCGTCTAATTCATTTTTTGAACAAAATTAGCTATTTAGCATGGGGATGTATGCCAACCCAGCGGCGCATGACAAAGGTAATATTCATTCATAATATTCACTCAGAGTGGAAAGGGTTTTTGATCTAACACCGAAATCTGATAAATCCATTAGCTTGTTCTGCTTTCTATTAAAGTTGGAGTGGTTGGGTACAATAGAGATAAAGTCGAGACAACATAACCACTCAACAATCGTTAATACGCATACCAACCAAGAAAGTGAACAGACTTGGCGCTAGATAACCTAAATCTCCTAAATAACCTAAGACGATACAAGACAAAGAGATGGCAATGTTTGCCTTTCTAGATATTGAGAGGGAATTTAATAACTTGATCGCTTCGACAAGCTCTCTTGTAAAAGCGATCAGGGAAAAGGAAGTCTCTTCACGGGTTTATTGCTGGATAAGGACCACCCTGGAGAAACGCGTAATAGTGGAGTCTCTGGTGAAAGCTTGTATCAAAGTAAAGGAAGGGCGTAGATGCACATAGGGAGGTGTATTATCACTTCTTCTGTGAGCGGCTTTTGTAGATGAACTAATAACCAAGCTGTCCAAGGAATGTATTGCATAGGATATGCCAACGATCTAGCTGGGCCTAAAGTCAATCGTGCCGTGTGTGTGTGTGGAATGGAACAATTTTTCAAAGGAAGCGAAATATCTCGGAATATAATTCGATCAAAGAGATACGCAGAGCTCTCACATGACTAAAACCATCAACAAATCTACTATTGCTTTTGGGCAAATGTAGAAAGTTAGGTGGAAAAACGTTGAACAAAGATGATGCTGTGGTTGTGTATGGTGGACGAAAACATTGCAGGCACAGACAACAAAGACGAGCACGTCTGTGTGCGTGGGGGCCATGGAAATCAAGCCAACAGCTGCTTTGGAAGTAAGGCTAAACCTGGAACCGCTACACATATATATCCAAGACGAGGCTAAGTTAACAAACTACAGATTAATGAATGGCCAACTCTCAAAAACCGTTACACGCCTATAAAGCTGAATCCATAGACGGTTCAAGGACAGAGAATGAAGTCGTATTTGGGATTTATGGGAGTAGATCTAAAATATCTAAATCGCTAAGTTTAGTTCAAAGCGCCATAGTACTTCAAGCCGAAATAGTAAGCAGGTAGCAATCTGTTTATTGCTATTTATCTAGACAGTTAAGCGGTAATAAAAGCTCTAGATTCTATACAACTGGTGTGGAACTGCATGAATACACCGAACAGGCTGGGAAGACGAACTAAGTTGACCCTGGCGTGGGTACGAAGGCACGAAGGCAATCGAGAGAATGTAAAGAGAGACGAATTAGCCCACTCAGTGGGAAGGGCATACACGGTATTAAGCTACCACTAAAGAAGAACATTCGAGGTCAGAGACATGCCAAGCAATTTCTGATTGGACGCAGTCATACATTTACAGCAAACCTACTAAGCAGAGACAGGAAGTCTGTTTGAACAATAGTGGCCCTATTAACAGGAAACTGTGTGCTCAAGAAACAAATGAGCAATCTACGCCTGACAGAGAAAACAGCATGTAGATTCTTCCAGGTGGAAGGACAGACTGCCGTTTAAGTGCTGTGAGGCTATGTAGTACTGGCAGGAGTACGGCTTTCAGAAATTGGCTCGGAATTCTCCAAAGCCGAAACCTACATATGTAGAGGGACCACTCACAAGGCTGTTAAGTCTAGCAAAGAAAGCAAAGCTAATTTAACTAGTCCAATGATAGAGGAACGAAAATAGTTCTGAAAAGACGAAGAACCACGGGCAGTAGTCTACGTCACATTATCTATTTCTATTTCTTCAAATCTTTATGTAAAGTTAATCTATCTTATATCCATTCGTAGAGGTTGCTGCACTTGGACGCCAAATAAGCTTACAAATTAAAACAAAAATTGAGTTTGCATCACTTTTACTACTGATTTTTTTAATTAATTATTGATTTCTGCAAAACGAATAAACGACGTTGTATTTCAATTCACTCCAGATATCTTGGCTCTATCAAAAACTAGCGAGCACATCTCGTCAGTTAGTTTGTATTTGTCAACTTTTCGAATAGTTTCCATTAGAATCTAAAACTGTATTTCGAGCTTCTCGTTAACATTTCTACTGAATACAATTTATTCACTCTAAAAGTCATAATCCAATGCAGAAGAGTGCATATAGTAGTTTCTTATATCCAAAATATTTGATTTAACTTAAACAATTCTGTGTTTAAAATTAGATAGGTAATAATTACGACGCCTTCCATAGTACTTTTGTAATCACCGCTAGGAGCATGTCTGTTTCCGTTCCGTTCCGTTTCGTAGAACACAACTGTCGATAAAAAGTGAAAAAGTTTCGCTGGCATGGACTGGCGGAATCCCATATATGTATAAAACAATATTTCCATGCTAGAAGCGCGCTCCAAAATAGTAAAATGGGGTGCGCTGATGCGGCAATGTGTGCCATCAGGTGCCATCCA
Source organism: Oryctes rhinoceros (assembly GCA_020654165.1). Taxonomy (NCBI): domain Eukaryota; kingdom Metazoa; phylum Arthropoda; class Insecta; order Coleoptera; family Scarabaeidae; genus Oryctes; species Oryctes rhinoceros. The sequence continues at coordinate 5,176,440 of JAIOKQ010001013.1, forward strand.
AGAGTTACAATTGCTATGTGCTTATACTACTGATGTTAGGTGAGAGTAGGGAAGCGTCTTACACTTATTAAATATTATTTCTGAAGAAATATATACACATACAAATCAGCACGTGGTTAGAATCGCTTCCAGTTACAGAAAAATATATACAATTTCTACAGTAAGTGAATGCATTATTTACAGTTGTATATGGCATATTAGATCCCCTTTACTTTTAGTTATTGCAGGATACTTATTAATTTTTGATATAACTATTTACATATTTATATAAATCTGCAACAGCCTAAATTAATTAGGCAATGGGGAAAGCGTATGTCAAGAGGTCCAAATAATTATAATAAAACATTACAGAACAAGATTATTTGACACTACGGATCCTCGAGACTTTATCACAATGTTCGTTGTTCGTCCTAACTATTGGCATATTAATTGTGGCACAATATAAAGTGTAACGAGGTGGTATATTAAAACTAACTGCAACGAACAACGGAAGGGAATCAATTTGATTTTGTAACAATTTAAGCATAAATGTGGCATTACATCGCTCATGTTTTTCGGTCTCTTCGTTAAAAACAAAAAAGTTTAGAATATTATGTTTTACGGAATGAACTAAAAGAAAAACCTAGAACCTAATATAGGTTTTATATTTTTAAAATGCGGGTACCCTACAATACACGGTGCTTCAGAACTTTATCGTCAAACTGTCAGGACCAAATCTATAATGAAAAATTAGTTTAAAAGTCTTAATATACATGCGGTGAAAAACGTTTCAGATCCGAGATATTCGCTTATATAGGTTGTCAGGAATATGATCCAAAAAGAACAAGTAACGAAAACAAATCTAGTTAACTTACGGAATGAACGCATTAGAAATAAAACATTTAATCAGGTCATATTATATCCCTCTGTAGATACGTAGTTGAATACTAAATTTTACAAAGTTGCAAAGTGAGTTACATAAGTAGTAATTTCATTGCTACTAAAAAATATGTAATTTCGAAGAGGGTGCCACAAACGGCTTCCAATGTTCAATAGGGACTACGGGACATAATGTAACTGTTTGTACGGCAGCAGTATTATTTCAGAATTAACACGTTTCGAATAAAACACCGAAATGCATTAATTTTATTTTATAAATCTGTCTTTTGAATTTTTATAAAAAATATGGAATAGATAACTAGAGAGGACAAAGGCGGATGAAATTATTACTTTTTTACAGAGACGGCTAGACAGACTCGTGTTTTGTCGACTCTGGGGAACACCAGTAGTCAACACGAATCCATTCTCATGAGGCGAATAGACACGAGTCAATCTAGTCTCTGCAAAAAAGGAATAATTCCACCTGCCTTTATCATCTCTATATATAACATACGTTGACTTATTTCGTTTGTGGTGAAATAAAGGCAATCCTCAAAGGTAGCTTCCATCCACTTTTTCGATTTTTGAATTTTGATTAAATTCAAAAATCATTGAGCAGCTGGAGGTGTGACGCAATTTTAGGAAAAGTTCGTAGGAAACATAAAAAATGCTTTCAAGTACACTTTTTCAGAGCTTATTCCTGACATTTTCAGAGCTATTAATGGTATTAAACATGAAATTAAATGTCGATTAATGTTGCCATCGTGTTGAATCCAGATTACGTGGTCTGTGGATTTTCAAGGGGAAGAGTTCCGTTTGTCTATGAAGCCGTTAAAGGGGAAGTAATGCTTGTTATTAAAGCGAATTCCGCGCTGCTTCTGGCAACTGTTAGGTCCATTGCATGGAGGAGTCATTTTTTGTCAAAATTCGTCACTTCCTACGCACGGCGCCGGATGGAGATTGGCTGTTCTGCGATACTGGCATTCACATTGACAATATTTTCAGCCGATATTTTGGTATAATCATGAATAAGGGCTCTTGCACGTCTCTTTCTTTGAAAACGTCCGGTCAAAACTTTTAATTAAATTGGCAATAGCAGGCTTCGGTAATCGATTATGCTCTCCAAAATAATCACGTAACTTGCGGATCGTCAGTGTAAAATTTTTCCCATGTATTTAGTGGTTTTTTGCTATTAATAAACGTTCCCACAAAATGCAATGAGTCGTTTTTGTGTCAATATCCTAATTTTAAAAAACGAGAATTGACAAACGATAATAATAGCGATTCAAAATTGGAGTGCTTTGCGAAACGCCTGTATGCCAATAATGGGTGTCTTTTAGTTACTTTTTGGCATGTCAAAAATTCAGGTCCCAGAAAGCTAGTAGAAAAGGTTATTCATACCAGCTGTATCAATTTTAACAACATTAGTTGTATGAAAATAACTTGACGTGGACAAATTTACCCATTACATATGTCCCCATGCTCCGTTTATTCTATTTCTCACACTACCTGATCACTACGTGTAGTTTTTTTTAATCTTTTGTCAGGCGTTTGGACGCTTAAATACAAATGTTTCCAGTGCCGGTGTGGGTCGCAACTGTTTCAGGAGATGTGTGCGGGCTGGTGGATGTGTGTGAGTGTCGTGAAGTATCGGCGATTGCAGCAGGTGCTATTGCTGTCATCATAAATTATCGATACAACTTCAACCGCTCTATAACGTCTTATACTTCCGTAATTAAGTTAATTGTATGCAACGGTAATTATACAACGTAAATATATATGTGTACATTTCGTAATGTATTACGATGTCTAAAATTCGATCAATTACTCTCGATTTTGAGATCAATATATTTAAGGTGCTTTGAGCGACGGTACTATATCATATTAACTATCACATAACCAGTCAATAGAAATACGTAGACAGCGAAGTAAAGTACGATAGCGTTACCTAGATGGAGCTGTTTTGTCTATAGAATGAAGTTCATCCATTTTAGATTCAAAACTACGTCGAAAATTTAACATAATTTTATTTGTACTACTGAATTATTGTTATATTTATAATTAGATGTATATAAAGCTATTGAAAGAAACAAAATAATTCTAGCTCTCTTAATTCAGCACCACGCTTCATCAATACTAAAGTAAGAATTGCATTTGTTTCTGTCATTCATACAATTTTCAAAATATTATTTTTTGTTCGGGTTTCAACGTCTGCTGAAAAGGCAAATTCTTTTCTCTAAAGTTGGCGTAATGTACCATGTTTCGTCGTTTGATCTTTCCAATTCTTCAAGCACCTAATATAGGACAATGATAATAAAAAAAGAAACAAATTAACAGTCCTTTGCTTATTAAGTTCTAAATATTGACTGCTTTCTTTGAAATTTATTTGTTGCCTATTTAACTTTATTTGCTTTTGCGTTTTATAATTCAGGGGATACCTTTATTACTGCTGAAGGAATTTGCTTATTTCGATTTTTGACTTTTCATTTTTAAAAATGAAATTTTTCTTATTTTTATTGATTTTGCCTTTGTGAATATTAAGCATACATCTATAACATGAATCTTTCAACTTTTATTGTAATAACATATTGTGTAGGTTTTTTTAATTTTAAAGAAATCTGAGATTAAATCTATGTAAAAGTATGAAAAAGAACGGTTTTCACGGTCGCTGAACAAGGAATCAAACACATCAACAAATAGAAACTTAAAACCAAAAACATTAATACCACAACGCATTAGTTGAACAATGTCGCATCAGTTGAACTTAGAAAGAGTTAAAATTTTAGCCATTACTATCGTAACCGTCATTTTAATTTTTTCTCTAATATAAGTGAATTATTTATATTTAGTTTTATATTTAGTGACTTTACATAGAACTTTACATCATATGATAAAGTTGTATCATGAGCATCAAATGTAAGGCTGATAGCATCTTATTCCTTAGCATAACTTGAGTTCGATTCTTGCGAATTGCCTATGGCACTACGTCAACACGTATTGTGGGATGGTCTCATATTGATGATGTACCAGGAAAAACTAATACCATCATACGCAGCGCGGCTTGTTGCGAATTGTACGTTATTGAATACCCACAAGACAGAGCTTATTCGGTTTCGAACAATATCGACGAATGGTAGTATTTAGGTATTTTATCATGGAACATCTATTTCAGACCTTGATAACTAAAGTTCATTACTTTTTGGCAGAGACTAAACAAACTCGTACTTATTCGTCTCATGAGAATGGGTTCGTCCTGCTTACTAGTTTCCCCGAGAGTCGACAGAACACGAGTCTGTCTAGTCTCTGCTAATTTCGTGAAGTGAACGAAAACTAGCGAAATTTATTGACAACATATTTTTCTGGCTCATGCTGGACTCGAATATGAAACTTGAGGGCCACTATTATTCTACAAAAAGCAAATTACGCTTGCGCTTTATACCAATTATATTGAGATATGTCGTCCTTTGCTTAAGAAACTAAATATTCTCATTCTTCATGGGTGACGGTCACGGTAATCAAAAATCTACCGAGAACTGCTGTCCGGTATCTGTGCCGTCTAACTTTGCACAGTTATCTGAATGTGCTATGTTGCGTAGATTGGTGTCGCTTTTGGAGAAGTATTACCTCATTCACTTGTCTCAACATGGCGTTAGGATGGGTAAATCTACTATTTTGCTATATATCTATCAATTTTATAGCTCCACTTATCGATAAAAAAAAAAAAACATGTAGACTATTTTGTGGCCTTAGTAAAGATTTTGTTTCCGTTCTTCGTCGCCGTTTATCGAATAAGTAGAGAAATGTGGATACATTTCTTAGGAATACAGCATTTACACGGTATTCCTCTTATTTTCAATTTGTGCTAATTGAACTCGAGAAAAGCTGAGGAAGTTACTCAACCTGTTGTTTACCAATTTCTTTGAGTATTGTAAAGATCAGTTATACATTAATGATATACTTACATTTTTAACTATAGATTTCTTCATTATCTTGTACGGCGATGATAGTTCAACTACCGTCAGCGATCTTACCTTAGCCATGGTTCTCATCCAATAGATTGTATATGATTCTTACTAAGACCACAGAAGTTCTGTTCCACACTAGGCAGAGGCATCTAACAAGAGTTCGTGGGAGTGTTCGTGAGTTGTCAGCATCTTTGTATAGAACTTCGAAGCAAAGTAAAGTGAACGCCAATCACTTAAACGCCAGTCTTTCTTGAATATTTCATATTCCATGTTTTTCGACATATTGTTAGTATGATTGCATTAAAACTGCTGTGTTTCTCACATTCGTAACCTAAATTGACGTACAGTTAATCTTTTGTGGAAATTCCCACCGTACCAACTTGTCCTTTGAATGCAGAACCGATATTCGATGATGTAATACCTTTTACAAAAAAAAATCAATTGTTTTTTGTAAAATTCAAATTCAAATTGTCAAAAGTTTTCAGAATTGCCTTCAGAATTCATTTTTAGGGGCCAGGTTGTGTAGCAAGCTATCAGAGAGTCAATAACATTGTCGTCAAACAGGTTTAAGTTTGAATTTAAAAATTTATTACGTTACTACAATTTTTATACTTCGCAGGAATACTTCAATTTTCAATTTGTAAAGCTGAAAGCGTATAGAATTACAATTAAATCAGTTTCCCCCGTTATTATTAGCGACAAGTTGGTTGGACAGCCATGATCATCATCAGCCATAGATATCATTTGAGAATTGTCAGGACAATAAATGTTACTCGAAATGTAATTTATGTGAGTATCAGGATACAAGGAAAGAACTTTGATCTCATTAGTCAACTTTCGAATGCGGCTCAAGATTTCCGTATACTAATTTTGATCTCTTATTATTTCCGGATTTTCATTTCAAGAAATATTCTATAAAAAGAGTAATTTCCGGAAATATATAAATTCTTACATCATTCATTATTTGTGAGCTGCTTCCCTTTTTTCTTTTTTACTTTTGTTCCTTTACCCTGAGGATGGGATTACTTATTCTTCAATATAATGCCAGTGCTCACTTCATTATTAAAGAGAGATTAGATGCCTTCAGTAGGCCCGGTATTTGTCTATACTTACCTATGCCACTACTGCTATTATCTCGTTACTAGGCTACCCTCTACGGAGATATTTTATTTCCTGCTGGGCATCAAGTACTTAATTATCCTTCTTCCCGGGATGCTAATAATAGTATAATATGTGCGTAATATGTGCTGTATATAATGCAAAGAATTGGTATTTAATAAATAATTATGCAGTACAATGTTAATGAAGGTTAATACAATTCTCGATGCCGTGCTTGAAGAAATTTTAGGGTTTTAAGTATCTTCAAAAGAAAGAATTTGGTACTTAATATTTGAAATATTTTGTTTAACTTCTCGAAGCGTTATAGTGCCTCTAAAGTACCATCAACAGGGGTGAAGTCTTTTCATTTCTTTCAGTTAATAGCTGTATAACCCTCTGACGAACGTAATCCAGGAGGTGCATGTCAAATGCGAATAGGAAGTTTTCCGTTTAATTTGTACGATATGCGAAATCGAAAATTTGCAAAGCTGAATCTATTTAAATAAACTAAGCCGGTTCTAATCATTCTAGGTGGTAAGGAATATAATCACTGAAGACTGCCTGAAAAAGAAGAACTTTTTGTGTGCATCAATTGCAAATTTTGTATAACACCAGATGGTTCCTGCCGAATTGCTCGGTTTTAGGGTTAGGCTTGAAGCTGCTACCAACTAATCAATTTTATGTATCATGTTGCGAACGATGTAAGGACGAAGTGCAGCTGCACATACAACCCTACAACGTGAAGCTTTTCTGCGAATTTTGTTGAAGACTGAGCAAGTGATTATTAATTGTTGAAACTCATTTCTGATGTGCAAAGTGGAAAGCGAGAAGATAGAACACAAAACTACTATCGTTAGATGGCCTTATAATATCCTTCTACCACTTACGCTCTGAAAATAATAAGCCAGAAAAGGAATTCTGTTCTTGAAATCGACCACTAGATGGGCCTCTAATTCGGATAAGTGGATGAACTGGGCACTATCGGTAGTGAATATCGAATACCATCGATAACACATACCGACATCCTATATTATTGATATTACTATCAATAGAGCTAACGATAAAATTACGTAAGCTGCATACATTAGAATTTGTATAATCTTTTCTTTGGTAAACAACACATAAGTATCGGCACCTTCTCTACCACACAAGTTTATTTATTATATAGTAATATATAATAATTAGTCAAGGACGGCCGTTTCGAGGACACGAATGGTCCTCATTATCAATCGGTGACCGAATATGATGATTTGATTACTGAAAAATCTCTTCGAAAATAAAACAAAATTTGCGATAGTAACAACATTTTATTATCAAAAAGTACACGTAAAGTTGCTCAATCTACAATAAATGTTCGAAATGACTTAGTCCAGCCTGGATACAAGCATTCAATCCTCTCGTCATCGACTGCCGTACCCTTCCAAACACACCAGGGTTGTTTCTAAGTGAGTTACACCCAGAAATAATCCGATTTCGCAATTCATCCAAATTCTCCACTGGAGTAGCATAAACTAATGACTTCAGATAACCCCATAAGAAATAATCCAGAGGGTTTAAGTCTAGAAATCGAGCAGGCCATGCGTATGGCCCACCTCGGCCAATCCAGCGATCTTCGTATGTTGCTGTTAGAAAATCACGAGCAACCAAAATGAAATGTGATGGTGCACCATCGTGTATAAACCTCATTGCAATTCTTGTCGCCAATGGTACATCCTGCAGAAGCTCGGATAGTATTTCCTCCAAAAAGTTGCGATACACCTCGCCAGTAAGTCTTGCTAGTAGAAACACCAATTGGAATACTCACCCACAATTCCAACCCAAACATTCAAGGAGAACTGATGCGGATTTCATGCGGATTTTCATCTGCCCGCACATGGTTGTTATGAAAATTCCTTATTGGATTTCTTGAGAATCTGGTTTCATCGGTGAAAAGAATGTGCATCAGGAATTGAGGGATTAGAACTAATGTTTGCAAAAGCTATTGACATAACGTAATACGTGGACGATAAACAGCAGATAGTAGTGCCTGAACATGTTGAATATGGTATGGATACAACAAATTGCTCTTAAGAATTTTCTAAACCGTCCAATGACTTACATTCAAAGTATTGGCAATTTGTCGCGTAAAAGTACTTAGATCATCCTCTATCATGTCCAGCACATTTTGTTCCAGTTGTACTGTTCCTAATGTCATTAAACTTCCTGGTCCTCCATTTCGTTTCAATTTGCCTGTTTCGACGACGATGAATTTTTTCGAAGATTTTTCGGTCGGGGATATTGCGGCCAGGAAACCGTTCAATGTATAATCGTCTAGTTTGTAATGAATGCATGTAATGCATGTCAGTCATCTCGGCGTTCATATACATGATAGACGACCTCATTAACTGTTAAAGACACGTCAAACAGCCAAACGTCACTCAATGTAAACAAGTGCGATCGATACAGGTGATGATCATTGACGAGACGTATTCAAATGAAATCCACTTGTACGTTAGTGGATAAAACAGCAGTTCCAAGTTATTGTGAACAATTGATTTGTACTTGGTAAACTCATTGGCGTACGCCATCTTTTTATTTACATTAATAATTTTAACAAATATCGAATTATTGTTGTCGCAACTTTTGTTCACTCTGTATCTTCGAAACAAAGGGGTTTTCAGAAATCATCATCGGACAAAATATTCTTAGAATACCTAGTTTACCTAACACCTTGTATATAGAATTAAAGTGAATTCTTACAAAAAACTATTACATGCAGCGAATAAATTAAATTTTACAATTCATGAGAAAACTGAAATTAAAAGGTGTGATACGCCATTTATACAGGATCACTATTTGTTTATGCGGTATTTCCTTAAGTCTAAATAACTCACGGGAAATTACTGAAAGAAAAGAGAACATAGAAGGATGAATTATGCACTCATTACCAGATTATGCAGAAAGGCTCCAAGGAACCTTGTTTTATTGATTTAGTTTGCAAGACTTTTATAACAGCGTCCTTTCCTTCTTCGGTTCTATTGCGGATTAAAACAAAATTAATCGCGAAACGAAGAAATAGGTTTTCTGTGTGATCAAAGAGTTAGTTAAAATAGCTCCGATGCTTCGTACTTTTTATCTTTCTGTCTACAATATTTCAGCTTCCTTCATAGACATAACCTTAAAAGACTTTTATAAGGAAATCTTTGGAATTAATTTAATTTTAAATATCTCCGGAAATGATCATCCACCTTCTTCAGTCAATATTAGTATTTGTAAATACAGCGTAACCTGTATAATTAAGAAGCTCTCAAGTAATTTCATCTGTGCATCAAATAATATACAGATTCAATAACATTTATCTGAATCTTATAATTGGTAATGCCAACATTTCCTTCAATTAATTAGTTTGGATTACCTGTAGTATACCATAATTTATCTTTGACTCTAGCAGAATTTTATATTATGCTTCATACTCCCAATATTGTAGTTAAATAGTAAAAGAATTGGAGTGATTTGCTTGAAAATGATAATGATGATGACAAGCCTCATAGCAATTACTGCGGTTTTTACAATTTTCATATATCCTTGTTAAAATTTTCCGTTACTGAATTCGCTTAATTCCATACATTAAATTATTTGCTTAATTAACAATATTAAGTGTGTTCTAGTAAATTTATACACAAATACATTGTAAAATTACAAAACAACTTAATATTTGGGAAGATACACAATTCATTTATTTTGGGGCGTGCAAACCATTTATTTAACCGAAAAAAAAATGTGGATAAAAATTCTAGCGTATGATGGTGGAATGAATATTACAAGGCCCAAAGGAAGGTATAGGTATTGTGAGGTCCACGTTTCATTTTAAAAGTGTCACAAATGCCTTTAGAATATTGACTTAGTAGTTTTTTTTTTTATAGAAACCGACACTTACTTATTACACTTATTAATAACTATGTTACTATCCACGAAAAGACAAGTAAGTTTTATCTGAAACACTTCCTATTTAACAGCTATTTATTGATGCAAACATTAATAGAATAATTAAAACAAGCCAGAAAGCAAGGCTTCAAGAGCCATGTCTACGATGCCGGATCAACACTATATCCAGAAGCAGGATCGTTTCTTAGGAAATCCTTTTTCCTTTAGCATAAAAGTTATTATTTACATTTTGTTAAGTAAATAAATATATCTTTTTTGTTACTTTTGTAATTTTTGACTTGTGTCATGACTACTGTGCATGTTGCGATTGCTCACGGACTCTAAGTTATTTCGATTACGCGACGCTTTTGGCGTAGTGTAGACGGTCAACGAAAATTTTGCCGCTCACAATATACATACACTGTCGATTAGAATGTGTGTGAGCACACGACTAACAATAATAGCAGACCGACAAGGTAGATCAACCTCATATTACTTTTTCCGCGGATCCAACTGTCGGTCAGAAAAACCAGTTTATCGTTTGCGTTACGCCTAAGCGTAACTAATAAACACAAGAAACTCATAAATGCAGGGAGAGAAGTGTGCAATAACAGTGGAACCTTCCTCGATTTTTTAACTCATTTGTTCTATTACCGCAGACATTTAAAAGCAAATATTTCTTTTTCATACGCTGGGAATTTCTATTTGCGTTTTTTTTTCGGTTAAATAAATGTTTTCTGAATTATTTATTCGTCTCAAGATAAGTAAATCACTCGGTATATCGTATATCTTCCGAAGTACGTTACATATTAGGAGTATCAAGCCTGCTAGAATCAAAAATAAATTGTAGTAAATTACAGCTAAGTCGAGCTAATTGGGGGAAGGAAATGTTCGGATTACTGATTATAATGATCCTTTAACCTGAACTGCTTCAAGTGAGTATTATTGAATCCGTATTTGATTTGATGCACAGGTGAAGATGCTTGAGAACTCGTTAATTATAGAGGTTACGCTGTAGTTACTAATACTAGTATTAATCGGAGAAGACGCATGACCACTTTCGAGAAAATTTAAAATCAAATTGATTCTAAATATTTCCCTTCAAGGATCTTTTGTTTAAGATTATATCCATGAAGGAACTTGATATGTTTTAGATAACATGATAAAGAAAAGTATGGAATATCGAAACTATTTAATTAATGCAGAAGATCTGTTTTTCCGTTTCGCAAATAATTTTGTTTTAAATCCACGATAGAACAGAAAATAGGAAAGGTCATTCTTATAAAGTAAATTAATAAAACAAAGGCGGCTTTCTGCATAATCTGATAATTTACTCTTCTATGTTTTCCTTTTCTTCCAGTAATGCGGTGAGCCATCTCGATTTAAGAAAATACGGCATAAATAAATAATGCTCGTGTATAGATGTCGTATCAAATCTTTTAATTTCAGTTTTCCCATGAATTCTAAAACTTAATTTATTCGTTATATGTAATAGTTTTTGATAAGAATTCACTTTAACTTTAGATATTAAAGACTTCCGGCACACTCAAGAGTATAAATTCGAAGCAACTGCATATAATTCCCAGCAACCGTATTCCAGTAATATGTCAAGTGCGGATTTACTAAATACCCTCCCGTCTGCGTCACATTATCAGATTTAAGTTTGAAATTACTAAAGATATGCCGAGAGGGACGGTAGGGTGTGGGCCCATGCAGACAGATTTTAGTCTTTGTCATTTTCTCCGTTCCCCTTTACAGCCTTCACGGAAACTGAACAAATAATTCTTACATTGCGGGCTAATTATAAGCCTGCGTCAACCAATATGTGATAGTAATTATATTAATTTCAGACAGAACGTATGGGATTGTAATTTTGAGTCGAATTTCATATTGGTAATGATTCTATTATAGAAGTACTAGCGGTATTAGTACTCAGGGCTCATTTTAGGACTAGACGTAGATGCTCGAATAGAGGTTATCATTATTAGGAACGCTTCCTGCTGAAGTTAACATCGGCATTAGTAATTCTTATTAAAGTTCGTGTTCGTAACCTCCGTCTCTTCTAACCCACATACAAATATACCGGCTTGAAGTGCAGCAATAATTTCGTGAATATCCCTTTGATTGTTCGTACGTTAAATCTAGAAGTCCCTCTGTATTTATAGTAATTTCCCCTCTCTATTCTATGATTGAAATGCTTTCCTTTTGTTTGATTATGTATTTAACTCATTACCAGTGTCATTTATATACATAGCATCTAAGTCAAATTTTTATTTTCTTAATCAGAGACGATGGAAAAATATTGCATATTGTTTTCTGAAGCATTCCATATTGTTGCTTTTAGAAAATTATTTTAAATAATGAAATCTGAAAGTGAGTTAGTTTTTGTAAAGAAACTTGAATATTTTCCTGTCAACCTGGGTGATGTCAGTGAAGAGCAAAGAAACGGAGAAGAAATATCAGAAACGATGGAATAACAACATGTAGGCGGACTATGGCTGGATGTTGAAGAGGGATGTCCTCATAGTCGAGTGTAGGAAATAAAAAAAAAAACAACAAACGGAGGTTTTGGACCAAAACAGGAAGATTTCTTAGGTGGCAGCAGCCGTAAAGACAGGAGCGTGACCAAATATTTGGACGATGGTCTACTTAACTGTAAATAGATTATTAAAAAAATACTTCAAATAGACCGAAAGTATATGATGACTTTGAAGATTCGATGGGTTCCAGCTCGTCAAACATTAATTATCCTAGTCAGTGAAAAGGAGCTGTTCAGTCAAAAGAAAAAAAAAAAACGGTTATAAAGAAAACAAATAAAATCTGCAGCCAAAAATAAAAAGATTACGGATACACACATGATGGATGATACGGAGGTAACCAAAAGTATAAGAAGAAATATGGTGAGGTGGTAGTTGGCTTAAGACATCAGAAAATCGGGTTGAACATTTGAGTTAGACTTCTCTGGATTGATGATGATGGATGAAGATAAGATTTATGAGTTAAATTCCTGCTCAAAAGGTGTTCTGGACAAAGAGCAGAGCAAATGCTTTGGTGATATATTTATGTGGCAAGAATTATCAAATTTTGTGTTTTGTCGAGACACGGTTAAAAAGGCATGAGGCTAAAGTTACAATAATTTAAAGAAACTTTAAATTTCTCTATACGTTTTGCACTTAACCGAATAGACTTTATTCACGGCGGAGTTTTTGGTATGGTGACTTCAATATCCTTACAGGTTTAGAAAATATTTATCTGTATAGATTGATAGATAACTTATCTGTTGGAGTTGGCTTTGAGATTTGTATAATAAAATTGGGTAGTTCAAGGATTATTGTTTTTAATGTAGATAGATCGCCTAGGGATAACATTAATGGGTTTATAAATCAAAATGTTTAAGATTTCAAAGACGATTGTGATTACAGGTGACTTTAACGTCACCTTTGGTTCAGTGGGTAGAGATGCAAATATGCTTTGGGACTATTTTACTTAAGATTTAACGACTATAATCAGTGTTCTCAGAATATTTGCAAATATTAGTAAGTTTTGGTTTTATAACCATGCAACTACTATTGATTTTGACATTATAAATAATTTAAATATTAATGTAATTAATAAGTTTATCAGATATGTGGAGGGCAACTTTAAATTTTGTGCGGCAATTTTTACGATTTCAGCAAGGCTCTCGATTGCGTGCAGCACGATAGGTTAATTGGAAAATTAGCAAAATATAAATACGATAATTTAAGTATCAAACCTTTTAAGTTTTTTTTTTTCAAATAAAAGAACATAAGCAATAAAATAATAAAAAACCAGTTCAGTCGGAAAGTTATTTAATCAAGTGTTACGATTAGTTTGACAATTTCCATCAACAAACTCTCTTCGGGCTCTAGTATAGATCTGTTGTTTCAATGGAATCGTCTAAACCAACAATAATATTTACACCATTTTGTCATTGGATTAAACTTTATACAATATTGAATGAACGATAGTATTGCTCATCTCATTTTTATCAAATAGAAAGTACACCTGCGATATAATAATGCTATTTATTATTTCATACAATTTTCTGATAATTTGCAAAAAATTGGTATGTCGAGATATTAAATATGGCGATGGAAGCTAGAAAATAGGTATTTTAACAGGTATTTTATCGTTAGAAACAGCAAATGTTAAATTAACAAAATATATTTCTACGTATTAATAACAGTGTCAATTTTATAATAACCTAAAACGATGATAAATTTCAATATGACGTAATTAATGAAATAAAAGAAGCGCTGCGAATAGTTTTCTGAAGAAGCGGTGTGATTAGAACAGCTTGCGCTGGCAATAAGTTATTGAAAAGTACGTCAGACAAATTCAAACAAAAATTAAATCCGTAACTAGAACGCTATCGGAAGAGTTTCAGATAGTATTAGACTTCGTAACCGTCAAAATTCCTCGTAAAGACACAATAATGCAAAAAGCACCACCTACGCGAACGATATTTGAATTCGCTGTAACCTACATTGAATCTGTAAAATTTTACAGTGTTTTCCCATTTATTACCCATTTCGAAATCAACCATTTCCGTTACAATTTCTGAAGTTTGTGATGACACTTATACCAGCTTGCGAGATTTTATACGGATATGTAAAGGATCGGGGACATTACATGTAGTATAATTCCAAAAAAATATAACGGGGATTAAATGTTCTTTAACAATTGGTACGTGCACGAGATTTCCTGCCGAATTTATAAAAAAAAAGGTTACAAAATTGTGCCTAAGTATGTATATATAAAGCAGTTTATTGGTTAATAAATTGTAATATTATAGAATACTTACAGAGAATATAAAGAAAAACGTAAAATTAAACAGAAATAAATATAGCCTAAGTGTTTAAGGACCAGCCACTTAAAAAAGAAAGCCGCTATTATTCGTCTTGAACACCACAATTATATTAATTAAATACCGAGCGAAAGACAGGATAATAACAATAATAATAATAATAGAAGGTACATAGCCAATTAAGTGTCGAATTGTGCGTGTTAACGCATGATCATGATGAGGAATCGCATAATATATCGGGGGTATATTAGCTACTAAATCGTTCACGCAGTCGACATGTCAGTGCTACGGGGGACAAAACACGTAGCGCACCGGGGATGGCTTTAAATAAGCGAACAATATTGTAAGAAAAAGACCTTTCGGATATTTCGAGATTATGTATTGAGGGCGTCGATAACCCCCTAGATCTAAGGTTAATTACGTGCACATCGGTTCTAAACACCAATTTCCGATACAGATATCTCGGCTTCTTATTATAAATGATGGAAAGATAATCCGCTCTGCCTGAAATAGTCATCCAATAGGCCCTTTCAAAGGCAGGGGAGACGCGATCAAATCAACGGATGTCACATACAAATCTTAAACGTCTGTTGCAAACGCATTGTATCAACACTATCAGGGCAATGATGCACAAGTGACGCATTATATTTCTAGATTTAGCTCAAAAGCTAAATCTAAAAAGCTGCCATACAAAAGCTTTATTAAAAATCCTTTTTTAATAACAGAAGGCATATGCTCCTTAAAACGCAACCCAGCATCCAACATCAATCCCAAATTACGGGCACTGTCGAAATGAAGTAAATTATCGTTATTAATTATTATTTTAATGTCCTCCAAAACAGTCGTCCTAGTCTTCTTCCAACCAAGGACCGGTACACAAGATTTTCTCAGATTAATAGATAGAATGTCGTGCAGACACAGTCACAATCAAGGGCAAATCAGAATTGATTTTAAAAATACTGTCATGCATATTAATGATTGAAAAAGAGTAATAGAGTGGCATATCGTCAATATATATGTGATCTTTTCATAAACTTTATGAATTGATTGCTTGGGTTAGTTTGATGAGCAAAAACTGTCGGCCACTATCGATACACTAAACACGGACTGGTTTGTGTACCACAAACTAAACAGCTGTACGATAAAAACAGGCTAATTGAGTTTGCAAAAAGCAGGTTTCAAAGTTCTTCGAGGGGCTCAATCACCTTGCCAGCAATCACCTTACCAGCGAGTCAAATCATTGAAATGGTAAGTTAAACACTACGTGACAATGAATAACACCACATTTAAGTGAAAAATATTGAAGGGACAGCGTTAAAAGAATTTCTCGCACTCGGAAAAATTTCGAGAAACAATAACCAAATAATGATAGTAATATAGCTTCCTTATAGTACTGATGGAATCACTCGCGCAAAAAGCAACGTGAGGATAGGAAAGAAATTTAGCCCGTGTACCTATTTCTGCCTATCTGGCGTCACGAGCGTAGTACTGACCATATAGCATGTCAAAAAGACACGTTGCTTTACTCAGAATCATTCTGCTGGTTTTTTTGTCCTTACATTACTTTTTTTGGCGTGAGTGATTTCATCAGTGCGATGAGGAAGCTATTTTGGCGTTATTTTTTTTCGTTACTGTACAAAAATATTACATGTATCGAAAACAAACTTAATTAGCTACCCAGACGTAGTAGATATTCCTACCAGTAAAAAAATTAATTACATATACAATTACTATTACTCACATGTTACATTATGAACATGGAGGCCACCTGAACTGAAATAAAACTTTATCTTTACATCATTTACACGGTTCTAACCTTTCGAGTTTAATTCGAAAGCTCCCCGTATGTAATAAGCTTCAAATAATCTTTTAACAAAAATAACGTATTCGTTACAGTTCTTTAAATATTTACATGTTTCTAAAAATTTGAATTTTTGGGTTGCTGTTCCCTTGTGAATAGACCATTATAAGATTCATAATTGCGATAGCGGAAGCTTTTGCTATACATGGTTAGGCGATGACAAGGTGCCCTTAACCAAGAGTACGTTGGTCGTTAATTTGAAATCGAAAAATAATTTGATTTTACAAATATTCTGGCTAGCGATATGTGCAGCGATTGTAATTTTCTAGGACTGTAAATTAATAGCCAGCGATCATCAACGAGTTTGTTGCCGTAGATCACTTATAAATAGGAATTTTGAATTGTTTTAATCCTTCGTGCGGTGAGAACATCTTTGAACAGCTTTGCGAAGTGATACAACCTGCACGTATTATTCCGCAAGTTAAATTCCAATAATACGAATGCTTCGCATAGCTGCGATTTTTAAATTAGATATAAATTTCTTTAGTTAAAGTCCAACAATAATAATATGAACTTCAGAGCAGTATCTAATATTATTATTCCACAGATGACACTGCATTCTGGATGATATTATTTTGTTATTGAAGTTATGAGAATGATACTTGATGCAATTGTTTATGTTCACCCACTTAAGTACAACCAGCTTATGAGCGATTCGATCATATTTTGTTATATTAAAAATGTAACCTAAACGCTAATTTTACACTCTTTAAATTCCTCGTTGACTACAAGCAATCAAGCACAGCTAAAGCAGACAAACTGTTACACAGCATCGCCTTAGTCGAAATGCTGATGATTCTTCTATGACGTTACAGCAACTTAAGATTGATACAAGCAGCTCCAAGAACCCTCAATACTTGATCACTATATCTAGAAGAATTATTACACATGAGCCCCAGGTTCTTAGCACTGTCTGAAAGCGGAACAAATACGCCGATCCAAATGCGACAAACCACAACATTATTCGGTTTCCCAAACAAAATTGCCATTGGCGTAGAGGGGTCAAGTTTAAGCTAATGTAATTCAGCACAGTTCTTGACACCATCCAAACCACCATTAATATCGTTTATTGCCTCATCAACGACGTTAATATCCAAAGATTTATAAAGCATCAGCAACACGAACAGACTGAGATTTGTCAAACTGAAATGACTGCATCAATCGCCGAATCACTGGATCCAATACAGTGACATATTGAAAGGATGGTGTTAAAAGCCTTGCTGAGATCCAACGATCTATTCTTATCTCTCGCGTCCTGTTTCCTTCAACAGTGTCGTCGTACAAGTGTGATCACGCCTTACTCAAATGACATTGTGGTAGTAAATTATATTTGAGATGTTGATTATTATGATTAAATATAACTTTTTCTAATACTTTACTCATGATCGGTAAAATTCTAATTGGGCGAAGCGCACTAAATTGAGATAGTTTATTTAATTTGGGCAGTAGAGTCAAAATGACTTTTTTTCTAAGCAATGGGAAAAGTGTTCTTATATAAACAGGCATTAGCAATCTGACTTAACTTAACTTAAGTAAGTTAATTCCATTATTATCAATTCCTATAGACAGGCTCTTTATACTTTACAAAATTTTCAAGATTTCTAAGGTATCAATAGCACTTGCAATTTTGCTTCAAAATTAAGATATTAACACTGTTAGTACAATCCACGGATTTTATTGGTATTATGTGGGAGAATAGGAATGCTATTAATACAATGTTTATTAATTTCTTGAAAAAATTAAACGGATTACTTTTAGTGCCGTTCTTTGATAGTAATTGAAAGTATATTAGTTCGATAGTACAAGTAGGCATTGGTATTTTACCAAGCTTTCAGAATTTTTTAACGTATATTTTCTCGTATCTCGATCGATAAAACTTTTCTTGTTATTATATCCGGCAGTTCATTTAATAAATTATATACAAATATCTAAAAAGCCTTTAGTATAAAGACATCAAAAATAAAAGGTAGTGATTAAATCGTTATCATTAGAGAGGACAAAAGCGAGTAAAATCATACCTTTTCTGCAGCGACTAGACAGATTCGTGTCTATTCGTCTCATAAGAAAGGGTTCGTGTTGTCTACTGGCTTCCCCGAGAGTCGACAAAACACGAGTCTGTCTAGTCGTTGCAAAGCAGGTATGATTTCACTCGCTTTTGTCCTCGCTAGTTATCATCTTGTGTTTGTTTGCATATTGATCTTCCACTTATCACGAATACAATCTGGAGTGAACGAATTGCATAATTATTATGTTATATTTTATATTTATCGACTGGATTGAATGAAACAGGTTGAAAGGGATTTCCAAGTGTAAAGATAACCCATGTACTACATACTCGATTACAAAACCACATGATATTACCGGTTATATGTATTTACGGCGTGAATACAGGCTTGATTCCAGCTGTATAGCCGTTGCTTATTGTCTCCACACAACTAGGAGCTTTGAAGAAATCCATAAAGTAGAACAGAAGTAGCTTTTAAGTAGTATACTATTAAGTAAGTAAGCCGAATATGTTTTCTTTAGTCTTAGTGTTTATGGGTATATGTGCTAATTTTCCAGCTTTTCAAATGCAAGATCGAATTTTCGAAAATTATAAGTTTACGCCTTGATTTTAGGATATGTCAAAGTTTATCTGTACGATAATATATTTTAAATTGAAGAAATTCTTGCGTACGAAATCTTATATTAAATTCTAATTAGAAATTTAGTTCGCTTAACGTTAAAGTCAAATTTACTCATAGCAAGAGATTACTGTTTGCAAAGCGTTCACGATCAGACATGAATTTTCTTGACAGCATGACTTTTATTTTAGGCATAAGATTTATGGTTCGACGGCAATATCCAGCTTTTACTTCAATTAAAACTGAGTGATACATAATTTACAGATACATCAAATAATAATAAAAGTTGGGATCTATATTTTATTTCTTAATGTCGAAACTTAATTCAAGATAAATTGATTTATCTGCCGGAAATACGACCATAGCGTAACCTCCTTTTGTAAGTACCTAGTGATCAAATTCATATAGCCGGTTTTAATTAATTTTCCGCATAACAATTATGTTTAAGATAGGCGGTGGATGTGCAGATTCGGATATACAGAAGTAATTTCAAGTATTGATGCCGTAATTTTAATATGTCGTATTATCTAGTAATTAAAGAGTGAACCGTTACGCTTCTTAGATATCTTATTGTTCGTTTTCGAAATTAATTTTCCTCAATATTTAACTTCATTTAGTCTTTTTTCTTTGTGGATGAATAGAAATGATTTTTTTAAGGAACATATTTCGTTACGAATATTTCTTTAAATTGATTAATTGTGTTTTTAAAATAAGGCAGCTTTCTCTAACACAGTAATCTTATATGACAAATTCTGATTCTCTTTGAAGAACAGGATTTTTCTCTTATTTAAAAGAATTCAGAAAATCGTTCCGTTAGTGTTGGCGAATCTGGAATGTGTACACCTGGTAGTACGTAATACTTCTATTTACATATTTTTAAACTTTGAACTATGCAATAATATTAGTTTTCAGTAGATTTCAGTAGATAATCCGTTTCAGAAAAATAAAATGAGCACATTTGACTCGTATCTATCAATTCCTATAATTATAACACACTATGTTATTATAAATTGTCAGTGATTATTTATCATTTACCGATACAACAATCGATAATGAATTTAAACGAGGGAATGCAGCATAGAAAACTCGAAGCCACAACTCTGTAGATAACAAATAAACATTTTCAATAACAGCAGGTGAACACATCCTTCCAGACTGTAGATACTTCTGAAGTATTTGGTAATTTGCTTTTATATGCACTTCAGTTATATATTACATTAGTCTAAGAGAAATAGAGATTATTTATTTATAAGAAAAATCAATAAAGTTAATTCCACACACAGTATTCTACCAATTAATTTGAATGTCTCCCTTACAGATGTCCCATTCTACAGTAATTTAATTATAACATTTAGGGCCTATGTTCTTTGTAAATTACAGAGGTTATTTTATCTAAAAAGAATTCTTTGCAAGACTTAAGCCACTTTGTTATTAATTAATTCGCAACTAACTTTAATAGAATCATAGTTGGGGAACCAACGTTAGTTACCATGAATTCATATATTAATTAATACATTTCTCTTAGCAATTACGAAGTTCTGTTTATATATTTTCTTTTCAATTAAGATAATGTACGGCCGTCTGCCAGGAATTGGAAATAAACAAGTGCAATTTGTTTAAGTCCATAAAATTTATTGAAGGAGAGATTTCATATTTCACTTGGAAATTTTTAGTGTCTACTAGTTCGGGTAAATATGCATAACAGTAGAAACCTATTGATTATCTCAGTTGGGAAAGAGCTATCCAAACAAGTTTTCTGGGAGTAATATGAAAAAATATATCCATATTAGGTAATAGTAGGTAGTAATCCACTTCGAAGGAAATGATTTGAAAAGAGACCAGATTTATATGTTATTGATGGAACAATTATTTCTAATTGCTCACCAAAGCTACTTTTCGACAATCGGTAATATTAGAAAAATTTTATAAGGTGCTGAAATAAATTTTTAAATAACATGTAAAGTTGTCAATCTTTTATTTTGGCTTGTCATTGGGTGAACCGAATGTCCACGATTGTACCCTACATTGTTGTGTCCGCAAATGTGCCTAATCTAATTTGTGTACAAAACTGTACAATATACACCCAACCTAATTCTACGAGGGAAAAGGCGAATATCATATTAATTTTTCGGTTGCGGCACGCATGGCGAATACAGTCCAAATAAAATTAAAAGCTTGGTTATTGTCTCCTAACTCTCAAACCGACATTATGCTCCTGCAACACGTATTTTAAAAGGAAAACGTAGCATTGTTATCCAGGTCTTTATGATCGTAACGTGATATCACTCATACACGTGTTAATTGTTAAGAAGAAAAATAACTTAGACTTGGCCGTCCAGCCCTTTGCTTTTCCAAACTTTGGTAACCTACTTAATTTTCTTGGTTTTTCGGAGCTTATCTATACTTATTTGTATAAGAATTGATAATGGCGGATACACTAAAAGTAAAGCGCAAGCAAATTGAAGCCAAATTGATACGATTTCGAAATTATTTTAAGTCACTCAACTTGAATAGAAGTTCTAATAAAATTCTCAACCATTAAACTTCCAATATTTAATGGGCAATATTATAATTGGTTGGAGTTTAGACATATTCAACGCTATTGTTAATGATTATCAGAAATACGTTTATTATTTACTCTTCTTACATCTTTGGTTGATTAATGCGCATTTGTACTTTATGTGCTAATATATAAACTTGTTGAAAATAATGGTTGAAACGTGTTTTGTTTGAATAATGGACTCGTTTACACATACACGCTCTTGTCTGTTGTCTGAAAATTTTGAAAGACACCTCAGAAAAGCGAGACACAGAGTCAAAATATCGATAAATTATTGAATGTATCGTGTACGCCATGCCATGGTAGGAACGATTAAATGTAAGTGTACGAATTGGCTACTGGGTTGTTTCCAAGTTTCTGTGTTTAAACGCGACAAGTAGTGTGTTACGTGTGTTTACGTGGATTGGGCAGGAGGTGAAACGATCGAAAATTCACTACCGGTTACATTTTTAAAGCGTTTGGCTGCAGTGTGTCGTGGGCGTCTAGAAAGCAGTTTTGTACATCATTATCTTCTATCGAGGCTTACGTACGTACTGCAGCGTGTTATTTAAGAAAATTACTTGCAGACATGAAGATAATTACTTAGCCGAATAGCTAAGATCCCCGAGCACAATAAGAGATTAAAACGTATATACCAATATATAAGAATATACATTGGAACTTTCTGAAAACTTGGTCATACACTAAAGCCGACATGTGCTACGTAACTTGTAATCCGACATTTTCTATTATACCGAAAATAGCTGTCATCTTTGTTACTTAGGGAGGGATGGACGAGTGCATTTGAATTTTTGTAACTGTGGAAGTACTTAGCTCGGAAAATTGAAATGTTGCAGAATTGTTAATCGTGTAGGCTAGTATTAGAATCCAAACAGATTTTTAGAAGATATTATACAACGTATCCGACAATTACGCTTAAACTTTCAAATGGAAGAAGTGTGAACATTTATTTTTTTTAATACTTACTTTTCTTCCTTATCAAATTGCTCTTCTTACAAAAGGAGATCATATTGATTACGCATTAAAAATTGATACTTTAGTAATTCGTGCTATTGAGATTATATTAAAATAAATGAAAAAATTAAAATGCATTTGTAAGAAGTGTCTTTTCGAATTTTTGCTTTGACCGATCCGAAGTTTTTCCGTATTATTCGTTTAACGAATGTTTGGTAACGAGTTTTATTTTTGTGGATATCGAGTGAGTACCAAGTGATACTTCCTACATTCTTAAAGCTTCATTGAAAGATATAAAAAAAAACTATGTAAACCACTATTTTCCAATTTCTAGAAATCGAAGTTTTGTAAATCTAGTAATAAACTTAGTTTTGTAAACGTTAAAATGTTGAAAACGAACTTTGTTTTTGAATGTGGAGTTAAAAGTAAACAAACACAATGCTTTTAAGTTGGTAGAAAAACGACATCTGCTCTTTCAGGTGAATGCCAAGACATAAATGAGCAATGTACGCTGCAACCTATGCAGGTATACGTGTATCTTTTATTTTTTATCAATCTTGACAAATTGGCTACTTCTTTTCACATATATAAGCGCCCAAATTGTTATCGAATTTATTTAATAAAATGCAAATAAGTAGCCTATCCCATGAGTCCGTACTTCCTCCTAATGTATTTGATGAACAAAGATGTTCAACATTTAGACATGAAGAAAATAGATACAAGTAAATGTTGTCGGTTTCTCCGCTATATACGATTAACGATAGGGGACTAGACGCTTGCTGGGGAAACCGAAAAAGATGTTAGAACGGCTCAACCCTGGCAGTAGATAAGCACTTGGTGGGCCTGTCTGAACGTTACTATACATGGTATTAACAATTGCTATCTTGCTAGTCGTATTTTTAATATTACAACATACACCTGTATATTTGTATTCTTACGTCGATATACATTACTGAACTTCTAACAATAAGAAGAAAGGACAATTACATTATAATTTTTTTAAACCGGAAGAAATTACATGTGCTCTCTTATTTTGTATATGGACGTGGTATTTATTTTCAACTAAAGCTACGGACACACAGCAAGTAGAATAGATACTTCTGAACAGGGATATTGTATTCCTTTTACATTGTTTCTTGTTGAAAACCAATGAATAACCATGTTGAAAGCATATATGGAACAATTCAGAACTCTTAGGGCGGTATTTTAACAGTGCTTAATATATATTGCCAAGTATATATGGATGTATGTTACGTGGCTACTAATACTATACTACACAATAAAGAGACGAGCAAAAGCATTGTAATTTTAGTTATTCCGTTGTTACGGGCTATTTTGTACACAACAATTATCTTTTAGTACATTCTTCTAAAGCTTTCAGCGGTTTCAGATTTCATTACCGTCGTTAATACTTCATATCCAAGCGAGGATGTTTGTCAATAGCTTAGTCTCAAGTACGGAAAATTGAACATGCTATTAATGATTAGAACATTTCCGTTGGCTTCTGCAAAAGGCCGTACTACCGAAAATCGCTTTGATGAAAATGTTGTATACGAGGACGATTATAAACCGCATTATTTTGTTCTCCTTTTTTTTCTTCATTGACATCTTAGGCAAATTAAAACCGATGGAATTTCTGATCCTTTTTAAAATCCCCTGCGATGCGTGCAATTTACGTGAGAAAGGAGAGAAGATCCCGTAAGATCCGCCGATGCTCCTCAAGGAGATACATTCTTGATGTTTTTCCGTTGATTTGATGTCCCCAGGAATTCCTCGTAGAAACGCAACCTATCGTATTCCATCTACAGGATGTTCCAATTTTTGGAATTCTAGAATTGCGCTTATCCCGTAAATGTTATATATTACCGATATTATCGATTCCAATCCATAGGTTGTATTCATTATAGTTGGAGACTTCAGCAATGCTTGTACCTTATGTTTGTATCTTGTGCTTATTTCGGTTTTGTATGGAAATCTAGAAGAGTAATTTGGTCGTTGGTTTTAATTAATCAATTTAGTACTCGTAAAGGGGGCGCAGTTATCGACAGCATTCGACAGCAAATTGAGTATCATGAAAATCATTCAATAGGAAGAGTGTAAATTTAAAGAAAACCGATGGTTCCAATGAGAGTAAGCCGATACAATTAATCCAGCAATTATGGCGTCACCATACAAGCTAGTAAGGGTCTATCAGAGTGCCAGACCGCTTGTAGAATTGATTGCGAAAAGCGAAACTTGAGTAATCGGTTAAAATGGCTACAAATACTAAGAATCTGTTTTTGGTCGCAAAGGGGTGAATTTTGGACAAATCAGAATATCGTGGATAAGTACCATCGTTCAATTATTCAGCATGTATAATTTGATCGATTGGGGCTTGCAATTGTAAGACAGGTGAATTTTATATTTTGGACGCTCATGACAGTTGTAACTGTGGTGCTGCGGAAAACGTGGCAACTTTATGCATGTGCATTTTATTTCATTTAATGCAGTTGAATAGGGTGAACAAGCCTTGTGTGCGTGTGTCAAATCTGTCTGTGATATCTCTTGAATGCCCAAGATGCTATCTTTAGCAACATCTTTTTGGTTGAAAACTTGGAACTGGAGACTTGAATAGATTATTTTACTTCTTTGCGGCTCTATTCACTAGCCTATCTTTGTAGAATTTCTTCAATGTTTTTGCAATTCGCTTGACGTATTTTATTGTGACTTGAGAACACTTAAAATTCTAATTATCCGAAGCTTATTCGACCAACTTTAGTATATTTACATATTTTTTTTGCTCAACTCCAATATATCACTTCCCAATATTTACATATGTTATAACGTTTTTAGGTTGGTCTCATTATTGTAAGAACGTAAATAAATGCATAAATGAAATAATATCTAACAATCTTTAACAAAATTGAATGAAGCTGTATATAATACACCCATAAATATAAAAGGTCAAAATAAGAAGCCGGCTTAATTGTACATATGTCATGATGTGTAAAGCGAATAGCGTTTGAGCGGAAAATCCCAGCGGAGATATAAATTGGAAAAATGCCTGATTTTACGGTGACAATCCTTGATTGTTGTGACAACATTTCGATTCAGAGAAATGGAGGTTGGCAATCATTAGTGAATACAGGTTTATTTTGAATTCCCTGTGTGTACGTCAACTTTTATCGAATAATCCTCGGGAAAGTACTATTCAATGGACATACATGAATTCCTTCAGATTGTTGCACATTAAAATATTAATCATAAAGAGGCTTCCATAATCGTAATAATATATGTCTTTTATTAAAAAAAAAAACTTGTAACGTGTGTTCATGAACTGAAAAACTGAAAAACTGAAAAACTTCAAAAACTTCATGAAACTTAATTGTTTGTGCACTGCACTCTAAATTAAGCAGAGAGTTAAAAGAAAACTTAATGACGTATTAGATACTTATTAGAATGGTATTAGTTTAGAAGCAAGATTAGTGCTAGTACCGCGCCAATAAATATATAAATAATATATAAATATAACAATATAGAGTGTCGCTGAAAAGAGACGTTAATTTTCTCGCAGAGTTTTTGGTCATACTTTTCAACGAGACAGGGAAACTAGTTCCCTTATAGTTTCACGTAATAATTCAAGTAAACACGTTAAAGAACGTAATGTAAACAACGGAGAAAATGTAGTTGGAGAATCTCACCTTGAATACTAGACCCATCGCAGTGTAGCTCTCTTCCTCTTAAAATTTTGAATGCCGAATGCTACATTGTGAGTAGCTACATATATAACGTTAATAATAGTTAATATATAATATAATATATAATATAATATATAATATAATATATAATAGTATAATAATAATAATAATAGAATTCTGCAGCAAGTTGCTCCAGAAGTTGCCGTATGACTTGCCGAATATTTTTAATGAAAATATTATGCACAGATGAGGCTCAATGTATTGATAGGCACCCATATACTTTAGCATTTACAGAATCTTCGAAATTCACACGCTGTTAGATACTTGCGATTTCAACACCGTTTTAGTGTGAATACTTGGGCTAGTAACGGAAAACTACTTGCATGTACACGAGCCTAAAGAAACCACTTTCAACAACTATTACAAATAATACCTCCTTATAATGTAATTCGTTTCTGGTTTTTGTGAGGTTTTTCGTATCAAGCAGTTTTCTTAATGCTCGCAAAGTATCGACAGAAATATGAAATATTAATAAGTTAGAGGATTAAGATGTAAAAGAAGCACACATGTACTGCCAATATTCTTCGGAGTTATTTGGGAATAATATACACCTTCTCCTTATTAAATTTCATGTTTCGAAGTATGCAGACGATACATCCAGTATTCCTGAAAGGGAAACTACGACAGCGGGCGAAGATCAAGCGAATAAGGTAATATCAAAGCTGCATCAACGGTTTTATTCTAATGCGTTTTACTTTAGCGGAGATAAAACAAAATATATGCATTTCTGTCTGAAACATTACTTTGTGAAGACAATACGAGATTGCTAAAGTGTTCAAAGAATACATATAAAGTTTTTAGGCCTTCACTTTGACTCCTATTTAAAGTTTGATGCGCTTTGTGAAGTACCGGGAAGAACTTGATGCTTCACTCATGTGACAAATTTACTTTGCAAAGGTCTATTCAAGATTAAAGTATGGCCTTATCATATGGGGTAGTATGTCTCACTTGAAAAAAGTTTTTATTTCTCAAAAGCAAGTGTTAAGGAATATTGCGTATGCCAGAATTCGCTTCTTATATACAACATAATTTAGCATCCTTTGGTACCTCTATTCCATCATTTTGTTATTATCTGAGAAAACGATAAAGGTATAACTACGTGGTTCCTTTAATCTGCTGCAACCCTTCAAATATAATATAAGAAAAGCATATTGTAACATTTCAATTTTTAGAGGATTAGATAGATTTTGAGAATAACCCCTACAATCGACGATAACGGCGTCTGGGACATTTCTTCAAGATTAACGCGTGGTTCGCATTGCGACGCTTAAAACGGCGCCGAATGCTCTTTAAAATAAGTCCACGTTCTTTTAGTTCAAATAAGAATTGCAGAAGCCATATCGGGTTTAGTTTCACTTGATTCGGCAACGACTAAGCATTTGGCACTCACAATATGATGAAACGTCTTCAACCAGGTAATTTAAAATTTATTGTTGCAGCAATAGCAAATAGCAACTGCGCCACCTAGTAGTCATGTTGGGGAATTAAAAATATTTTCATTACTTCCTTTTACCACTTTAGTTATGAAAAAAAATCTATTCTATATCCAGGCTATTATAGCAAAGGAATACACATACTCAAAATATGTAGGACATATATCTACCATTCTTAACTTACATTTTTGTTTTTTTTGGTGTACAACATAGGATTTAGCTCTCAATGTTTTAATGTCAATTATTTGAAATTAATTAGATATTATTGATCCTAATACAAGAAAAGTATCAACTCAACTAGCTTAACGAGAACGTATTAAATTATTGTGTTTGCTAATGTATCTAAGTTGCTAAGTTCAGAGAATCGTCCAAGGAATTCCCGAAACGCATTTACTGTGCCTGATACAGTTATGGTGTATATTTGTGTTAGATAGATGTGTTAAATTTCCAGGGAATATCGAACCTGGAATATATCATAATTTAATCTTTTTTGGGGCATCCTTTAAGAAGAAGGAGAAGAAGTCCACTATCTGTAAGAACTAGAACGTCTGTAGAAGTTAGGATATTATACTTTATCTTTCTGAATTTTTATCGTAAATAAAAATGTAGAAGGCAATTTAATTCAGTCTATTGCTTCACTTCAGTCCATTTGTTTTCTAAACAAATATCAAATTAGAATTTACCGTACACTCCAAAAAAGGAATTGATCAAGAACCTCTTTACTTTGTCTACTTCTAATAGACACGAAGTTATTGCTAATAATCAGGTTTATTCCCCGGAGTGGGGAAAGAAACGGTTCGCATAAAATAAGAAAAAGCAATAAATAGGCAATAAGTCTATTTGTTCGAAATGAACAGTTCACGTGAGCAAACAATAGTACATAAAAAAATATATTTTTAACAATATAAACGAACTAATTTTTAAATAAGCTACAGTTTGTTTGTGGAAAGTAAGCAATTGGACATTTTTACAAACCTATCTCGAAACGGTCGGATTTGAATATGTATGACAGCTTCCGTATATGGAGCTTACCACAAATATATTTATCCTGTTATGTGAACTGTAATTGAGATTGTATAGCATTGGTCTGTGTATGTATATCCTTATTAACTTCAGGAATTAAGATTTTGGATCTATGAGGAGGCATTTGATGGCGAACGCTTCCAGGCATTTTTGGGGGTAAATAGTGGTATATTGTTCGTAGTAAAATTCTTCTCAATATTTCCAGGAACCGACTTCATGAAACTTCTTGAAAAAAGTCAAAGTAACAATAATGCACGGCCTATACCACAAAATACCATTAAAATTGCTTAACTTTCTGTTACAAAGATCTAACTAGAAGTAGCCAAACTTGAGACGATTCATTGAATTTGAACACTAAGCTTGCTATAAGCTGAACCAGTTTTTCATATGTATGTTTTTTTTATGAATATTGGTACATATTTAGATATCATGATTTAATTCCATCATACTAAAGCTTCTGTATAATCCGCGTACCAAATGATACTGACAATGAACGTAAAGGTAAATAACATTGAAATGGAAGTTAAATTTGAGAGGATTTGAGTCAGTCCTACGAAGAAGTGATTTATTATAAGCGATTATGAGTGTCTAACTGTAATAAATATCAGGAGACAGAAGAACCGCAAAGTAAGATAAAATAAGACAAATCATAACAAATAAAATGCCGTGGCGGAGCTTTGTTCCATTTTGGAGGTGGGGAAGATATAATGTTTTGTCGTCTGAAGTACTCGAATTAGTTTAGTTTATACAGTAAAAAAGTTTCCTTAAATTAACTACAACATTTAATTATTTCATAAAATATATAATAACGTAAAACGAAATCTTCACGTTGTGTTATTTATATGCGAATTTACATTGTTTACCGCACGCCTTTTTCTTCTCATATTCCGTTAACTGCAAATATTCAACCGGCCTATTTGTCTTAATTTCTTCCAGATTCAAAAAAATATTTTTGGGCTTCGTTGAAGGTGTTGTAGATGTGGATCGCGGAGATACGGATTTATGCAGAGCTTTTAAACCTCTGTCTATTGTTTCTAGTGACATTATATATTAAATTTATCATACAATACACGTATCTGGTACCATTCTCATGTGAGTTATATTAGTGTTTTTCCTGTACTAATCTCTAATCAACGGAAATGCAATTTACCAGCCATTTTATTTAATTTGAACGTAAGACTATTTTAGAAATCCTAAATGTAACAGATGTAAAAGATTAGAACATGGGCGAATAAATTTAGGAGAGATTTACAATTCAATAAATAAATATCTTAAACATATAATCGATCGGAAATCGAGGATAATGTACGGCTAAACGAAGCTGAGCATCCGAATAAAACCGAAGCGAGATTATCTAACAGCAGTTATTACAGGTATCGTCCGCGTTTACTACTTTAGCGTATATATTTCGTTCCTTTTCACCTTATACATGTAGTTCTATAAATATACATACATATGCAAGTATATACCTATAAGTGCATATACTTATGGCCCTTTTACGTGAAGATAAAAGTAGAACCCAAAACAGCCTCTGGCTAGACGGAAAGTATATCATTGGGCGGTTTCGCTTCGTTCAAAAAACATTTTTGTGTTGAAAACTTAAAGCTCGCGACAGTATCCTACGAGTCTAGCGAGAAAACGGATCCTAGTCGCCCGAGGCCTGAGGATCAGAACTCAGCATGCAAACATCAAGGTGGCCCGCCACGCTAAAATATGGTCTTATATAGGCCGCTAAACTGTCGCATAAAGAAAATAAACTTGCACGAAGAGAACGGAGCGAGAAGAACGGACGAATTGAATGAGAAAAAAGGAGGAATAGATGTTGAGAGTAGGTGGAGACTAGGGAGGGCAGAATCGTTTTCTCTACGGAAAAGTGGAGGCAAAGGACGTGATCAACGACGGGTGCGAACTAGCCAAAGGCATGTCGTGAGTTTAAAATCCAGACATGCCATCGACTACGCGCGTTCAACCGTATGATGTATTAATGCTAATAATAAAGTCTAAAAACAGTTTAACGTTTCCTAAACACCATAAATGTTGCTGTTCATTCTCTCTATTTTCCTCGTGTCCTTTCTATCCTTTTCTGTGCGTTCCTTTGTTTCTTTGTCTTTAATATACATTACGTAAGTTTTAAAATATTTGAAGAACTGTTAAGCCACAAATTACTGGTTTTGAAACATTCCCTTCGAAGTTGTCTTCTATATGCCTAGAAACATATCGATGAATTAAATAAATATGTTATGGATCGATCCGCAAGGAAATTTATATTTATATTTATATTTATAAGAATATACATAGCGGTCGTAAATTTAGAATTATTCAAAAAGATGTAAAAATGATATATTTACAAAAAACATTTAATTTTACTTGTCGCAAAGAATTTATTTTCCTATTTATAGTAAGCATTTCGCAAGTAACTGGAATTATTTAATTTACGACACGTCTTTAACGCAGGGCATAAAAAAGTGTATTCTTTTAAATTGCAATTTGTAGTAATTATGAATACTAAAAGCTGGTATAAAGGATAATCTTCGCCTTGTTACGCTATTGACTTAATTGACATGCAACAATATTATGTGATGGAACACCGTTATTATAGAGCCGTTTTATTCTAGCCAAATTTATATTTCTTGCAGCACTGTATGGTACGTTATTTAATGTTTGCGACGGTGTTCGTCATTACTTCGTAGTTATTGAAAATAATTAATTTCAACTCGATGGTCTTGAAATTTCTATTGATTTATTTTAATGGCAGCGGCTCATTTTTAACATTAGGGGCTGAAGTAGACGGAAATGTTCAGAATAATGCTGTTTCGAACCACGTTCTCTATCGGGCTGAAAGTGGCTGGGAGATCTTGGGATATTGGGACTAATAACATTACCAAATTAATTTTGGAGATCTGATAAATACTGCTTTAGTCTTTAGCTATTAATTTATTTACATTTGGACAGCAGTGGCAAAGTATTGCTTATATTTCAATGCAAGTAGTAAAACTTCCAACATATACACATCATGAAAGGTTAAGAAGCTCTTATCTTTAAAGGTATTGTGACAAGATTCTGTGTATTATAAATTATAAATCGCATGTATGGCTAGTTTTATTCCTCAATGTATCACTCCATATCCCATTTTTGAATAGAAGAGAATTGCAAGTTCGTTTAAAAAGCAACTCAGCTCAAGATCGTGGATTTAAAGGAGTAAATAAAATTATTAATGAATATTAGAAGAGTAGGTCCCAAAATGCAACCTTGTTGAACAACTAACTCCTTTTATCGAATACTGATTATTAATTTGCACTATTTATTAACGACTGTCAAAGAATAATCGGAACCATTGCTTAGCAACACCATTAACACGGCATCAGTTTAATTTATGTAGCAGAAGTTCGTGATGTACGGATTTACATTGAAGGCCCTAAATAGGTCAATAAACGGATCTAAGCAAGGTCTCCTCGTGTATTTTTTTTTTCTTGAGTTGAATAAAGCGGTATACTTTGGAAAATCGTGTTGGTTTGATGAAGACAAAATTAAGTTGGCTGAGTTCTTCATTATCCTTCGATTCATAAATAACTTAGTAATATTGATTCACTCATTGTAAATATTAAATCCTTTACAAATTTACGGTTTGCATTGTTGACATATTTTTCGCATCGTGATCGTTTCTAAATCAGTAGATCCATATTGCAAAATAATTATCTCACAAGAGGTCGTTGCATTCACCAAGCAATAATTCGTCTTTACTCATGTTTGCTGCTAAAGCACGGTAACGTTAAACCAAAATGGTGGGGGCAAACACTGCAATATTGAGTTAGCTTTTCCATCTATTCTTCTCCTGAAGAAGCCCAATATGATTGTGGGCGAAACGTTGAGTTTTAGATTTACCACCATGGCGCGGCCCAAATCCGGTGCAAACACGCTTAGTTTTAATAATTATTATTATTGGTTTTCGTATCATGTTACAATTTTATTATTACAATAGAGCTTCTCTGCCCCACTTTTTCGAACATAGATAACCCGTTAGGTATATAAACATTATTCATCGTTGAAACTATGCTTATATCATTAATAAACCATTGTTATTATTATTATTATTAAATCTATTACAATATTTCCTAAAGTAATTTAAGTTAACAGCTCACACTATTAAATTTTCGTAACTAACTATTATTGTCGATTGTTCCAAAGATTTGTTTTCGATCCAGTAAGACCGCTAGAACAATATTACATTTTCTAGAATATTTTCCGAGAGTTGATAATTAATTAGTCAGTATCCTACAGTACCGAGCGTTACAATTCTCGTTTCCTACGATCTTTAAAAGACTATCACAAATGATACCTTTATTTGTTCGCGATACTGCAATGTCGTGCCTATGTTCACACCGGCGACTGTCTATTTTGTTAACTGTCAAGAGCCCTGATCAGCAATGTTATTATGTTTTCAGTCAAACTATTTAGAGTTGTTTTGATCGGAACGCTTCCACCCTTTCATTTTGTTATAGTCCATGCTGCAATAATGGAGCTTGTAGTTCCAATATTTAAATAGGCAAATTTCAGTCTGAGTGAAACAACAAACTAACAAAACATTCTAATACCGTTTTGGAGAATTTAACACCGAAACGGAGAAAGTCTCCACCAATTACATCGAATTGGGGAATATTTTTGTCGTGATGAAAAAATTGTATAATTGAATGGTCAATTTTTTCACTCCGCAAGAAGAGACTAACACTAAAGCTGAAACAGATTTTCATCACCGCAGGGAGAAACTCTTAACTCCGCAACGGAGTTAAGAAGTATTTCACCGAAACGAAACAGATGTAATACTAACACTTGTTGTTCTTAGGCAGCTCCGCGGCCTAAGAAGGTGTTGAAGCGGCACTGTTTCGTCGATAATATTTCTAATATTCGTGGTAATATTGAAATCTCGTTTTATTT
The DNA here is from genome assembly GCA_020654165.1 of Oryctes rhinoceros. Classification (NCBI taxonomy): domain Eukaryota; kingdom Metazoa; phylum Arthropoda; class Insecta; order Coleoptera; family Scarabaeidae; genus Oryctes; species Oryctes rhinoceros. Next base: position 5,210,216 of record JAIOKQ010001013.1, read on the forward strand.
TAGTTTATTTTGAAAGGAAGGAATCAAATACGTAATTATACACAGGCGTTTCATTAAAAAAAAAATTAACTAGGAGCCTCGTTCGCTACTTATCGATCAGCTGTATACACCGAAATATTTTCGATTTTTTTTTATTTGTCATGAGAAAATTTTAGCTTCTTACTATTTGTAGAATAAATACAATTTTATTATTCCAGAAGATAAGTTACCGTGCAACACTATATACTTGAATCAAGCTGTTAATACAGCGTAAAATGGCATTATCTTGCCACAGATGTTCGTATATATAAAGATATCCTCCTTGTAGCTTGCAATATTCAACGATCACTTTTAAACGCGCTACGTAACTCTAATTATAATTTCGATTTCGTGTTCTTAGGTGCGACCATCAAATACTAATTCGATTTGTAATCAGAAATTCTCTTGAGTGTACCTTTATTTTTTCTTAATCGTTAGATGATTAAGGATGACATAGTTATCTGCATTAGACTGTAAAGCACACACTAAATGCAGCAGGGTTTAGTGTGCAGTTCGAAGCTCAAAAGCTATGTAAATTGTACGTTCCATTACGTAATATGTAGTTATATGTAGTCGATTGCTGTAGCGCTTCACGCAAATTACTTGTTGCTACGTGTTCGTGTCGAACAATAAGTCGTAAAATAATTCACGCTCTATTGCTTTCGTCCTCACTAATGGAAATGAGAAGGTTATCTTAAAAATTAATGGGAGGAAGATAACGCCAATGTTGAAATGTTGATTAGCAATCGGCAATGTCACTGGTAATTATAACAAATAAGTACAATATAATAATACGAACATCTTAAAAATAAAACATCCGATCTAGAATAATACAAATCAATACGTAATATGATACAAATAATCATATATAGATTAGGTTGCTGCGTGAGGCGGTTCTATCCTTCGGCCTTTTCAGACCTATCCCATTAGATCAATTATGGTACATTTGTTTAGGTAGATTTCGAATTTTGAGTATTCTTGCCAGTGCTGTGTAGTCACATAACACATGGACGACAGTCTCTTATTCCGTTAGACAGAATCTACAAGTTTCTTCTGTCAGGCCCAGATTGTTTATGTGTTAGTCGAGCATACACTGTCCTGTTAGTAGGTCCATTATTGTTCTAGCGGACTTCTCCGCCTTGGTTATTATATCTGCTGTAAATGTAGGCATGTGACCAATCAGAAATTGCATGGTCTATCTCTGAAATACGTTTTCACTAGTCATGAGATTTCTTGTCTTTTCGTTGTTTAATGGTTGCTTTAACTACTGTAGATGTTTCCTCACAGAGTGCCTTAGTTTTTTTTTTACCAGTTGACGAACCTGCTCGGGCTAATTCTTCGGCCCTTATATTTCCTCGTTGGCTTTCGTGTTCGGGTACCCAGGTCAAAGTCACCTATTGACAGCATTCATATGGTCACATACCAAGTTTTTACTTTGCTTGTGTGGAGTTTAGTGCTGCTTGATTGTTTGAATAGATAGCAATAGATCGATAGTTAATATCTTGCCGGTCTAATTCTTCATTGCTGCTATTTCGGCTTGATATCCTGCAGCGCTTTGAATTAGGCTTAATAATTTAAATACTTTTGGTCTAATCCCACAAATTCCCACTCCGACTTCGGTCTTTGCATTTGAGCCGCCTGCATACCAGATACATTCGGCTTTAATAGGGAAACCTTTCGTCCATCCTTTTCTATCTGATATCACGTTTTATCATTTTTGTCGAAGCAGTACTTGAGTCTAGGCCCTGCTTGTTATCGGACCCGCCTTGAATTCCTTTAACAGTTTCTGATAATCTGCACCATGCAATCTAATTATAGAAGGTTGACCACTCATTTACCTGCAGTTTATTAACATGGCGTAGATGTATACAAGACTTGCAAAACAGCTATTAGCCTGGCTTTCACTGCCCAGTTATATTAGGCTTAGAATTTTGTGGATTCTGAAGCATACGGAGGTCCTGTGGACCTTCTCGCAAAATCCTTTCCTCGACGTTCTCATAACTTTTCATATATCTTCTTCAGTAAAATGCCGATAATTATAAGTGTGTATCCATACTTACAATTATTGACAATAGATGACTTACAATGAATATGATACGTTTGTCTCTACATTAAGACATAAGTTGACTGACTTACTTCTCTAAGTTAAGTTCTCTGGCTTAATAGATAGTCATTGGAAGAACATCTTGTATTCACCTTTAGGATTTCCAAAATAACGACGCCTACTTAAACTAAATAGGCGTCCTAAAATTGCGTCCTCAAATAGTGCCTATTCTTAGATTTATCTGAATAGGTTTTCGTAATTCTTCCAACTTGATTATTTTGATCTCCCTTGATCATTCTTCATTTATGGATCGTTTTTTTTTTTTATTAGGAGTTGAAATACGTTCGATTCAAATGCAAAATAAATTTTGCAGACAATTGCGCAAACGAATCAAAGTGGTGGGGACAAATTTCGAGTGCTCGGAGTAGATTGATAAATAAAGTAGACGCCTCTTTTTCCTTTTAGGTAAAGTTCTTTGATAAACAGGAAAGAGATATTCCATTTTTGGTACTTGTTTAAAGTGTGGCAATGTTTCAAGTCTTAGTCTTAGTCAGATTAGTCTTTTTCAATGTTCTATGTTTTTTATGATAATCTTTTACCAATTTTATTTCATTTGCTATTTCACCTACTTTGATAACGATTATATTATTATAACAAAATATCTTTAAATTTCTTAAATCTTCAATTTCGTATGAATTATCTGAGAACTGATATAAATGACAGAGAACAGTTCTCTTAGTTAAGTTAAAACATTGTAGGTAAATTTAAATTATTATAATATCTGCATACCTTGATACGTTTTATGGAAATATATTGACTTCGAACAGGAAACGCCACTAAAAAAGCAAATAAAGATGGCGAACGCAGACATACACTTTTCAGATAAAATTTTGGGGTCAATTCGCGTTAATTACCATTAATTAATGATAGGCTATCACCTATTGACGTTCTTCCGTTGCATCTGTTTTTATACAATTTATCGGTACGGTGCTTATCATGTAATCTACGTTCAACTGATCACAGTAACAAAGCTGTAAAAATGATGAGTATAATGCTAATTTAATGGGTGGCACTGCACCTTCATTTAACGAAAAAAGAAAAATCCCTGGGCTTGTTTCACAGGGTTTATATCACGAATATTTCAAAACCGTTGTATGTTATTTGGAACGGAACCTTTATGATAGTATTCTTACAAGGGTTCAAATTGTAATCGTTATAATAAAGGAGTACGTTGCAGTTTTGACCCAACGTTGGATTCCTGCTGTTCCTAGCGATGAGTAGACCAGGTCCGGACAAAGCAAAGACAATAGGCTTATAACAAATCTAACACGGGACATTTCACCAGCTTCCAAGCCATGTAAGATAACATGTGGGGGGATTAAATCTGTGCTATATCTCGCGGAAATAATGCTTTTACATGCAAAATAATTCGAATAACAAACGCTGAAAAATTAAAATAGAAAGGAAGATCAATAATTTACCTATTTAATGAACGTAATGATCCGTAAAAGAGGTTACCAGTTGCTACTACTAAAAGTAATATGTTTGTATGTGTAAAATGAAAGGCACAAAAGAAGTACTTTAAGCATTGATTAATGGGTTTTTCAACAGGTAAAAGATGTTGCCTTTTTTTAATACTTTGTAGCGCAAAATAATTAACCGGTGTTCTATCACTAGTAACAAAACCGCAAGACTTCAGTGCCAATTTGGTTTCAGTTAATTATCAGGAAATGCCTGGTACTCATCGAGTGAGAAACTTTGTTGTATTTCAACGTTGATGCAAGATGCAATATGCGTAGTTGTGTTAGCTGTTTGCAGTTTCTAATGTTATTTGCAATTTTAATTGGTTGTTAGTTAATATTATTCCACGGATTCTATTCATAGACAAGTAAAGAAGTTTCCAGAGTTTGGACTTGTTGAAATAGAAATCATAATTTAAGATATTTGAAGCTAAACTAATTAAACATGCACATCCTATGACTAGATCTGCTTGTAAGAACGTAAACTTTACTTATAGGTTCGCGGTTGTTTTCTTGTAAGTCACCAACTGTATATATGTAGTTGTTATGCTTGTTACAATGAAATCAAGAAATGAATGACGAATTTATGTACAAGTGACTTCAAAACGATAAGAAATTTATAATATGCGTCTTGCGGCTCTATCATTTGTTCTGTTATAATTTCTGTATTTTCTTATTTCTTTTGGAGGAAACAGCAGCAGAAGTTATTTAGGCAATTAAGCGAAACATTTTGAGTTCGCAGGGAGAAGGATTAAAATGCATGCACAACAAAAATTATTATTTTATTCATTTTGCAATCATTCAAACACTATTAGTTTAAATTAATAAATGTATATTTTTCGAGAAATTTACTAAATAAACAGAGGCCTCCATTGTATTCTCTGTTATTAGAAACCGAATTATAGCTGTTTCATTCATGTAGCGATATATGTTTTAATTTTCATTTAGTTTGAAAATTACAATTTTTTTGTTGAAACCTCGCAATCGATAGAAGCAAAGTGAAGTTTCCAAGGTATATATATGTTATTTTATTGAGACTTTTTAAAACGTAACGACAGACATTTAAATATTTATACTGTAATCAGAAACAACTTCATTGAAAGGAAATGCGCGCTTTTATTTAAATATACATGTTAATTGAAATTATTATTTGCTTTCAGCGTTACTGGAAGTATAATGTTGGCTAATTTGTAGCGAATATATTGTGTAGATAACATAATAAATATTTCTATTTATTTACATTTTAAAGTGAGGTTGTTTACATTTCTAGTTGCATATTCTTGCAAGTTTACGAGACGAAACAGTGCTGGCAGCCTCTTTCCCAGATTTTTGAAATAAGTTAAATGCGCCGTGTTATTTATTATTACTTATTACTCATATACGGTACTAGATCACCGCAATTTATCAGACTTTAAAATGTCGACTTGCTGTTTCACCATGGAGAAAAAAGACATTTTGCTGGATGTTGAAATCAGCAAGGTTGTTGTTTAATTTTTAATTTTAAATTTTAAAATAAGTAATTGAATAGAACGGCCATTGGGTTGACTGAGAAAACTGTATGATTTAAAAATGTTGTAGAAAACTGTTTAATTTTTTTAACTCTATTCGGAAAATGACAGAATTTACTTAGATACCACACATTTAATATTTCATGCGATGTCTATTCCGAAAAAATTATTTTTTTTAAAGGATCTCATTACAATATATTTTCTTTTACGAGCAATATTTAGAGTGCTTGTATTTTAATGTGAATACAAAATTGAATTGAAAAAAATTAAAAAATAAGGAACGAAATACGTGGAAAATATAACATTAATATATTATTAAGCACTCAGAAAACGAAATATAACGTTACGTTCAACGCGAATTTAGTTCCATCTTTACAGAACGGTACTGATCTTTCTTGTTACTATTGTTGTATTCCATAATAGACATAATTAATTCAACACGAAAGATACAAGAAATAATTTGGCTCAATTCAAAAATAGACAAAAAATGCAGCCACTACTTTAGATATAAATTCACAAAAAATCGTCCACTTCCCAATACTTGAGTAAAGGAACATTCGGTTTTGGTAGTTAGTAAACGTTAAACAAATTTATCTGAGAAAAATGAAAAATGTTGCTATTCAGTACCAATTGAAACAGTTGTAGGAACGCTAACAATAACACTCATGTTTCTGCATTATATACTATTAAAATGCATGAAATAGTAAGAAGAAAGAGTAAAGAAAGTTATGTGTTCGTGGACGTATTTTCTAACATTAAAATGAATACTAGTCCGCCAAAATTCATTATATTAGTATTTCAATGAGTACCACACACACATTCGTACAATTGCTGAAAAAATGCAAGTTTGTTGCAGCAAATGTTGGAGGAAGTTTTGCGTCACTCTTGTTTCTAACAATATTATTCCACTAATTATCACAAATTGTCGGCGTCTCGAATTTTGCAACTACTTACAGTGGCATTTGCTGTAATTATCCGTTCAAGTATCGCCTGCTAATAGGTCCTTCTTAAAGCTATCGTTAACCCTCCCAGGTGTCCTAATGCTTGCTTACCGGGTTTCTTTTCTTCTCTTTCTAATTGGCGAATATCTACTGTCCTTTTGTTACTGAGAACAAAACTCTAGTACTAAATGAGATGAAACAAACTCACCAGACTTTTCCTGTAACTAGATTTTGCTTTTTATCTTTAGCCTTTTACTCTCAGACTTTTAATTATTTTCGCGTGATATATGGTGTACTCCACTTTTGAATTATAAAACGAAACACCACTTTACGTTCAACCCGACCTATACGGTACAAATTACAGAATGGTAGTGATGCTTTTTTTAATAACCACCTATTCCCTTTTCTTTTCATATTGCACAATAGATTATTAGTTTATTACGAAAAATACAGCAAGAAATATACTCGATTCATGTAAAACGCAGAGAAGTAAATAAATAATGCGGCCAGTCGCTGGAGGTTTTCTCAAGATACCCTAAAATTCAAATACAATTTCAGGTTGGCAGTAATTATAGTCAGTGGCAGTGCGTGAACTTTTGGCAAGTAAGGACGTGATTATAAAAAATATATTTAAAAAGTAGATATTTAAAAATACGCGCACTGCACTGGTGAAGCGAATATAATGTGCACAGGGATATCTATTTCTAAGGTGTGGCTGAACGTCGCTCACCCTTAATTCGTTTGAATTCCAAACAATGCTTATAAAATTAGACTCCTTTCAAAAAACTTATATAATGAAATACTTAGAGTTCCTTTGTATTTGGATAACGAATAGGGTTATATTTCTTTTATAAACACGTACAATTTATTTTAAATTAAATAAATAAAAAATCCTGTTGTTAAAAATCCTTAGCTGAAACGAATATTAAATATAAAAATTGATTTGTAAACGAAAATTGCGTCCCCTCTTTAATTTGCTATGTTTTCTGCGTGTAATTCTGCGATATCCCACCCTTGAAATCCAAATCCAGAATTTCTTCCCTGAAATCCTTGAAATTCTTGCGAACCCGGGTGGGGGTGATCCCAAACCCGTAGTGGTAAAATTTCATTTAATAGAAGCTCCCAATGTTATTACTAAGTGTTGAACTATTTATGAAGCAGATCCCATTAAGGTATTTAATCTTAAATATTTTCTTCAGGAATTTTCAAAAAGGTATCATGGTCAAAAAGATATTGTTCATTTCCATTAATTTCTAAATTCCATCCATGGGTTGCTACATCAAATAAGTCAAATGAAACCCTTGATGTAATAAAAGCCATTTATATACATACACATGCCGGGATTTGAAATGATTGAGAAATTTGATAAATATAATTTTGATTTGCGTTGGTAATATTGAAGACGAGGATCAAAATTCAAACTGGATCTATCTTGTGGGAAACTGGAGGGGAAAGTCATGAACCTCGCAATTTAAAGTATTATCAAAACAAACCTGTAAACTTGGAACACTTCCCAACTTAAGCCAATGATTTTACAACACATCTGTCACTGATTTATTAAATTTATAATTTCGTCACGCAATGAATAAGAATTTTAATTAGCCATAGTAACCAGGGCCGCGATTTCGTTGCGTCCCAAATATTTAATTTCAACCTACTGTACGTTGTCAATATAAGGTAGTTCATTTAACAATATTTGCCACGGAATAAACAGGAAGCAGCGGAGCATTTTTGTAATAATTACGTAATATAAATTTGAATAATTTTCATTATGAATTCTATTGCATTTATAAAGAATTTGTTAGAGAGCGCGCGGTCTTGGTCCATCGCCCATGATTATAATGCGATACATTAACGTAATAATGGAGCAATAGGATAACATAATATACAATACCCCGTTTCAATATACAGCTCTGGTTACCCTAGCATGGGAAGCGAGCTTGCTAAATTTACATTCTCAGTTACATTTTCATTGTACAACAGACTTCAAAAACCTTTCGAATAATGTCTGTAACAACCTTCTAATTCGAAGAAACACATAGTTGCTGTTTAGAAAGTACCCGGGTGTTAAGAAATGTCTAACTTGTTGTTTAGAAATTTTGCGGACTTAGCTGTGAAGCAACAGTGACACAAGGTAGAGGTGATGTACTCTCGGAACCACGCTGATAAAGCAGGGTGAGAAGAAACATGCCCCTGGGTAGTTTATTTTTTCTCCCCTTCCATTGCATTCGTTGTAAATAATTCCATCAATACCACGAAGAAGCTATCTTAGCATTACTTTTTTGATTACTATTTTTAGACATTAACTGATGTGTTCTAAATACAGAATGCCTAATAGTTCTTTGTTTTCGTGTTTTACGAAAGTACATTGAGAAAGACTATGCGGCAAGTAGGAAATGCCTAATTCTTTTGCTTACAACATCATCTGTCTTGGCAGATTCATATTGCTGAGTTTTACAACAAACTTTCATAGGTTTGCTTCGCATTGTTACTAGTTTATAATTGACATTACAAGAATTCATGTAACAAGGGCTTACTATTATGCTTGCTTCAAATTTCTGATGGCATCATGCTTTAGGAGGCAACTTCGTTGAGTGCTAGAGCCTTTCGACTCCAAAAGAGAGCGCTACGTACCAGGATGAGGTACCTGTAGAAGCAATTACTTACATATTACCTTATTAATTATATGGTTATATTGTTCTGTTTATTTTATTTTATTTATTGAACAAAAATTTATACATTTTTAAGACACATATGTATTTAACATTTCATACATTAGGTGCTATGTTAATGTAAAGTAACGAATTCTAATTAAAAAGTAATTAACTTGTCTCCGGAATAACATGTATTAATTTCATTTTAGTTAGAAGGTAGTCAAATGTAAAGGAACTTTACTTTTTACGCAAATGCTATTATTCACCTTGAGAAGTTCTATTAGTTATTAAAATGTAATCAAAACTACCGTGTATGATTTTAGAATCCCTATTTTCGTGTATCAGGGCAAATGGTTGTTATCACATATCTATGTTGTACGCCTTACGACGAGATAAGCTGTGAAAGAAGGACGAAAGCTGAATGGCAAGCAGTCACGGCTTGTGATTTCGATGCAGGTGTGAGGTAGCCTTGGATAAGTTGCGCTAGGCCAGCTGTCTCTCTGTTTTATGGATGACAAAGAGCACTTCACCACGTTATAGGTTCGCCGGCTGCTCGCCACTTTACTGCATATGTACGCCAACAGCTGCAAAACTGTAAGGGGGACTGGATAAACCTTAACTGTTTGAAGGAGTTTTTCGATCAACTTGTAATGTATTAATTGTCTAGAATATGATAAGAATTCCTTTAAATTATACGTTTTTACATTGAAATACTGAAGGAATTAATGATAAATACTTGAAATATAATTACGAAAGCTTCTCGACACAAATTACCCGACTTTAGTGGAATCTGGCATCTATGTAGAGAGATTTCGTTTTCTGCTTAAAATATTTCTTTTATTGTACTATTCAAGCGACGGTGTGGTTTAATTTCTTGAAAAAATTAGCCGAATATGTGGTACGTAAAGATATTCAACAACCATTATTTAGGATATCTGAAGTCGTTGCTTCTTTTAAGGAGTGTAAATTTCCGGGTTGAAACGGCGAAGCAATTGTATGATTCTGCCGACGTTTCGTGCATTTATGATAGCTTGCTTTTGTGCCAGATGAAAAAAGGTTCAGATAGCGGCCCATATGAGTCGACTTTCCGTTGGAATAGCGAAGTGGGCATCGTCCATCTTATTCAGTCTCTAGGGTAAAACGTATGTCCCGATGTTGGGTGCTTAGGATGGTTAGAAATTCGGGTAGGGGTTCGCGTCTCCGTCTCCCATGTATCTAAACCAATATTTACATTTGGTAGAATTTTTTGTTCGAACACCTCTTTGAAAACATTAGCGACGACCAAAAACTTGTTCATAAAACGGAACTGACAATAGATGGAGGTTAGACATGTGTGATTACCAATTTGGCTATGTTGGTAGGCCTGTGGACTGATAAAATATCGGTGCTAATTGGGATCTTAATTTTTTTTTAATATAAGTTCGTGATATACATAACTTTTGATGTAAAAAAAGTGGTTCTTATAGTTCCGTTATTATGCTTATTGTGCGCTTAGCTTAATAAAATTTAATTCAAACCAATCAATAGAGATGTATACGCCTTTAAGAGCCAATGTTTGGAAGATGTTATTAAAGAATGCTCAAAATTTGAATTGCTTGTGATGAAACAGTTTGATGAGCTTTAAGACATATGTACATGATTCAGTTCAAAAAGTATTCAAAAGTCTAATTTTTTCAAAAAAGGGAAACTGGTATTTGTTGATGAATTCATTAATATACCAGTGACGCCTGAGAAATAATATTATTCTCAATGTTTCGTTAACGCTACAAGGCCACAAACAAAACAATAATAACATAGATTAAAGTACATTTTGTATTCTTCATGGTTCTCTTCATAATACCTACATGGTCATGGTACAAAGAGAACTTTAATAATATTGTTTAGCCTTGGAAATCTAGGCATCCATGTATTTTGCACCTTTCTGTGTTAATAACTTGTGCTCGCATTAATATACTTAATTAATAAATTAATCCAAAATTCGTACGTTACTATCGAATCCTTTTAGAAATGCGGACCTATAAATTCTGACAAGAAAACTTATTTAGTCAATAGTTAACTAGATATCGTGATAAAATCATTTTCTTTGATTTAGTTGAATACACATATTTCTGTTTTTATTAAAGAAAAATGTAAGAAAAAGCTGCAGATAACTATAGTTTTAACAACATAATTCAGTTGAGCTTTTAATGGGAGCTGTCTACACCTAGGTTATTGTAAGTATACAAATGCAATGTTATATCGTCTGAAATGTTATGAAAAGACATTTGTATGAAACCATGGCCAACTATGATTGTCAGTTAAAAAAGTATGTCATAAGTTTGTGTCATAACCTCATCATGGCTTAACTCACTTAATGAAAACTTAATAAACTCACTTAATGAAAATGAATTTTTCTATCAAATAAATAATAGCGAAGATATATGCCTTTAATGCAAATGTAACAAGACGAAATCTTTCAAAAAATCTAACTAGCTATGGTTGTTATTAGAAAAAAAAGATAGTGTTTGAAATTGGCTTCGCAAAACTTAGCATCGAAAGAAATTCGCATAGTGGAAATATTTCATAAATAACATTTATAATGCCACTTGACATGAATCACCCGCATCTGCAACAGGCTGGTGCTTGTGTGTTTGGGCACAGGCAAGATCAGATTTTATTTTATAACCTTCGACTGGAGATTGAATCTTCCTTCAAAGTTATTAGTTAGAAGTAATAGAGGGCTTGTTTTTGTCTCCATAAATTCTAGACATTTCAATAGGTCTTCGAGAAACACCAAGTCGTTTTGAAAAAATTGCTTTGACACACAATAGCTTAATTATAGACCGGCAAAAAATGATAAAAGCACGTACGTAGCAGAAAGCAAGAAGACTGTCACGTCCGTTAACGTCAGCCTGGTCGATATAGCAGCATTCATTACGTCCAGTATAACTATAATTAAGGCTGAAATGGAATATAAATACACCCGCGCATTGTGGCTGGTTATATAATGAAGATAAGCACATTTTAACAGTTAATAAAATCATGTGCTCATGTTAAGTTGAAAAATCTTAGACAGATTTCAAAGATAAGGCCGCATTGTTATTATATACAGTTAAACATTCTATTTCAATAATAATTTACTTGAATCTTATAAGCTTAATGAATGTAACGCATGTATTCTAACGTATTTCTTGACATGGTCAAACGAAATCGACAACAAAGGACCCAGAACATTATGAAGGATTCCAGATTGCTGCATAACGCTAAAAAATTTATCAAGCGTTCATATTATGGGGTGTTTGTGTTAAAAAGTTACTTACTATCTATGAAACTAGAATAATACCCGATTATCCACGTGCTTTGCAGTAACCATCTGCTCAGTCGAAATCTGATAATACTTTAGTGTGCTTATACAGTTTCTTGGCATTCTTTAAGGTATCGAAAGTTTGTGGATGTTCTTATAGACATAGTATATTATACAACAACACGTCATGTAGAGAAGCAGGTATGTACAATATACTTAAGAATTTTAGAACCTCACCATGTTCAAATTGATACAAAGGAAAGCTTTCAAATAACTACTTTTATTAAAAATGTTTCGCGAGCATGTTAAGATAACAAAGTTTTTTTTATATTCCCAAATCAAATACAAAATACTAGCCACAAATTGGCGAAGATTATTTAACGAAGAAATTAATATTAATTTACAAAATTTAGGACCCTCAGGTATCAAAACTCTGATTTAACGACAATTCTATTTTCTGGCTGACTGTTTTAAGCAGAGAATATTCGTGAAAATTTTATATTTGGTTACACAAAAAATATTTTTGAGAATTAAATAAAGGAGTTTAGACGTAACGTGTCAAAGAAATCAGAATTGAAGAATTGAAGAAAAATCCAAGAAACATCTTTTTTTACGCAAAAAGATAGTAAGTAGCTTGACGAGAGCCGGACGACCCACAGAGTCTTTTGACTCTTTAACTCTCCAAAGCAAGACATATAAAACTAGAGATCTTCGTGAAGTTGTTGATACAGAGGAATTGTCGTTTGCTACGCAGATGAAGCTAGGGATTGAACGCATTGAAAGTTATTAAAGAAATATTTGGATTCCCCACAAGAGCAACAAAATATACAGTTAGTGCCATTGAACACGCTTTCGATGGTGGTTGAGGTAGATCCTTCCAGGAGGCAATATGAAATTGTTAGAAATAGCTGCAAAGATCTATATCCGTGCTATACTCTGTTGGAGGCAGCGGAAGAAGAATGTTATTCTGTCCAAGGATCATTCCATATAACTGGGACATGCGCTGAAGTTAACCTACAGGATCTACTGAATTTCACTGCCAAAGATGGTTGCAATCATTACATAAAGTAATAAGAACACTTATTGAAAAAAAAGGAAATTTACCAAGACTAATCGGAAATTGGGGTTGTGATAGATCCCAATAGGTTCAGTACAAGCAAAAATTTCAAAGTGATTCTGATTCTAACATTTCCTTCTCCGCTTCAACTATAATGCAACGCACCAGCAGAACCTGATACGCCATTCTTCTTGAGACTGTTGTCCAAATAATAAAGGAATCTACAGACTTTACTAATGAAAATTGAATATATGGAAAACCAAGTAAATTTGTGTGGAAATGTCTATATTACGATAGAAAATCAGAAATTCTCTGTTAAACACCCGTTAACCATGGTTGATGCAAAGGTTTGCATTGCGGCGACTCACACTACATCCACAATGAAATGCTACATTTTCAAATTGAAGTATAAAGACTTCGACAACCTAAGCATAAATCAATTAAAAAAACGTTTTTTCAATTTGGTTTATTGATATTGCGCGCAAGAATCAGATTCACAAAAAGGTTACCGCATCTTTCATATAAGTTATCAGTGAAAAAATTGTGCGTCATTGAGCGGATTAGTATTATACTTATATTTGTAGTATTGTATTTATTACCTTTTTGTCGAATAAAGTTAATTATTAGAACACAGTGTATGTTATTACTTTATGTGATAATATAAGGATACAACCAACTACAAATACAATTGTAGCACAAATCTTTATATATATATATTGCTATGTTCCACAACATTATTTTTTCTACCGAAACCTATCCCACACATCTTAAATAAGCAGCAAATACATAACAAAATACAAATCCGCCAGTTTAAACTGTAAAATAATTTTGGTCGTTTTTTCTTTATGCAAATAATGCGTTGGCGCTGAATCGAATGTTGAGTCGTTCAAGCAAACATGTTTAAATAAAGTTACACGAATGCCATCAAGTATACAACATTGAAGAGACTGTACTGGTTTGTAGCTTTCTCCCAAGTTCCAAAAGTTCACACGCCGAAAGTGAGCAGGAAGAAACACGGTACTCGTTAGCTGTAACTCCTAGCTGTTGGAAATACAAATAAACCTAAGACAATTGCAAGTCGAAATCTTCCCGTCGCATTTATGATCTAAACTAGGAAATGGGATAGTTTTTGTAAATAGCCTCATAATCTTCTTGTACGCGAAGCTAAAAGGAAAACGAATGATTTGGAAAGCTTATTCTGGATAAAGCTGTTAGACATCCCAATGTAAAAGAAGTATGCCCTGAAAATAAAAGCATTTAAGTAAAGCTTGCACCACGAAATTGTACCTTCTCTATTCAGCGAATCGATCAACATGTGATGCAAAACATGAAAATTGCATTATCGTAAATCTTTACTGATGTCTGTTATGCCTCGTCCTTTCTGAACAAAACGATGCTAGAACGAAAGATGTTTGTTGTGCTGCTCCATCGCTACTTATTCAAGAATCTTTGAAAGTACATAAGATGACCTGAGCAGTTATCTAAGTTTAACTTATATCTAAGACGGTCCGTGTAATTTTCTTTGAAAATGATTAAGAAGAAAAAGTGGATTTAAATCAATTTTAAATTGCCAGATTGCTGATATTTGATTCGAAGAATCTGCTGCGGAATAAGATTTCTTGGACATATATATTACCAGCTGCTCTAGACTAGTTGAATCTAGGCTGTTTGACCGCGCTTAAATATTTTTGGTAGGAGACAATCTAACACGAACATTAAAATTTTGTATGTTCGTCTACCATGTATAAATACGTGTCAGCAAATAATTATTAAAACGCAATAATCTTCACTAACTTTGTAATTATCATGTTAATATTTTGCTTTTCTTCTTGAAAAACCTTAGTCTTCCTTCGTCGCGCTTTACAATTAAATTAATTGTTTGCAAATGGTATTTTCGATTTATCGTTAAAAATATTAGTGGACTACGCCCAAATTGGAAGTTCCCTAAACTACGTTAATGCAATCTCTCTCTTATATCTTTGCGTATTTATCTCCCTCATCGCTGCTGATGCAATTGCAGTAGTTTCGCTTCGTAATTTAAACTGGCACTTGAGACCCCAAACAAATCTAAGTAGAATCTTTCCTCAGCGTTGTAAATAATTATCGCTTCGCCTACATAAATGTGTCCCGCTTATAAACATTAGCAAATTAATTATAAAGTACGACAATTATGTCAATCTGTCCGTTTTAGAAATTCATTATGAAAACTTGTAAAATCTATTAAATTTCTCGGAGAAGTCGAGATAACTCGCGATATTCATTTCCGTACTCTACACTCTAATATAAACAAAGAATATCATCAGCAGTTGTTAATTTATTTTTCAAGCTTCTAATGCGTTGCATTATCTTATTAACCAAAACATACTACAAATACAATAAGGGCGGTTGGTATCCAAAGAATTCGGTTAGAAAATTCTTGAAAACAAAAGTAAAAGTATTAACAATGAAATGCTATAGCCCCCAGATTTTTTTAACGATGTTTTGCGGTTACACCGGAATTTATTATTTTGTTTGGTGATTACCTTTATGGCACAAACTTCAGTTCTTTTCTTCCTTCTGAATTAACCTACGTCAATTTAGTGATCACGGACGGGGTAAATTGAAATGTACGACTTTCAAGATATATTTTGCTAATATGCTGTAGTTCCACATTTCTACAAAAGATCGAGATATTTCGATGTAAACGTTCTCCGTGTTCATCACTTACCCCTAAAAAATTTTCAGCTTCAATCAATGTAGCTTTCTTTTCCAATGTTGCTCATTGCTTTATTACAAGAATGTTTTTTTTTTTCAAGAAATTGAAGTGATGCATATAAAGCTTAAGAGTTCATGTGTGCAAGAAAGATAAAATCAAAATCTTGAACGAATAGTGTGTGTATTTAGAAAGTTCGTGAAGTAAGGGGTTACACGTAATCACATATTTGTACACGGATAGCAATATCGGTTTACAGCGTTAATTTTCCTAATCGGCTTACCGAATTATCTTCTGGCTACTATTACTAATGTTTCCCGATCGCATTGTATAATAAATCAGATCATATAAATCGTAGAAGGAGAAGTATTTGTTATTACAAAATAAAGTAATCGCGAAAAGAGCTGGGAAACGCTTGAGATGTAAATGGTAGAATATTAGATCTAGTTTTTGTTACTTAAAATTAAAACGTTAGGATCGTTTGTGATGGCGTATGTATGTGTGTAGAACAATTTGACATGAATAAAGAGTACATGCAATGGTGTCGGTAAGATAATACTGTTTAGTTCGAGCAGCAACATTGGGTCGAGGGTAACCCTGTCTCCTGGGTCAAACGTTAATAAGGCGGTTGAGTAGCAGACCGTCGTCGACAACAAACCCTAGACATCTCATTCTATCCGACCAAAATCGTTTGTTCACCAGGGGAAACGACGCGAGATACCAGTCGTAGCTATTGCTCTTAAATGTCTGATGGTAGACTTTTACGTGATATCGAAGACATTAGGCAGGCCTTGGAGAATGATACCTCTTACCTTATTATGCTTAAGGGCTTTCAAATACTAGAGAACAAATATTTCCTTTTTGTTTGCCTATAAAACAACAAATAAACGCCAATTTATTATTTATAGATACTTTTAAGGTAACATTTCTCGAATTCTTTCGATTTTATTTACGAATTGGAATGTATTTAAACGTTCTAAAATATATTGAAGCAAATGTCTGTAAATCCAGATTTTTTGTATAAACCGTCAAATATAAAAGCAGTACTATTAAAATATCATTGAAGAGAACTAGCATACTTGATACTACGACGTTTACAAAGATTACAAAGGACTTTATATCAATAGATACTTGTCATTATGATATTTGGAACATTTGAAGTAGTTAAAAATAACAAGAAAATAAACATAAACATTAATACACAAGAAAGACGATAAACCATTCGTTACTAATTATTTGAAAATGTTCTTAAAGAGCGATTGTTTAAATATATAATTCATAATAACACAGTTTCCCCTAAACAACTCGGTTTTATTGGGCAGATGTTTACCAACACCGTTTTGGTAGGTATTACGAAATTATTGAATAATATTAATAATCAAAAGCATGTACCAATTGATCTTTCTAACGCTTTTGATTCGGCGGATAAAGATACACCACGAAGTTAGGAGAATAATATCGGATATTTTCGTGTTACTTTTAATCTAACGGAGGCACTATATAGAGGTAGGAAATGTAATACCTGCAGTAGCTGTGCTTGGATGCTGTCGGACACCACTGGTACAAAATGAAAGCTTGTATCCATCTGTCTATCTAATCCACAGAAAGGAAGACAGACGGAATAAAAATAGTTCAACAACGTAATAAAAACGTATGGATACGTATAAAAAAGTGTCGTGGATTAAATTATAAGTAATTAGTTACTTCATTGCAAGAGGATTAAGACATTTTTGATTGTGTTTCCTAAAAATTTGTTTATGCTTTTAAAGAGTGGATAGATATAGAAATTTCCTTCGAAAAATACTATTAATTAACCTTCATTTATTGTGTAAATTTGGCATAGATCCGCTAAGTTCCTTTATTTCTATTTTTTTCTGCAACTGAAGTGAGTTTTACATTTATAGCTACAATTGCGCGTTAGTTAACAGTAACAACACTTCTGGTTTGCCAATTGAACTAATTTCGAACAATAACAATGAATTTTGCAATACTGGTTGGCTTGGATCACAGCTATATATTGCTGCTCTGAGTGTGCTCACTCATTTAATAATAGGTACTTGTACTTGGTTTGATATGTGAATTTTGCTTTTTGTTGTTTATATACATAATTTACATACTCTTTTTTCTAATTTCTTTTCTTCTAGTTTCTCTTTCTAATGATTTTACTATCGTAGAATCCCTATCATGTAACCTTTCTTATTTATTCTTCTAACAAAAAATGTAGTTATGTTAATAGAAAGAATAGAAAATTAAATTTATGTTGCCTTAATTGCATAGAAATTCTGAAAACTGACCAACATTTTTTAATAAAAATTTTCGGTTGGTTTAATAGTTTGTCCTTTTTTACAGATGCATCGTATATCGGAAACTAAGTAGATTCTAAATTAACGTACATTTAAAGATTGTCATAATTTCTAAAAAACAACTAAAATCGATCTAATTTGGTAGATCTAAAAATGATCGTTTATGCAAATAATTGTTGCCAGTTAGTAAGCTATAAATATATTTGTCGATCAAATATTAAATGTTAAATTTCATCATATGTATGTAATTGAAACTAGAACATCTTTTACATTTTTATTGCAAATGAATATTAAATACTTCATCGGATGATATTACTTTCCCTTTTATTTAGAATAAAGACTTGAGCAATCATTGGCAATTAATAATATTCAAAAAGTTCGAAGGTCGGCTGTGAACATTCGTCGTCAATCGATAGTTTATTAGTAAATTTCCTATATACCATATCCCAGTTTTTTCTTTATTACGTACACGGAAATGTTACGTTTAGGATCGACAAACAGGATTACTTTAATATATTAATTATTAGGTGGAACGTGCACTCTGTTCCAGGAAAGATACAAGCGACTACCATGGAAAAATGTAATTAGACGGTTGATTAAAACTAAAAAAGCGTATGGACAGGTTAGGTAAAAAATTATGAAAAATAAATTAATTGATGAAATTATTGAAAATGGTGTTATGGAATATTTCTATACAAATTGGATTTCATCGAGAAGCACCATAAACGTTAGATATCTCGGCAACATTTTTCATATCAGCGAATATTCGCACGATCTTTTAAAATCGTACGATTTTGTAAATCCTTCAATATATTCTGGAACGAAAAAATTATACGGATAGACGAAGCAAAATTTACAAAAAACGGTATTAACCGTAGTCCGCATCTTTAGGAGAAAGGTAATTAGACATAGTCGAAGAAGAACCCCATGTACCAACCTTGGAGACTCTATTTGAAGGAAACTTGCTAGTCAACTCCCCATCCAACAAATGCTCCCCAGACTTGATAGTTTTGGAGTAGCACAGAATTCTCTAACAGAAGAATACACCGGCGCTCGCAAAACGACATATCGAAACAACAATGTAGAATTTTTCTTATGCCTGATCTTACATACCTGCATTTGCAGCAGAAGTAACTCTGTTAGTATAAAACAACATTTGATTCTTACTAAGTTAATTTTTCTAAACGTTTAGTACAATTGAATGTTTCTTAGCATATTGTTAAACTGTTGGTCATCTAAAATTGTGATATATCCGACGAATGTTCATAGCTGGCTTTTAAATTTTACAACATTGCCTGTGCAATTGCGAATAATTGCCCAAGTATTTATTTTAGGTATATAGCATTCCATGAAGGATTTAATATTCAATCATCACCAATAAAAATACACAGGGGGCTCTACTTAAAATAGATAACATAGATAGTAACGATTGAAATTTATCATATTTGATCGACGATGATTCTCCTGAAATTTTCATAAAAATCAAGTTAGTTTTAGAAAGGCAATTATTAGACAAATCGAAATAATTCAATTGTTTTATAAAATTCAGGACAATCCATTTAAGACCATTAAAAGTATGTAAGCTTCCTTGAACGAAATAAGTTCGCAAAATGCAATTGCAAATTTAAAACTTGCTTAGCTTCGGACATTGCGATTTTCCAACAGGAGGGAAGCTGATCACCTTGATTTTGCAGTTAAATTTTTGGAAGTAAGAGAATAATTCTCGTTCACACACGAATCACGTCATAAATGTCACACATATCATAAATATAATCGCGTCTAATCCGCCTTGTTGTGTTACATTACACTAACTTCTAAGTTTAATACAAATGGCGGATCTTATTCCTGCTGCGTTTAAGAATAATTATAACAGCAAATATTTTTGATAAAATTTCAAAATTAAAGGGATTTTGTGCAAATATGTTGCTAGAAAATTATTACGAGTAATAAGCAAATAAAGTAATAAATTATTAGATGGGAATATTTGTTTTTGCAATTACCTCATCAGAAACCTTCATATTGGCCCCTTTTATATATTTTTTTTAAGAGAATCTACTAAAGGTAAAAATGTAAAAAAATGAAGATCAAATTATTTAATATAGTTTCTTTTTTCACGTTTTCATTTATTATTACAAAAATACAATAATCTAGACGTCTGTCTAGGATCTCTACTGTGCCCGTAATATAACACATCATACATTAAAAATTAATATCAACGATACCACCAATTTCCTAATTAGTAAGCGCTTATAGAATACTACGGCTATATTCATTTACTCCAATTTTCACACACGCGTAACTGCAACCTACGCAGATATTGTCCCGCTCAGGTTGACATACATGCTACCATGGTAAAAGGTATGCCAAACTACAATAGAATAGATAGCAGCCAGTATATTCACAAACAAATTGTTAATTGTTCTACAATCTTTAATTTTTCAGAGGAATATCTTTTTCGTGTATGTGCTCAGTAAAAACGGACATAACAGAATTAATTATGGTTACAGCTCACGATTTGGACGTTTTTATCATTTTATAATATCGACAATACATTCATGTAACATTAGTAATCAATACAGTAAAAGCAACTACTTAAAAGTTAAGGGTTTCATGTTTTTTAAAATATTAAAACTTGTACCCTAAATATTATATGGTGCAGCGAGAAGGATTAACAGTTGCGCCCACATTTCTAGCGCACTGACGCTTTCAAATTTTTAAAAGCATCAATATACGTTCATATCTCTCAAGCACGTCGAAATATACACATGTACTAAAAGGTATTAAAAGATCTCAACATTCGTAACGTTTGCAATTATAAGGGCTACAGAGGTAATAACGGAAAAGATTAAAAAGGGCAAATATTAATAGAGTAGGATTAAAACACTCACTTAATTTGGATCTTCATGTCTATATTTCTTACAGTCTAACGTTATTTAAACCATTCCAATGTGCTTTCTGTGTCGTATTATTACGACATGAATTTCACATCAAGCATAATCTTATAACAACAATTAACTATTCACGGCTGGGGTGAATTTAAAATTCCCAAAAGGGATTATTGTCTATTCCTTAATAGTACCGACGATAAACTTAGTTTGCCTAATTTATTAATAGGTACTTAAGTCTACTAGGCCACGATGGTTATTCTGTGTATTCTTTACACGTAGCATATTGAAATATTTAACACGGAGTGTGTGCGCGCAAATATATAGTGGTAGGCGAAAGTCTGGAAACAACCGAATATGTCCGACAACAGTGCAAATATTGCCATGAAATTTAGTACTTGTGATGTCTAAAATGTATGTAACGACATTTTAATTTGACTGAAAATCACCTAACAATTTTGAAATTTTAGATAAAACACCCTGTACATATTCGGCATTCCATTTCAAATACGTTTGTAGCAATAACTTCAATTCGTTTAAGATACGCTAAGCTGTGGTGGAATCCCTCAATGACGCTTGAAATATTGTCACAATTTTTTCTATAAATCTAGCGTTCAAATCACCTCCAGCAGACACATTATAAACTTGTAGCTAGGCGCAATTCGAATGGGAAAAAAAACTTATTTTACAGTATATGATTGACTCTGGTTAGTATGTGATGTCTTTTGTCGATCACTCTTATCTAGCAGATGCATCGCATTAGACTGTGCTTTATATAGCACTGCTTTTATCATTTCCAGGTATCGATAATCTAGCTTTATATATCCTATCTGAATACACATCAAAACGGAAATCTTTCTTTCTGATGTATCCGATATGAAACATGATATTTGTTTGTGTTATTGAAACGTGATTGTCCCATGAGGTGTTGAGTAATGAAATATTTTCATCTTCGTATACGGTGTTAAAAAAATATATAAATATGAACTTAATAGATTAAGCAGTAAGCGGAAGCGTTAAAAGCTTAATCTAGTTCTGCAATTTAATTATGCAGAGAGTGTGTTGATTTTTCTCTAATCAATTTCACGACAGCAATACCAACGATGAAAATGTTCAAGTTATGAACGCACTTATAAATTTTTTTAATCTTAATCAATTCAAAGACATAAAAGAATTAATTGCAATTATGATTTACTACAACATAAAAACTTGCGTAAATTAATAATAAGAGATACTATTTATTTACTAAAGGCAGTCTTAAATTCTTCTGGTTTCATACAAGCCAAAAACAGAGCAGGTGGTTTACCTAGTTCGATACGGAACGTTTCCGACGAAACATTTATTATCCCTTCTACCATCGTGGAAGCATTCCAGAGTCTTCTAAATTCTGTGTGTAGCTTTTCACGAATTCGTTAAAGTTTATTAATTTTTCTTTGATTAATGTTAAGTGTATCTCGGAATCGGATGTTTTACATGGCATAGAAAGGATTAAAGATTAGTCTATAATGGATGGTAATCTTATATGTTTCATACTTTGCAAAAGTCTTCGAACTTTCCTCCGACTCCGACCTCCTTTATTCTACAGTATCCAACCTTGCTCCTCTGATGCAGTTGTTATCAAAGTGTCTGGATGGCGACGAATAGGCTAACGTTATACACAGACTCTTTAAGGAGTTTTATCTGATGGATTCTTCACGTTATTGCAATAACTTCTCAAATCCTATCTTTCGAATACAAAATTGTATGTTAGCTATAAAGGCCATCGCTCAAGATACTTCTCCCCTACATTAGGAGTACCGAAATGTAGAAATTTGCATCCACTATTGTTTCTCATCTTTACAAATGATCTTCCTCCACTATTAAATTGCAACAAACTATTATTTGCAAATGATGATGATGAAAGTTATTTTCAAGGGTGAGTAACTCTGAGCACTGCCAACATCTCATCAAAATCAGCGCGATATTCTTAACTTACGGTGCATTGACAATTGTCTCAATCCCAATATGTCAAAGAGTAACATTGTCTTCTTTTCACGTAAGTCAACGTCAACAACCCTTCAGCATAGCATTAATAATATTTCATTGAATCGCTGTGACACCTGTAACGGATTGGAGAGTGATATTCGACTGCAAAGCTACCTTTGATAAACACCTTAGGAACATTATTTCGTTATATGATCTTTTAGACTTCCGCGGTCGTTGCTTTCTCTTAAAGAATTTAGGTTTCCGGGTTCTTAATTGCATGGAGCCTGCCCTATTATTATTTTAGAAGAATCCAGATCTAAATCATTTCAACAATTTCAATAGAGACGATGGTGACGTACTACATTTTCAATGAAAATCTCTCTTATTCAAATCCTCCAATCATTGTCTTCCTACTCAACCTTATAGAAATCGTAACTCAAGCGACGACCATCATTCTTGTCACAGTAACGACACATCATGCATAGTTCAGAAAAATTAATTAAATCTCTTTAAAAGTATGTAAAGTTATGTTTTATTTTCTAAGTGCTTAACATTGTAACTGATGCTTCCCTTTAGGTTCATTATTAAATTTAATTAACCTTACTAAAGATTGACTAGTTTTATTGAAAGTATGTAACTTTTAATTAACGTAAGTAACATTACAAGATTTATCCATTTATCACTACGCCGCAGTTCTTACTCCTTCTTATTATTCTTAATCACTTTGTAATTATCGATATACACAAATGTTGGGTGAGTATCTTATATACGTATATTTCAAATGTTTACAGTTACAAGAAAACAATATTATTGTCGGTTGGGTCTTACATCAACTATAAATCAGGATCCCATAAAGCTTTAATCAAAACTTAGAAATTACGGGTCTCTGAGCTACTAGAATTTTCAATTGCGAGATGAACATTAGGATTACCTTGGATCTCAATGAACTATACTTTTACGTAGTTTGCGTCGGTTATGCCGGCAATTCTATTTTTCTTTATTATACGTGCTCCATAATTCCTTCGGTATGTTTAATGGTGTTATTAGAATAAATCATTCAAGTTTGGTCTAACAAGACTAATATTTCTCCACTTCATTTCCTACGTTTTAACTCTTTGATTTATCCCCGCAGGTTAAAGAATATTTCGTTCTTACGTATCATCTCTCACGAAGCTAAAATCTCGTGTACTTCTTTATGTTGTCTAATTGCCCTTTACTATGTATGGACTTCTACGAATACATTCCGACGGTAACGCACAATAATGTAACAAGTATGTGGTTCCTTCTGAGGCCAGGTACTTCTGCAGGATCGGAATTTACCCCTTGATATTGACATTTCTACGATAAAATAAATAACTCAAGCGTTGCCTGAATTGTTGCAAAATTCTAGGATATTTTAGGTGTAGCAATTTAGTATATTAGCTTTTATTCATTTTTAATATTTAACTAAGTTATATAACACATAGTCGATTTTCTTACTACACATAGATTAGCTTTATAATTTTATCAAATATACGAAGGCCTATCTAATATATACACAACTTTTCGAATTCTAACCGCGAAAACTGGGATCGGCATAGCTTATAGCAACTGTTTAATAGAGTGGAGAAATTGCCTAAACCGCTCTACGGGCAATGATTAAAAACGATTTGAATTCAGGAAAATTTCTACCTGCTGGGTTCCTTGTCCGCCTAGTGAGGACTTTGCATAAAATTGTTACCTGCGATGATAGATAGGTACACCACCATAACTTTTCATCGAGTTAAAGCAGCGTGGATTGCCAGAAGAAGGGAGAGTTAATCCCAGTAAGAGTCAGGCTGGTTTATAAACGAAAGAAGATGGTTGCCCAGTTCGAAATGTTCTGCTTCTCCTTGACATTAGGCTCCATACAACGGTTTTTGCGAGGGAAGAACTTCAAGAATTACTCTGAGCATTCTGGATTTCTAGCCGTGTGATTTTTAGATGTGTTCTAGCAAAGGCAAACGATTCATTACTAACCTTTGTTCACAATTAGTTGGATGCTCGACCCGTATATTTGATCGGCCCTCGTACTTAATACTAATAATTATTTGCACGCAGTAGATGAACAAATGATGCCCTCTTACTCGATGAAGTACTACGTCTGCATAACCGTATTCTTTACCAATACAATGGTTAACATGCTGATAATGTACGAAATTGGTTCGACGAAAATCTTATTCGAGATAGATCAATTGGAATTTCCACCCATACAAGTCAATCGATGGAATTCGTAAAGATTTGAGTATTGAATCTTTGTAAATTATTACAAACATTCAATAAGTGCGTTGCAACAACAAGGCGTCTTCAATTATGTCTTCTATAAAATGCTGGACACATTGTAGGCAATGGTAGTTTTTAAAGAAATACGAAAATAATCATAGCGAGGACTATGTGCTAATATGGCAAACAACACAAAAAAAAAAAATAGTTCGGAACCGTATGACCATATGTTGTGAGCAAAGAACTGTACTGACTAGTTTATTACTAAATTGAACTGAACTAATTCAAAAACATGGAAAAAATACGGAAACAATAGAACATGCGTCCGCCTTTCCTTAATAAATCAAGCAGACTTAAATATGACCGCTGCCCACCCTGTATATTTAAATCTGTGTTTCTTTTACATAAATAGTTTCATAAGCCTTTAATTTACTCGTTCCTAATTAATTTCAGATTTTTTTAACTTAACATATTGTCTGGTTTTGTTTGTGTTGCGTTGTACTTAACGATTTCATCCTTCGCATCTGTAGTACCTAATTTGCTCATTGAATCTGGTGTCTGTCGCTTTTCTCTTTTGACCAATATAGGCTTCACCACAGTCGCTACATGAGATTTTATAAATTCCCAAGCGCACCCTCATGTCCGGTTTATCTTCAGGATTGACCAGAAGGTTTTTAAGTGTAGTTTGCATATTGAAATATATATCCACATCTTGACCTTTACAACCTTATTAAAACCTTTTCTGGGAGGGAAGTAACTCAAATTTATTATCGCGAGTCTCCGCCGGAATTAAAGTCGTGGAATTTCTTATATAATGAATATGCTGGACTTTTTTAAGAATGCGGTCGACACCTACTGAAGAGTAATCAGGATTCAGGTTCTTATACCTACTTGTACGAAAAGGAAATTTTGCCACGATAGGAACTAATTGCTGCTATTTTCTCTGTCGTTTATAAATAAATATAAACGTATAAAAGATACGTCATGACTCGATGAATATATGAAAAGATGTGTTAATTAATATAATAAACAGCCATTTCCTAAAATGGTAAACACGTTCATTGTACCAATTTGAATAAAAAAAAAATAATTCAAGTTTTTACTGTACTTGTGTTCGTTTTTCATTTAGTTTACGCCCGTGCAAATAATCTCCATTTTATCAAAACTTCACAGTTCATTTATTTGCGTGAATTTTTAAGATTACGTTGAATTAAGTCGGAGATATTTAATTTTCCCTATAACGTTCCAAACATTTGGTAAATTTCTTTTCTGCTTCTTGCTGAAATGGAATTTTATTTACGCATCTCCAAGCTTTGTTTGCATTCAAGATTAAACGCGTATTTACGTTATATTCCCAATGAAAGACTTTGTAAGATGTTATTTCAATTCATGACAATGAAATTTGGATTTTCGCTGGTGTTTCCTTTTACACGTGTTCAGCAATCTCTTGAGGTTGCTTCAGCACGTATTCTAGATTCCTACATTTAGGAATCCTGTTCTTCTCTCTCTCTACGATCTATTAGAACCGTACTATAAACTTGTTTGGCTTGGTATTATATTTGCAATAGGATTTCTTCGATGAAAGCGTATCTTTTTACACGTTCCCTTAGCGTGTTTTTAACGTTCGTTTATTATTTTTTTTTTAAATAACGACCAACGTTTTTGTTTCCGCTACTCATTTTGTATACAACATTATACAAAATTAATTCGAATTACGTAAATAAACAAGGAACGAAAGATGTAGCATAATTTATAAAAGCTTTCGCATTACCAACTCTCCGATGTAATGAAATATTCAGAGATGTTTAAGCAATTCGTTTGTGTAAAAAATAAGAGGTACATTTAGGAGTGTATACCCCACTTGTAGTAACTTAATTACGTTACATGCATACCTCAAAATATTTTTGCTTCGAGTTTCATTCGCTGAGGATTTCTCTTGAAAAAAAAATTAATTATTTAAAAATACAAAATTATTCACGACGGTGTTAGTGCCTAATATGGTATGCTCAAAGCGTTGTGTAAATGTTTTGAATTACTAACGATCCTCACACTCAAAGGCAATCGTAAGTTAAGTTTGAAACGTAGTAAACATAAAATATTTTTAATTTATCTTTAGACCAATATTTAATTAAAAAATAGGATGTGTATAAAGAAATTTGAAATACTTACTAAACCAGCAAGTATTATTTTCGAGTGCAACTTTCAAAGCCTCACATATGGGTGACATTGGTTGCTGCGACACAGCTATATGTATGTGTATGTAATGTGTGCAATGATAGTAGTGACGTAAACGTTCAACAATATGACTGTAACTTAGCAGGTAAGATTTTATAATAGTTTTTTACAGTTTCGCCATCCTAAATAAAGCGTTAGGCACCGCCATTGCTAGCTTCGCTCCCTTCATTAGAGGTAGTAAGGAAATCTATAATCTTATTGGAACTAAATTAGATTATTTAGTAGGTCACATGCTCGTGATTGACAAAAGCGACAGCTAAAACAAGAATCAATTTAGACTAGAAAAGAGACCTCGTCAAACTATTGCATTTGAAAGGTAATACTCCCGCGCAAATTAAAAGCAAGAAGCAAGAAAGACCCGTTTACGGAGACTACACCATTATTTGCCATAGTTCAGGTAGCTGAATTTAAACGTGGTCACGCCAGCCGCTCTAAATGCTATCGATAACCTCGGAAAGTTCACCAAATGCTGCCAGACGACCGTTAAATTAAGTTTAGAAAGATGGCAGAAGCTGTGAGCTTTCTGAAGATTTGAACATAAAACAGCTTACCGTGTGCTGGAAGTCGCACTTGTCCGCTCAAAACTAAAAATACATTCGGATGGACATTCCTAAAGAAGAACTTGAGATCATTTGCTCAATTATGGTAAGATAAGGGAGTTAAAAAAGGAAAAATCAGCATCAAACTGAGCTGATTCAGAAAAGAATAAGATATCGGTGGTGTCTGTCTATAATAATAATAATAACAATTGGATTCTGCTATAGAAATCTTTACGTCTCCAGCTGATTTGTCCCAGCATCCAGAAGCAAACGAGAAATTATTTCATTTCCAGAAGGTTTATTACCACCGGAAATAATTTTGTAGCAGCTTCCAGAATTTTTGAACGGCTACCAAAGAGAGGACCATACAGGACAAAAACTATAGAATTAAAGAAAATAACTAAACGAGTGAAGACGCGTATCACTGAGTAAAACGCATCTGGAAAGGTTAGCCGAACTCCCCTAAGATCTGTCAATGCGCCTAACCTTCGTAAACAGCTGACTGACCAATAACTAGTACTGGTTGTTACTAACGCTTCTAGGTGAAAGGGGAGCCTTTCACCCAGAATATAGAGAAAACGATAAGTATGAATCATCAAGAAATATAAGCTGCTGAAGTTAAATCGCTAGCTATCAAAAATCACAACCGATAATGTCACTGGTCACTGGTATAACTAATAAAAGAAAGTACGAAAAATTGATAGATTTCCAACATTAAACCGACAAATTTGGAAAGATTTAAGAAAAAGGTAAACAGGACTAGATTCTAAGAACTCGCTGCTGGATTAAGAAGAATAAATATAAAACCTACAACATATATTAACTCATTTTTCGAAATCGCAAATTTATATAATCGTCCATCTAAATCTGTAAGAACATATAAGGGTGTTGCGTTTTATTAAATAGCAAAGCTAATATTACTTTCGCTCAAGCCGGAAGTGATAATATAATGTGGTATAAACAAAAATATAAATAAAAAATATAAATTGGCATTTTTATTAAAAAAATTGCTAGACTTTTATCGAATTTATCCCTTCCACCCCGCTGAAACATTTTCTTCAAATTGCATCGATAGCTAAAATATTTAACTACAGTATTGGAAATAATAATTTTTTTATATAGATCTAAGAACTTTAAATGCGAAGATAAGGACTTTAAACGCGAAGTTAAGGTTAAAAGTTTAAAATAATGATTTGTAATAGAAGAGTCACGATAAGCGTTCAACAACAGTACATAGACTTAAGAAATTGTATTCATCTTACATTCTTCCATGCGACCGTAAGATTCAAAGGATGAAAATAGAAAATACAGTAATCGATAAACGAAACATTAATTTTCACGGCGCAAAGATATATTACTGCATTGCCAGGTTTTTTTCCTTCCTCCCAAAAATAAATTTATATTTACAACTATTGACTGTAAAAATAGTATACACGGATACCTTTATAAAGAATGCGTCAAAGGATTTAAAATGTTTAATTGGTGCTATAGATATATGAAGCCATTACTATCTTCCGTGCGTATTCAAAAATTTATCTCTGTAGCGGGTAAAATTGGACTCAGACAGTTTGTCAAACGACACTTCACAAAAGTAGTCCCGATTTTTAAAACTACAAGAATGTTTGCAGCGCGGTGTTTCAACCATAAAGAGGTGGAATATTTAGATACGAGCCTAGCCAGGCTTTTCCAAAATGAGATGGACGGCCCGTCATACTCGTTCGTTGTTAATTTTGAGCATTTCCGTCTGAAATTTAAACTTATTCTTCCCAAACTTTTGTTTTAAGAAGACGTAATAAGTATAATTATAAAAGGAATAATAAAATATAATTCATACGGTCACTTGCAAGGATACTTCAGGCAGCACTAATTTCCCGTTCTTTCTACTTTATTATCCTTCATTATTAAGTTTGTTGGCGTATTTGCTATAGGAGATGATTGTATCAGCGCTGATACCACTCGTAAA
This sequence comes from Oryctes rhinoceros, assembly GCA_020654165.1. Lineage (NCBI taxonomy): Eukaryota > Metazoa > Arthropoda > Insecta > Coleoptera > Scarabaeidae > Oryctes > Oryctes rhinoceros. The sequence goes on from JAIOKQ010001013.1 coordinate 5,240,064, forward strand.
GATCCTCGAAATATTACTGCAATGTCTACAAATTTTGTAATTGAAAACCATCACAAATTCATTATTGACAATTTCATACGAATAATAGCAGAACTTTAAAACTTTAAAGGTGTTAGTAGTGATGAGGAAGATGACGAAACTTTAGCTAGTGCGGAGCTAATTTCACAAGAAGAATTGAATAATCTAGTCGGGGACTTGGAATCGAAAGATTCCTTCAAAATATTAAGATCTGGAAAAGCTGTTCCTCTATATTATGGCCACGTTCATGCTTCTATTCCTATTGACTATTGAAACTAATTGAAGGAGAATTACGAACATCTTCAAGAGCTTCTCATGAAAATAGAATGTAAAAACCAGAACTGGTTACCATGCTGCTATTTAATTTTTAGGTCATCGATCAGGATTTAGGATTAGGACATATCCATATTATTTTATGTAATTGGGATAATAGTAATAGAAATCAATGCTGAGTTAAAATGAATTAGGCTAGAAGAGAACATTTAAGACTTGGCAACAAGAATGTTCTACGTGAAAGTCTAGTTATTATCGCCTCCACTTCATATTATTAAAGCATTGGACGAAGCAGGTCGATGTTTCTAATTCTTGTGCAAAAAATTTCGGCTCTCTCAGAAGCGAAGATTAAAGAATATATCTTTGTTGGTCTAATGAAAACCCTAATGAAAACTAACGAGTTTGAAGCGACAATGAACATCATAAAGGAAAGATGTGCTGGAAGCTCTTGAGGAAGTTATTCACTTTTCACACTCACTTTCGCATTATGTTCCTGCTAACCTTGGCAATGTCAGTGAAAAGCAGGGTGAACGACTCCACCAGGACACTAAAAAAATTGAGGAGGAGTATCTGGTGCGATGGAATACAAACTGATGGTGGACTACTGTATGATATTGAAGTGGGATGTACATATAAAAGCATAAGGAGCTTTCTGGACAAAAGAAAGATTTTCTAATAAACGAAAGAGGAGTTCGCGTTCATTTTGCTACTACTTCTATTCTTTTATTACTACTGTAAAATTTTATGTATTTTATAAATGTAATATTGTAAAAACGCACACTTTTATATGCAATATATTATTTATATATATTTTCTGTTGCTGCAAAACCTTAAATCCCGTTCCGAAGCAGCACATCGTTACGCGTTAGGTAACTATTCCCATCTCTAGCAAGCAGAACGGCGTGCCGTATGCCAACGATCTCGCGACGGAACGTCTCGCGCCCCTCAGCTATGCGTTGCTTAGATGTGAACAGTAATCATACACGTAGATAACTGTAAGCAGCATTTTCGGCCTTCACAGGATACAACGAAATAAAATGTAAATTATCCAAGTTCAATTGGAATGAGCAGGTTCACATTCGGTAAGGTATAAAAGTGCAGGCCTGTGCGCAATTTTACAACTGCAGAAGGTTGATATGGCCATTGAACATGAAATTTAGTTTTAGTGGTATTCAATAGATTGTTATCCTATTTATTATCGCCAGTTTTTATATAAAATATATCTACCGGTGGTTTAAAAATGAGATACTTTTCATTTTGGTTAGAGATTATGCAGAAACCGCTTTCGTGACAATGTGTTTAAATCATCTTGATCCAATTAAGTCTACGTACACACATCAGCTTGTTGCACGGATTAGGGAAAACAGTACTTGGAGAAGTTAAATCATTTCATTAATAGAATAATTAAATTCCAATATTTCTACTTGTCATTATTTTCTTACGCTCAGTATATTAAAAGTAACCAGTTTTGGACAGCAACGTTTTATCCAGAGACCTCAACTCTAAACACATATTAATTCAATAACGTCTCAACTTTAAGAGGCATATCTTACTTTTACACTTTTCGCTGGGCAAAATTGTGACTAAAATTACAAATGTGAATGCTGATGTTTAAAATATTATTCTTTTAATACACAAATACGATTTAGTCCCAATTTTTATGTAATGAAGTTTTATACATCCTTGTAAACTAACACTTGGGCAAATAAAGATAAAAGTATTTCATTTTTTACGTCACATTTGTACAACAGAAATTCTTCCGTCAGTATTATGAATACTATAGATAACGTTTTGTTAACGAACATTTTTAATTAAATTCTTACCATTATCTGATCCAATTTCTTCTTCTTTTTAAGTAAAAAGTAATTCTTTTTAATACAAAACAATAATCGAATTGAAATAAAAAAATAAATTATGCATGCATGAATTTAATAGCAAAAATACAAGATAAGCATGCATGACGTTTTTCATTCACTATAACTTGTCGACGCATCTTCTGAATTCTTGTTGAAACGATGGAATAAACCCTTTTCGGAAAGCGTAACTAAATGCAATCTAACTTGTTCTATCTGAAAATATTTACTTGTCTGACATTCAAAAAAATGTGCAAAGTGGTGCTATATCCAACGGTTGATTTGTTCCTGAAAAAGATAAATAACATTATTATATTATATTCTCCAGGAACAAATAAACTGCGATATATAAAAAAAAGATACAAGGCGAAACATAAATTCATCTATAGGAGCACTTACAATGTGGTTTACATTATTGGATTGAATCATGAATGTTCCGGATTACCCTTTCCTCGGAAGTGGCTATTATATGAACTTATTTGCCTTACACAATTACACACTGTGTCGATAGTGAAAGTTTCCGGTAATGTAAAACGGTGAAAGATTGCACAATAGACATGTAAGCAAATACAGTTTTTAAGCGCAACATTTATTGTAAATGGAGAATAAACGTACTAAATCCGTGTTTTGTCGACTCTCAAGGAAACCAGTAGCCAACGCCAACCATTTCTTATGAAACGAATAGACACGAGCCTGTCTAGTCGCTGCAGAAAAGTAATAATTTCTCTCGCCTTGGTCATCTCTATTGATTACGCTTCATTTTGGTTGTATTACGCTTGACCGGTGTGTGGTCCCTCCCATTAAGCCCTTAGTCATGTAGTTTCAAGTATTTCGATAACGCTAAAAATGCTAAACGACTACACGTATAGATAATTCCTCAGCTGAAACGGAAACAGGTATTTTACATAGTCTTTTAAGTTGTACAAATAAACCAGGTTTCGACAAATCCTGAAAGAACGGATAAGGCACCTTTCCTTATAAGACTGATTTGCTAATCCTTGTTGACAAATTTTATGAAGGTAATGAAGAAAGAGTTCGTTGGTTTGTAATCATCAACGAAAACGATAATTTTACTGTTAATTATAAATATATTAGAAAACCAAGCGACGATAGTGACAAATTTTTAAAAGAAAACGACGCTGACATGACATCAATCTATCGATGTATTTCATTGTTTCACATTGATGTTTAATTTCATGGCTTACTAATTTTATTGGACAGCCTGTTTTTTTGTTAATAAGGAAATTAAATGTCAGCATCGTTTCTTTATTTTACATTATTACTTAATATATCGTTTCAGCTTAATTTCATATTAAAGATTAGTTTACGTTTTCATTAATATTTTGCTTGTAACTAAAAATTTTTCAGACATATTATACATCGTTGAAAAGCACTTTCTAAGTACTATCCAACAAAGCCAAAATCCAATATGGCCACCATATGAAAAACAAGTTAGCGTTATAATAACTTAAAAACAGATGACAATTGGGGGTTTCTGTTTATATCAAAAATTTCGTCTTAAAAGAGAGTCTGAACAATGTAAAACTTTAAAAGAGGGTCAAATTAAGCGTTATTCAGTTATTGGGGAATAATGAAATCGACAAATTTTTGGTTTTCCGAAATATTTAAAAATGAAAAAGGTTGGGTCAAATTTGAAACAAGATTAGTTGCGAGTATTCAATTCTGCGAAACATTCCCTATTTAACCGTTGTATGTATTCTAATAACCGAAATACCAATGGTAAGCATCGAAATTGGGACATAGTGTATATGGTTCAAGGGTAAAGCACAGTTTGTTGTTATTTTGATTTTAAAAAAAATATATTTTTCTTAGTTTTATTAGATTATTCAACGCGGTGATAATATCTGAATAGTGATATGAATGAATGAAGGAGAATTATCGAAGGAGAACAAATAGAACTTCGACTTGTTAGAAGCGTCGTAACACTATAAAATAAACGGACACCAAAAATGAAGATAAATGAATATAATAAAAAAAAATATGGCGTTCCATCATTCATTTTGAAATAATTCGTCCAATTGAAAACCTGATATGATGGTGTAGAGAATGCCCTGAAACATATTACACCCAAATATTTTGGAAGTTGTACCCACAGCGTGACTAAAAAAATATAAGGCGCTTACTCTGAAACAGGTGTATAATGTATTTGGAATAATTTATTATTGCTTATTAAAAGTGAACAATAAATTATGCACAATAATATACATATATCGAATAATTGCTATTATTACTTTAATTCATGTGTTAAACATTTTAGGTAAGCATATACATATAAAATGTTCACCAGTTTCTGTTTTTATTTTGTTTATAAGTAGTTAGAAAACCGTTATTGAGTTGGAAAGTCATTTCCAGTTATATCAAAAGTAAGGAGTAACTACGTATTTAATATTGATTCTGAGAACTAAATAGAGATGTCTGGGAAAATCAACATCTTCACAGATTTTCACAGAATTGCATCTCTGAAAAAAGTAAAACATCTTTTTCATCTCTCTTTTTAGCACAGATTATATTGGTTTATGCATTACTTAAAGAGATTTTAGTTTAGAAGTTAGTTTATTTAACGTAAGTAGATCGTGGTTGCGATGAATATGGTAAAGTTCAGCAAGAAGATTAGAAAGTATAAATGAAAATTACGCTGGTGAATTGTTAAAACTCGTAAGACGAAAGTCCGAAAGTTGTTATGAAAATGGCATATCAAGGGGATTAACTCACAATCATGCAGTCGGTTTGAAGAAAGTAAAGCGACATAATATATTGAACTGAATTGCAATTTTGATAAAAGCATTCACGTTAGTATTAGAACAGCCTAGCCGCAATTATATCTAGTACGTTGTCGCTTTTACTTAGCATAAAGTTGATTTTGAAAGCGCAGCAGCAGATGAATTGGAAACTGGCTAAATTAACATTTTTGAATCCTCGCGACTAATCAACCTGATGATCGTGGCTTTTAGATTTTCACGCACATTTGGAAGAATTCAGTGTTTCCGTCCTATATATGAGCCAGTCTCCCAGTATGGACAAAACAACGGATTGCTATGAATTAGTTTAGTGAATGCTTTTACAAGTTTCAGCTTTCCTTTTATGTTTCTCAAAGTTTTTAAACTATGACTTACATTAAATTACAAAGCCTTAACGAAATTCGCAAGATTAAGAGTCCTGAAACAAGGCATAATTTTTTACCAAATTTATCACCATACCCTATAATATGTTCGTAGGACATTTTTATACGAAGGAAATTATGTTTTATCTACACCAATATGTAATATTTACGTCACCACTAATTACGACTAACTACAATTTATTTTGTGCGTAAACTGGTGTCACGTAATCATTTGTTAAATCGCGAAACTCTAATGATGGATATTACATATTAATCAATAACAGCTAAATTAACGGTAGTTAGAAGTATAGTGGTCAATTCACGTATTTTAGGAATCGCCTTTTAGCCTAAATTTCCGCTTATAGTCAAATTACTGAATGGTCAGAGAACATTTCAAGATCATAAAAATTGCAGTGTTTTTTATAAACGATCGGTCAACCGCCTCAACTAAATGAGCTCGTTGCCGTAAACGGCATTGACTATTTGTCAGTTTTATATTTTGTTGGATTTCTCTCCGATGATTTTGTTTAGATACTGTGGTTGTATTACATTTGGACCCGACTGTACCGAAAGAATCTATTGCTAGCTTTACAGCAGTCAATTTTGGTGAATACTTGACTTAAGGCGCTCTACAAAAGCCAAAGCATAATACTATCATGATCAATCAATGCACTTTGTAAATGGAGAGAATAAACTAATTGTATTAGTGAAAAAAAAGCGTATTTAGTCACTGCTTTCTAGACGACAGGCGTGTGTATCTCTTGGTACTAGATGGTACCAAGAGATACACCTGGCCTCATCGTTCTCGAAGGAGGGTGATAATAGCCGAAAGGCGCGGATGTTAGGTAAAGATGCGCTTGGAGCAACGCTGATGACGCCAGGACAGAAACATTTCCGTCTGCATTTCCTTGCATTGTTTTCGCTGTGAGTGATTCCACAAATATCACCTTTTCTTGGTTAAAAAATCTTTGCTTTGATAATTTAAAAACCGAAATAGAATGATCGTGAATGTTGAATTAACGAAAAGAATATTTATTATATTTTTGAATAAAAAGATTTGCTTTCAGGTTTTATTAATTTAATGAAGACGTTTATTGAAACAATTACCCCTTATGTGTTAGTTGGGGTAAGCTGCAACAGTGAAATGCTTCAGTGTACCAGTGCCACAGTATTCGAGTACAAGTCGTTTGTATGTATGACTGTATTCAGTCTAAGTTTCTTTATTGGATTACCTTTCTTTTGTTAATTCAACATACTTTTTCTCTGGGTGTACATTTCACTCTCCTCTGAAGTATTGAATGTTAATACAGTATCGTTTCTACTACATATGAAGAAGAAATATAAACGTTAAGAAATAAATAATAAATAGCAAGCTAGACATTTCTGCAGATAATAAGAAGTACAAATTCTACACCTTTTATGTACTCCAAACGGTCTATGATTATAAAATAAATTAAGGAAAACATTTTTTTTAAATCCTTTTCTTATCATACTTCTTCATTCAATATATTGGCTTATTTTTAGTAAGTTTTGAACAGGTTGTTGCTTAGCTGTATTAAACATTTTTCAGCAAATGCAGACCATATTATCTAAAACTATCAAGGCACATTAAATATTCTTCTAGCCACTAAAAAAATACAATTTGAATTATTATATATTATAGCGTATTCTGTAGAGCTTGATTTTTATTTTCCGATTGGTTATAAAGAAAAATCAATAGTGTTTTATACATTCAACTTTTAGAGTGTTCAATTTCTTTTCGTCGCTCATCCTTATATTTAGATCTATAAGGCTTACGTGTGTATTTATGTGTTCGATTTTTGCAGCTAAAGCTGAAGCATTAACATCTCCTCCTATTTAGAGCTTTTCGAATTCAATATGTATAACTTCATTGCTGTTAAAAATGAAGATGTCTCTTATGTTTAGCTCAGATTGAAATACGCAGACTGTGAGTAGGATGGGATTTGTCATACTTTATATATTTTCTTTTTGTGATGTCCCTTAAATGTTCTTGTATACAGAGAGAGCTTTTTCCGACAAAGGTATTTCTTTTTGAAAAGAAATCTAAAAATTGTATGTTATCGTTATTATATATATTCGCAAATCCTTGACAAAACAGAAAACCGATGAGACGAAGAAAATCTTTTTTTATATTTTTTCTGGAAATTTTCTTTCCCTAAAATTTCCTTTAACGATTTTTGTGTGGATGCGCATTATTGTAAGAATCTTAAGTTCCACATACTCATCAATCCTCTTTCAATGATATTTGATATTTTTCTCCTATATATTCTTGTAGGGAGAAAGTATTATTATTATTATTATTACTATTATTATCATTATTATTATTATTATTGTTCTTGACTTACGTCATTGAGCCATTTACCACATTGTGCAGAGAAAAAATGTTGACTTTTGCTGTAGCCCTTCTTTCATGCAAAGTTTATTTCTTATTTGCCTTAGAAGAGTGTCTAAATAAGTCTGCTCAAATTTATTTCGCAATTACTATTAAAATTCAACCAAAAGAAACAATTAAATAATCATGTGGATAACTAAATTTTATAATATTAAATGTTTCTAAAAAAATGTATATCGTTGGCAACAGCTGTAGGTGATACAAACGGGAGTGCGAGGACAATGATTTCCTTGTGTATTTCCTCTGCATAATATGTATAATGTACACAATATGCAAACAAAATACACAAGGGAACCGAGTCGCTGTCCGCGTCCTACCAGTTATGTCATTACCCGTTACTTACGACTATTTGCCCAAATTAGCCGATTATCGACCAGAAACATCTTGCATTTTCAGTCCTTTTAAAGTAGGTTTGCCTAAAGACATCCTTTTCAAACTTCAGCTCTGGGGATACTGCGAAATCCGTTCCAAACTATTACTTCCAAAAACACTTGTGTTATTTGATGAATATTACTGCTAGCTTATTGACCGAAAATTTCGATTTTAAATTACATTTTAGAAATGTAGATACTTTCGAAATAGATTTCCTTAAATATTAATAATTAATAATAATTGGCGTATTTTATTACTAGCTTAAATCGATTTGATTGGAATCCTTTTTTTAAGAAATTGGATAATTAAAATCGTTGTGATACCACATTTATACAACATTTAAATAAATTATGTAATTTGCAAAAACAAGATAATTCAATCTGTGGCTATTATTAACACAATTTAATGTTTAATATTTGCGTTCAAAAATTGGTCTCTCAGAAAAAAAAATAGAAAAGAAGTGGAACTAGTTAGATCTTCAATTAAATTAAAGGAAACAGAAATTAAGTGCTGCAAAATCAAAATTAATGTTATCAACCTTGAAATTCTTATCGATTTTTGATAATTTTCTTAATCATTAAAACATGTCAAAAACAATCCCCGCTGGTGACAATCGCTTTAAAAATAGAAAAAAATATATAATTCTGAGATATGCTGTATATATTGTAAAATTGTAGCTACTGGTTTGTATTGTTTATATTTATTGTAAGGAATTGTACTTATGCGATGGAAGGCCAAAATTTTCAAATAACGAAATAAATACCATGGGCTACCTTTGAAAATTACTTCTGTACCCCAAGAGCTGCAAGTAGTAAACTACTTTGTTATATTAGACAGCACACCTTATATACTATTACGTTTTTAGTTTTTTTTCTTTCTAAAAATAAACTAAACTGATTTATGATTTTTTTAAATTAAAAAGCCCAGGTCAGAGCCTTGCGACACGCTGAAGCCGATCACGGCAAATAGTTGCCTAACATACTAGCAATAATCTATCCCACATCCAGCTCAAAATATTTCCGCAAGTTTTTGTTAACACAATCTAACGTTTTAAATATTTTAAAGAAGACAACCGCCACCGCGTAGCCCTGGTCAACGTATCTATATGAGTATATGACTGACAAAACCACTAGGTTGGGCGAAAATCGTGTTGCCGCGAAGGCTGCTGCAATTTTTCCTCAATTATATGGCCTACATTATCTAAACGCGAAATGGACGGTAGAGATCCAGTAGACCCACGTCCTCTAACAGATTGTGTCTTACATTTTAATATAATAAGACCTCTTACACATTCTGACTGGAAATCTAGCTGGGAGATTTCAATTCTATGCAGAATCTATTGTATTTATAAATAATGGTCACCATCATTTTTTCTCCGTGAATCCGGTAATTTGCATTACAAGTCAACATCGCCCATATATTTATCATATTTTGCTGAGGTATGGACATGATTTTTTTTGTGGCTTGTCGGTTTTACAAATACCTCAGGCTACATAACATACAGTTACTTGCCACCGTAACCACATACATCTTCATAACGTGCTCGTGGTCTTTCCCAATCATCTTTTTAGTAATGGACATTTTAACATCCTATTCTCAAAATATCCTTCGTTTTGCAAGTGAACTAATCGTTTACAAATTGAAAAAAGGTTACAGTAAAATACTTTATGAGCCACCCATCCTTTGAAACTTTCAAAAGAATAATAACAATTTCTTCACCGACATCAAATGTTAGTTTGACGTTTTGAATATGTTTTCCATCATGAAGAAGTATAAATATCCATCGCTAGATGCCAGACATTTTGAATACAAAACGTAGATACCTTTTCTCTTCAAGAGTATCGTCGAGTAGTCGACGCCATTTGTTTGTTGTTAAACAAAATATTGTAATTTAGGAAAATACTTAGTCGATAAATCAATTTGTGACTGTACTTTGCATATTTATCTCTCTTGTCTATATGATCATTATGCACAAGTTGAATACTCAGTTATATCCTGACAAATCAAGTTCGCAACATCACATTCATTACCTTTATCTTCATTAGATCAATAAAGTTTTACTTGTGGAAGTCCTTCTAGTCTAAACTAAATACAGGATGATTGTTAACTCGAATGTGCTATAGATTTTCAAATATAAATAACAGAATTCGTGATTTCTTCAAATTCAAAAACATCCATAAGAAATCAAGAATACTTTCCATCCGGAACCTCAACAATGCTGTTCATGCTCTTTTCTTTCAAGCCGTATTTCTCCTAACTATTTCTCCTTCAAAATGTGATAGATTTTTTAAAATTTTATTAAAATCGGAAATACATTTGCCGGTTTGAATATATGCTAAGGTGATGCCAATAATAATTCATTTTTAATGAATTATTATTGGTACGTATCAAGTTGAAAGAAAATCATTTTGTTGGGTTAAAGCTGGAATAATTGCTGCAGGAATAATAAGCGTTAATTGAGTTTGGCCAACATCGATGGAAAAAATATTAAGCATTTTAGATTCAGAAAAATTAGTGGACGTGCCTCTATTCCCTTCCGTAGATAGTTACATTTAACGTGAAAGGCTACTAACGCGACAAAATTGGGAACCTATATATTACGTTTCAGAGGGAATTGCGTTTAAATATTTTATACACTCGTTTCCATAAATAACAACAAGAGCAAGGAGACATTTAAGAAATTGGAGGCCCAGTAGGATGGATATTCTGAAAACATTTTGTTTACACATTGAAGCTATAATGTAAAACCTGTTCATATTGGACGTATTAATAACTTGGAATATGCTTAGAATTATGCCTTACATATCTACCTTAGCCATTAAAGTAATTTGGAAACATTTGCAAATATTGACGAGAGTTTTATGTTTTCTTTAAAATATATGAATCGCATCTTGCTCATATATAACATCGTAGTGGGTAACAAAACTTGGATATATTCGTAGGAATTAAACAAGAATTTGGGTGTGCCCAGATGAACCGAATCCAACAAAAGCTGCTTGTTCACAGTTTTTTCGTTGTACTGGACATGTCGCAAACATTACTTTGCAGGATCGAAAGGTAAGTAATGTCGAATAATAAGTAACAATTTGTTTACCGAAAATTATCAATCAAATCAAAAAAAGCACCGATAACGTCACCCTTCATCATGACTATTAGTACTATTAGTTTCAGCTTTGTAAACGAAATTTATCCAACGTTCTTGAAAGTTAGTAAAACTATCTCGGTTTTTAAGAAGTTTAAAGGAGATCCTCATAAACCATCTGTACCATCTGTATTTGCCAAAATTAGATACTTTAAGTAATTCTCGTTTCATAAATTATATGCTGCGAAAAAAAATCATTGTAGCTGCGTAGTTTTATACCAAGAAAATCAACTCATAGGATTGTTTCGTTTGAAATTTCGAAACCATTTGATTGCCAAAAGTCTTGAACATGAAAATATGTGAAGTAGTTTTTAATTTCTTCAGATCATCCTTGAGCAATTGTAGAATATACATATCACCATATCACGAAATAAACAGTACAATTAGAACTCTTTATTATAAAAGAAAAAACGGGATTAGAGGTGACATACCGGAAGGATTTCTTCTCTCGGCGTCTCTTTTTTTAGTCTACGCAAATGATTTGAGTTTGAACCTTCGTGGATGTTGTCTGTAACATTATGCCGACGATACATACGAATACGCGCTTTGTAATGGAAAATCTATCCCAGAGGTTGATAACATAATAGTTTTGGGATCATGCTGAACTCCAACATGAAATCTGAAAATCACCGTAATTTTGCGAAAGGCAAACTATGATTCGTCTTATACGGTGTTCGTCGAGTTGTGAGTATGCCGTCTTTATGAATATTTTATTTCTCATACGTTGAGTTTCGACTGCGACGTGGACTTATATTTTGAGGATCATCGGCCGATGCTAAAAGGGTATTTACCATACAAAGGAAAATTATACGGTGTATGATTGGAATTAGTACCCTTTGTTTAAGGCATTACCCACGTTTCCTGCATTATATATTTTCGAGACGTTAGTTCTATAAAAGAAAAATCAAAATCGGCTTAGTAGGTACGGTGATATTTATAATTACATGGAAACGCATAATTTATACATAATAACTGCGTAACTTACCTAAAATAATTTACTCAATGAGGAAGTTAAAAGAAAATTAATTGATGAAGTAATTTATAACGTAGAGAAATTTATGAATAACCAGATTGGTTTGCCGAGTGCGTATCTCTACAACTTACCTACCAAGCTTCCAATATTCCCTTGCAACGTGCCAACAAATTTTAAAATGTTTCAAGTAATCTCGTCGAGACGCAGTACATATTTTAATTGGTTTAAGGTCAATAACCTATAGTTTACTATTTGTAGTATTTTGCAAGTCGATACTGATCATATGACCATCACCGTAATATGCACTTGAAGCATTGGAAATATAACGTTATTTTAAGATGAAAGGAAATTTCTTAAACGTTAAAAGGTAATGGATGACTGGTACATCTTATACGGAGAAAACAAACTTTCAACAGAATTATATTTACCTTAAATATAATTTTACGCTGCAAATTTTGACTACGCCATAGCAGCAAATATACATACGAAGAATAATTAGAAGTATCCGCAGAGAATGTAAACGTAATCCGTAACAATAAAGGAAGGCAAAGCGCATTTAAAGCGGAAAGTGTTTTAGATTTCCTTATCAATAAAGTCAGTTAGTGAAGCTATCTTAAACTAACTGAAAATTCTTTCTAGTGTCGCATTACGCGAACGAATTGCAAAGAAATTAACTGTAAATCGTAAAAGATTCCGATGCCGTAGTGTTGATCGTTTGATTAAATTATTTTACCCATTTTCACGGGAAAATGAATTTTTAAATTCTTCACTGTTTTCCATTTTATTGAGAAGTTTACATACTGCTCAAAAAGAAGAGATTCGTTTATGTAAATATCACGTAGTCGCAAATATTCTACTCATTTTCCAAGCAAACCCCAACGAGGCTCTGTACACAAACTTATCCATTCAAAAAGAGTACATATGTACCTCATATAAATGAAAAAAGAGGGAGTAGAAAATTAAGAGAATCAAATAGTACCCATCCTCTTTAAAGAGTAGGGATGGTAACCTTACCTGGGGCATCACATTATATATAAAGGTTGATACGAGGCAAACATTTCACTCATTTATAATAAAATATTTCCATGAATTCTCTTTTGGTCTTTTAGTCTGAGATAAATAAGGAACAATCATAACCATTAACTGTTACTGTTTCTATATCAAATATATCAGCCACTAAAAGTAAGAGTATTCATTACAAATGCTTTAATTATTATCTGTGTATTACATTTACGGACCGGAAGACTATCTAAAACATAAAGCGGAAGAAGAATACGCAAACAACAAGCCAGATCAAAGAATTAGATGGGAACATACAGAAATAATTATTAATTTTTTATTCTAAAGATAGATTGGCTTTTCAGATAAATTAGGTTTTACTTTAACCATTTAACTGTATTCAAATTAAATAAAGCACTTAGTAAACGTAAGTACAAGGTATACTTGAAATACTATTTTTTACATTTAAACATTGTTTTAACTACAAATAAATTACATTCTTCGTTTAAAGATATAAATAAAAATTATATTTATTTTTGAAGATTACTAGTTTCACAATATTTTACACTAATATTTTTTATATCAAATGTGTAAGTTAAAATTATTTATTCCTATCTACCAGAATTCTCTACTAAAATTTTATGTTATATTGTTGTATTTTTCACATAGTTTATATTTATTTATATTATTTTATTTATGTTTCTCATTTATATTATATTATTTATTTAATAAAAAATAAATTAGATCTTAAATATAATTATATATTTGCAACGTATTTCTCCAGATGTATAACTTGTACAGCAAGAATTTAACCAAATATCTGTTAGAATCGTCATAGAAAAAAGTACGACATGGTCATACACATTAGAACCGAGCAACGAAATACCGGTGTAAGACGCCTGATGTGGTTAAATTCACATCGCGTTATTTAGCGAAATGGCGGAAGTTCGCCGGATGCCATTTGGTACATAGATTCGGAAGTGGTTAGTAGACTTTCCCGACTTAATATACGATGGCATAGCCTTACGGTGCCTTCTGTCTAAAACACGTCTAGATATGTTTTGCTTTACTTAATCAAAAATTTCGTTAATGTAACAATTTTTTGTAATAAAATCGGTTTCGTTAAATGCATTCATTTTATTTATTCAGTACGCTGAAAAAAAAATTTCTGCGACTTTGCTGTAGCTTTTATAAGAGATTAGCTAGAATCTAGCTTAGAATTCTCAGCGGAAGTCCTGCATCTGTTTCCGAAAACCTTAAAAAGAATAAAAACATTGATCAATATTGATACACGCGAAATGCCCTGCATAAAAGATACTTTTGAAAATTTTAGCTGTGTTGTTCGCTCAGTTGTTGGTTAATTGTCATTTATATCAGTCGATGTTAGTGTTTTAAGAAAAATTGATCAAATGGTTCTAGGTGACCGTCGAATGTAAAATTGGAGAGATAGCAGAGGCTGTAGGCACCTCGAAAGAATGCGTTTGTCATATATCTACTGAAAATTTGTCCATGAAAAAGTTGACCGCCTTAGCACTTTCGTATAAGTCTCTTTGCCTTAAGAACTGAAGACGTTTATATTCAAAGCCAATGAAAGGACTGACTCCATATAAAATTAATTAAACGTATAGATATATATATATGACGTAAGCTCAGTCTAACAAACTCATAATTCAGAGAATATTAGATCCTGTTATTGTTTTCTCATTAGAATACCACATTGTTGGGTATTTGAGTTTTATATCGATTGCAGTATTGACAACAATAGCTGTAGCTTTGCTTTCTGATAACAAATAATTTCCCTGAGGCAATCAAATTTTAGACAATAGCAGCCATCAGAGAAGATATCGAAACGCAATTCTAGAAAATCGGTTTACGAAACAAAAGTCAAACGCATAATGCGGAGAAGATTGGTTTCCCGAACTTTAATTATTTACATAGGTAATATAGGAGTGATGACTGATTTAGGGAATGAACTTTCATGAATATATTCATTTTCCCCTTACTGTATATTTAAGCATACAGACACTGACAAAAGCACTCGTATCGTTTGTTTTATTTAAACATAACAATATACATTTTACATTTACATTTCGTCGTAATATTGATTATTTGGTTTGTTAACAACCTAAACTCATTTTCTTCAGTTTAGGATAATTTAATTGGTTCAGGTGAATCTCGGTGGAATGAAGGTTATTATAACGAAAGCTTTTACAGACTATTGCGCTCTTTGATCTAACAGCAAAATGAAGAAAACCAACTAAAACTAACATTTGCCATGCTTTTTTAAAATGTGGTGACAGTCCAACGGGGTTTATAAACTTTTTGAAGCTTGTTATAACCTTTTAGTGTGTAAACTGTTCCATAGCTAAGAAAATTCGTTGATCCTAGCAGAACTTGAACATATAGCACTTAACTCTGCCCCGTCAAGCCCAGGTCCTCTTACCGCTGGGCCATCGAACCGCTCTCACTTTTGCAAATGCTGACTCGTAGAAGAAGTTGGATTAAATATACAGGCCGATTCACCTTCGACCCTTACCATGGAGATCTTGCTTACTACTGAAGACAGAAGGCAGGTTTCAAAATGGAAAACTTCAAAAGGCCACTTCTGACATTTTTTTTATATCACGTTTCGGTTCTTTCTCGACATCATCACCATTCTTATTTTTTATTGGTGGCATACTGGATTTTGACATTGTTAAAAAGTTCTTTCTTTGATATCAACTACGTACAAAATCTAGACAAAAAGTTTCGATATCATAAGGAGGATATTAGGCAGCCACGTGTGCTTTAGTGTTCGAGTACGTGATTTAGACTTAATCGATGTATGATAAGTTCAAGATCTCAATATTGTGGAAAAACTAGAGTTTCAAAAAACATTTATGAGCACGCTCAATCATCATGTTGAAGATATTGTGTACAAACAGAGAAACATGCACTTTACTGTACATATAGGTCGATGCAAATAATCATGTATAACTAGACGAGAGGAGAATGGGTATAGAATATTTCTGGCACGCTAAAGCAACGGAGCTGGCAGCATAAAGCGTTCTACAGCGACCAATCCGCAACGGAGCGTGGAACGTATTTGCGGTAGATGTTAATTAGCTACACATTGGCATCACCTGTGAGATGAGTCCCACTTGTCTATATCCACAACGCATTTCGCTTTCCTAGAACGTTCCCTCTATCACCTTCGCCTACATTCCCCCTAACAGTTTACCCCCTCCCCGAACCGTAAGTTTTAATGAAGACAGTTTAAATAATGGAGAGTGAGGTAAAAGGGTTCGCAAGATGAGTGCGCATGCAAATAAGGTTGAAGGTGACGGTGCAGCTCCTCTGATAATAAACCACAACAAGAAGATCAATTCGGTAAGAGGGAGCGGCTAAAAACATCAGCGCATGTACTTACCACAGCGTCTCTCACATTTAATTAATTTAAACAAAGGTGAGAGCAAGTGACTTGTCTAGTTTTCACACACCCGAACATGACCTAGCCGCATATACGCCCTTATAGCATCGGAAAGGGTGGCAAATTATGTTTTAAAACGCGGAAAACGCATCTAAATGGATTACTGCCTATTTGTAATGGTTGTAAGTGAGGTTAGAATCGGAGGATAGTCTTTAATAACTTTGGCTATTAAAGCGCGTAGGGTTCAGCCGGAATATTTATGCTGTGGGTCAGGACATCTCATTTGTCTTTAACTAGGGCGACTGGGGTAGGGGGGGAGTTCATCAGTTCAAGATTTTATTTACATTTTGGGGTGTGTGTGTGTGTATTTTTTATTTCAGTAAATCAATAAAACCGTCAATTTGATAAAATTGGAAATGAATTTATACTTGACCCACATTCTATTTTGCTGAATATAATAGAAAACGTTTATAATCAATCAAATCAATACTTATTACTCATTACTTGCTACAAACTTTATTTACTTCCATACAGTTTCAACTAATTACTTTTATCATAGTTTTACATTTGCGTTGGAAATATAGTCAATATTTTGTAGGAGGGACACCTACTTTTCATTTTAAATGTAGATATATTTATTTCCATTAAAATACAAAACATGCAAATAAATTTTAAGGCCAATAAACATAGTTGGCTCTATATATAGTGTCAAATCGCTTTCTAAACATACAGAGGGTTTAGTATTGAAAACCAAATGAATATGCTATAAATGAGCATACGAAATCCAAAAAATGCAGTTAGCTACTCATGAAATCGACAAAAGCAATGTGAGAGGAGAGAACAGAATTATTCACATGTGCAGTTTTATCTAGGTGCACAAGCGCAAATCACACTGTAATTTGTATCCGCTTCATCAAGGTTCGCTTACTTGGCCTATGTTATATAGGTGCTTTTTCAGAGGGCAGTGGTCCATCATCAACCGGGTAATGTTCTTAATTTTTTTTTGTTGTGCCTAATTAGGTTGAAAATTTGGTATATCCATTATCTAATAAAGCTTTGCTGTGGAGTTGATCATCATTTCTTTGTTTGTACTTTATCTACAAGACTATATCTCTCTTCTATTTCCATGAGTTCTGGTCCAATGAGGTGTTTACTAGAACCCTCCTTGGCCAGTTTGTCGATTAACATATCTCATCACCTAGATCAAAGGCACTTTATTGTCTTGTGTCAGTCTATTGAAGAACTGTTTAGTTTTTTGCTAGTTTTGATCTTGTAATAGGATGTATAATCGCCTTCATGGCAGGCTACCAGTTATTATGTTTATTTCCTTCCTCGTGCAGCTCTTTTTGCGGATATCTAGGGCTCAGTCCACAAATACCGATTGCAATCGGTCTATAAACCAATCATCGAGACCATTGAAATTACTCCGTGTCTGGTCACTACTCTGAGATTTTCAATTTTTTAGTAAAAATAATTTTAGATGTTATATTGTCCGCGGGCATTTGTAGCGAATGTTCGTTCAGTTCCGCGAAATATTATCTATGGAATATATAAATATGGGTTGCCAGAAACTGTTAGCTTTCAGTCTAAGGATCGTTGCTATAACTTCCAACTTTACAAAAGGCTTCAACGCTTCAGCGGGTCTCCAAGTAAGCGATTCCCGTACTGCTTATTGCTCTAGTAATTCTCAGCAATGTTTGCCTTTGAACGGCAGTGGGAGATCTTATTGCCGAAGACATTTCTGTCCTTCGTCGAAAGACTACTGTTCCGTAGGTAATCGACGGCTTCACCACTACAGTGTAGCCCTCTGCGTTGTTTTAGATAAGTGTTTATTCCAGTGCAGTTTTACATCATAGGTGACACACAGGCACCTCACTTCCTTGGCTAATTGTAACTCTTGGTCAAACAGTCTAATATTTCCTAGGTGGGTGAGTTCTCTTATGTTGGTAAACCCAACCAATTTGGTTTTTTGCGGAATTCTTTTTTGAGACACTATTTCTCCACTCATCTTTCAACTATCCACAATATGTTTAGCGTATTCTTGCGTTCATATTCCTTGTTCGTTTAACAAACAAGCTCTACAGAGGTGGTGGCAATACTTTTTTTTGTTTGTAGATATTTACGTTGGTTTATTTCGAAATATTTTTGAAAAATATCTCATAGCGTAATTTGAGTTAAACTTTGACTTCCTATCATTTACGCAGTAAACACAATTCTACACTTTTGGAGGATTGCACATCTTGTATGAGCACAAGTAAAATATTTTTCGCATTCACTTTTCAACTTTATGAAGCTTCTTCTTATCGGAATTAATATTGAAAAATTAAATATTTGTACGCATCAAAGTCATTTGCATTTCTTACCTATTTTCATTTCCTACATTTCCATTACAACATCTCTTTATAAAACTGTCTCTCCTTCTCTAATTCACTTTCTCTTTATTATCGCTCCTAAAACTTCATCTTCATCCGAAATATACAGCGTGTCCATCTGGTACCTAGACAGACGATAATTCCTTTCCTAACCAAGTTAAAGAAAAGATCTTCAAATAGAAAACATGCTGCACAACATAAAGTGATATCCAAGTATACAGATGGTTCAGTTTCTGTAGCGCACGATATGGGTAAGTTTTTTAAATCATCAATATTTCTTATACCTATTTTAGTTTTTGAGATAATTGATATAATTTGAAATGTTTGCGAAATGCCACTGTTTCTTTAAGGGCCGTATACCTTAAATACCTTACGGTCATTTTCAGGGTATTTGGAATGTTTTTCGACAAATTACTTATATCGAAAAATGCCGAGCTATTTTCAATCAATTTTTTTATAGTAGAAGTCTCTCTTTTTTTCTCATGGTGTAATAGAGAAACTGTAATAGAATTATTTTTTATAAGCACTTGCATATCTAAAACATATCCTTCTATCTATTTAAGTGGAAAAAGATATCAATGTTAATAAATATCGTTAGCCAAAGAAAAATTTATAATGTTTAGTCACAGTACCATACGTTTTTAATCAAAAGCACACCTTCATAGTTAATTTACTAATTTTAGTTAAAAAAAATGAAACAATATGCATCAAACGTGGCAACCATGTCGATCACCGTTATTTGAAGAGCAGTATCTAAAAGAGTAATTCTATTTAAAAAACTTGTCTCGCCCGTAACCGAAAAAGATCGCTCTGTATACTTGAATATAAGTTCATGTTGTGTAGCATATAACTCCGAACATTTTTCATTTGAAAATCTTTTCTTTAAATTTCTCAAGAAAGGAACTAGAACTAGGTATCTATAAATCTTTAGAAATATACGAATATAAGAACACATTCGCGTTTAAACTTGTTATGGGATCCTAAGGTTACAAAAGCCAATGTCCAACGGGACGCATTTAAAGTTACATCTGCTGCAGTTTCCATGATCAGATGAGGTTTAATGTAAGTAATAAAATGAAAGACTTTATTAACTTATTTGCTTTATCCATTACAAAAAGACGATATTCTCATTATTTAATATGCTATGTGTTTCTCTTCATGTTTACACTAGCTTAAGGTAATGGCGCGGTAAATAGGATTTTATATAATTTCAATTCGGGAATATTTCTGAATTGTATTATGTTTATAGGAAATCATTTTAAATTTATACTTACCATACCCGGTTGCAAGACCAATTACGAGCAGGAAGTGGAACCCAGTTGCCATGAATCTGAAGGACATCCTTCACAACCACTCCTGTTAGGAGTTGCCTGCAACAATACATTTTTCATAACATTGAATGAATCCTCTATATTGCAAAGAACAGAGACATTTCCTCGTACAAATTTAAATTGGTACTGTAAGCAAGATAAGCAAACATATTGGCAGATTGACTTAGATGGTTTTCACAAATAACTACATGGGAACAGGATAAGACGATTATAGTACATTAACGTCAAGTTTATCTCAAACTATTTTTGTTAAATATGGCATACTTCCTTATTTGCTCATGTAGAAAATCTGCACTGCTTTCTTATTGCTGTATTAGAGTCATCTTGAAAATATACGTGTTAAATTTCAACCCTTGCTAAAAATATACTTACTAAAAATAATACTTCGCCTAATTATTATTTTATAATGTATCAATTTATACCTGTTATTGCAAAGAGAAATAGCAACATTTTGTGTGTGTTATCGTCAAAGTTATCGTTGAAACAAAGAATTAAAAACAAGAAATACTACTCGCAAAAGCTGTTTTATTTATTTTATATCGACAACATATTTTGAAAGTGTAACATATGTTTTGTACTCCACTATATGTTCCTTTGTTAGGCAATAAAATTGTGACTTCTGCAAGAGAATGAAAATACGAAACTATTAATTATATGGTAGTCTTTAAAATGTTGTGATTTTATCCGGCGAAATCATATCTAATTTATTGAAAAAAAATATATATATGTAGTACGTCTATTTCAATAAAAAAAATTTGTGCAATAATAAATTTCATTTTATACCAATGTACAATGCTAAGGAAATTAGAACAAGTAATCATGAAACAAGTGATAGGGGCTCAGTTGTTGGGTGGAATTGCTGTGGAAGGGATGATGCTTTTGGTTGCTTTTTATTTTTATTTATAGTTTTTCTCTTTACTTTGTAATAATAGCCGCCCCCTCTGCCGTGCTAAATGACTTTGGTACAACACACTTCATGTTTAGTGAAAACAGCACGAAACTACTAACGAAAGAAGATTTAAACACGGATTGGGTTCAACTTTGGCCTTAAATAGCTAACGTACAACATGATCATCTCAAAATAGTACAAATCTGAAACGAATCAGCTTGCAATAAAAACTGAAGTTTGCGCAACTATGGGTTCTACTATGACATTAATTGGCTTACATCTGCTAAATGAGTTGCTACAAAACATTTTGTCTCCAGCAAGAAACAGTACAAAGCCAGTGTTTGGTACAAAATGGCATCAAATTCAAACAAAATTTACCAAAACTTGTTATAGTAGATCGCTTGTTTTAGCTTCTTCCTTAGAAGATGCAAATGATTCAACTTGTACCTACTAAAGTATATTGGTTTAAAACCTTTGAGTTTTCGTACACAACGGTGCAAAACTGGCATACAAGATCAAAGCGGTACGGCTCTTTAAAAAATAAATAATTTTCTTATAGCGCGTTGCACCACTCTTGCGCTAAAAGTATTACCGACCGAAACCGATGTTGCATTCAAAGGAAAATCTTCTCGGGAAGTAGTCCTTCTAAGTGCGCCTGAACCTGCTCTATATGCTCTACCTTAAATTGCCATTCACAGTTTCCAACACCGTAATTCGACTGTATTACGGTGTTATCTTATTATACCATTATAATAAGATAGCGCGTAGACTTAATTATATTATTCGATTGAATGATTATAATTAAATCTACGCGCAATTTCCCGAAAACTAAGATCGCCTACATGTACCCAACTAGTCCGGCCTGTTTCGGAGGACATTAGGGAGGGAGGGCGTTTGAAACGAAAAATACTGCTCATTTTTGTACAACTATTGGACTGTAACAAGTGCGGAACGTGGTTCTTACAAAAAATTTTGAGAAACAAACTAGACAAATGCAATATGATGAACCATTGTTTAAGTTATTCTTACTCGGTTGATGCATTTTTAATTGTAGCCAGTGTAAATAATGGTGGATAAGTAACAGTGGAGCAATAACTTTAGGTTTATCTTTTTAACCTTTTATGTTTTGCGTAAGTATTGTAAAAGTTACAAAATTACGATAAAGAGAAAAATAGTTTCAATAGAGACTATCAAGAATTATTGCAACAAAAGAAAGGTCAGATTCAAATAATCTACTTGCAAAAATTTGGCTGAAGGACGGCTAAGGGTTAAGGTGAAAACAAAAAATACAATAAAAGTGATATTAACCACATTGATAACGATTTTTATAATCTCTTTACTGATACATAATAATAATAATCTATACATTGTTGTAGTTAAATTTAATGATAAACATACAAAAAGGAAAAAATTAAAAGCAAAAATGTATGCATTGTTAACTCGCAAAGTCATTAGATTGTTTGAAAATAAATCGAAAGCGAAATTAAAGGAAAAAGCGAATTTAAAGGAAAAGAAGTTTTTGTTTTGTGAACATTTGTAAATATTAATAACATTTTATGTAATGACATGCTAAACTTAAGTATTAATGCCAATGTAGCTAGAAATAACGATAGTTTAGTTTTAGAGAAGGTAACTAACTATATCTAAAATTATAAATATATTTAGTTCTTTTAAAAATATAAAAGTTCACTGATTACCTACCAATGCTTTCTTTTTAAATGTTTCATTAATCAATCAATTCCCTGATAAATATAATAAATACAACTTTTAGTTTGAATTACGTATATTGTAGTTAAATTAGGCTGTTTTATTATAAATATACACAAGCATACTGTATCTAATTCCCCTTTTCCATTAAGAGCTCTTTTTTTGTTAAGTTAAAATTTAGAAAATAAAAAAAAAAACATTATTGAGAACAAGATAATCAATGCAAATCGAGGTCAAGTTCATTAAAGTTCCTTGTCGAGTGGACTAAGGATGCTCGCCTCAGTACGTCCATCTGAGCAGCAGGAATGCGAAGTAGTTGATTTGATCTTGCTTCCAGACGCTGCACGAGATTATCAACTCTAGATAGTAAATTAGGTGAGCCGATTTAGTTGGTGATGATTCTCTGCACAAATGTTTCACAAACTACTAATGTTTCTCCTCCTATCGACAAATGTAACAAAGCTGCGGCTCTCAATCAGCCTTGTAAGAAATTCCGCGGGATATTGACCATCGATTTTATAAGATAGATATTTTAAGAATTTACAGTAACTTTATTCTAGAGCATTTACTTGAATATCCTAGAAAGGGTACTAATGGACGGAGGCGTAATGTAGGTAGAGAAAATGTTGGTAAAATCCTGGGAAGGCGCGAAAAATAAATCCTATTGACGTAAATTTTAAAGGTTGTCGATCAGCGTCTCATGTAGAAATGTGCGATATGCGAATCGAAAATGTTTTAAAAGGCTCCTCTGAACTTTTTCAGTGATGCAACGTATTTGTCCGTAGCTATTAGCCTACATTGAACTAGCGAAAAGAATTATATGTTGAGTGTCTGAGGACTATCAGAAGGTCCTATAGGGAGTATAAAATATAACATTTTGTTGGGTGCTGAGACAATATACTAAACATGTGTACTACTCACTTTCTACTTAACCTTAGCTTATTTAAAGCACATTAGTTCGCTACGTCGTTCAAATACAATTGAAGTTTTGCGCAATCCTTTGATGAAGTTATGGAGGTAAACAACTTAACATTTTCACCAAGTACAAGAGTACTGTAGCTTGTATGCATTACCAAATCGTTAACAAACGTTAGAAAGAATAAGGATCATTGCCATACTGGAACTAACATCAGTAAATTCAGATATAAAACCATTGTAAGACAGAAAATAGTGCTGCCTGCAGAAGTAATAAAATCCAAAAGAATTAACAAACGGTTCACTGAAGCCAAAGCCACTTAACCTTGGCGATAGAATACCATGATCTATGTATTTGATCGAATATCTTGGACGAGTCTGTATAAATAGTATCAATCAGGGTCTGATTGTCGACATATTGGGTAAAACGCTGTTCCTCAGATATGTATCTGCTTAGTTAGTGTATTAAAGCCTTGCAGGGTGCAGACTTAAAAGCCCTGTTGACACTTGACAAAAGCTGCGAGTTACATCGCCGTTCTTAAAAATCGGATAAATTCCAACAAGTTTCCAGAAAATGTAAATGTTCTTAAAATCTGATGGAAGATTGACAATAATGGCTTTACCAATACTGCAGAACTATCCTTAAGCAGGATACTTAACACATGATCATATGCAGATGTTGGCTTATTCTTAATTCTTATAATTGAGGACACTATTTCAGCCACAAAAAATCCATCAATTGCTTATCAACGCCTGCTAACAGGCGTATTATCATCATACGTGATAATTCTAGCAGCTTAGGACGTACGAAATTTCAGAAACTCTTGGAGATAAACATAATAGAGGGTTCAGCTCTAGCAACACACAAACGATATACTTCCTTTATTCGGACATTCACTAACTTGAGCAAATCTTTGAAATTTTTTATTTCTATCACTTTACAAATGAAGTCTTCATCGTTATTTTTAATAATTTCACTATTATACCAATAGGGATAGCTTACACCAAGCTCTGTACAAGCACCTTGGATAGGTCAAATATGTAAAAGAAATTCTTAGATGTAACTACAAGCACCATTAACACTGCTATAATCATCTACTGCAAATAAATCAATTGACGCAAGTGTACAACTTAATCTAGGGAATTAAAAAAGCTCTGTACCGCTAACAATAGTTTACAGTATTCAACCACATTAATTATATTAAAATCACCAATAACCCAAATTTTTCTGCTATCTTCCAACAACGAGGTTCTTATGATACAGAATTAGACCGACTAAAAAATAATAAAAATCTATCATTCTATAGTTTCGTGCTATTTTTAACTCATTGCGAGTAGAAATGTGATTTTTGGGACAAATCAACAATTGCTTCAATTGTGATTTTAGAAATCTGTAATAAAATTTTATCGACATTTGCGCCGATGTAAATATTCCTGAAAATAATGTAGGCAACGGATTTTACTATAATGTAGGTAATGTAGAGATGTTTTTATAGGTAACTGGATGGTGATCCAATTACCTATAAGAATACAAGTTTCTTTCTGAAAATGACTTCAAAGCTTTTGAGGAAAAAGTTAATATAAAGGAAATTTTGGCGAAAGCAAAAGAAGCAAAAAATAAAAAGGAGAGTTCAAAGCGTCAAACTCAGAATCGGATGAAACTTGTTAGGGATGTAGAGAATACTCAGATACGCAAGAGAAACACTTCTTATCGGCAGAAATTCACTTTGAAAGGGGAAAACGACTATCTGAAAACCGATTAATGTCAAATTTTTTCCATATAATTCCTGATATCGTACGTTCCTTCATATCATAGTACTGGGAAATATATGGAAAAAGGTTTTAAATATAAGTTATTTAATTAAATTCACTTAAAATCTTATATACATTTACAGAGTGTTTTAAAAGTAACACCAAACAACTCACAAAGTGCACTCGAAAAGAGCATCTATTAGATATATTATAACATACCTAATTGTACTAATTACAAGAAATAATTAATAACCGCTCGGTTAGTCTTCATGAAAATTTTAAATTAGTAATGCTTCACGTTGGAGTATTCGTTGTTTATGCCTTAGTACCATTACTATTATATTTATCATTGGTTTTATAAAGAAGAGTGTTATTTCTACATATACCAACGAATTCAATTCTCCTATCTCCATAAATTCTACCATTAACAATTATGGTATTTAAACACAAAGTGTGACCTAACATATATTGCGGCGTGTAAGAAGTGTCACCAAATATTTTCCCATATGTAACACATACAGATACAAAGTAATTGACTCCGATAAGCAACGGGCAAGAGCATTCCGGGAATGGTACTTCGGCAGCAACCGCGATATGCAAATAACACACTCACACCTCTACCGAAACCGGTAGTTTTCATGTTCGTCATATGTGACCACCATCTAATCAATTGGAAACGGTCCGTAACAATTAATACCACCTCTCGCCAAGTAGTAGTCACCAGGAAGTAAAATAATGTAAAGTAACGTGGAGAAGCCGAGTTTTCCACTAGCGGGCTTATCTAGACATTTCACATTGTTTGTTTGGAGAGCGGAAGCCTCAATTAGATCCTTTGCTATAAGCATTCCGTTGACAAAACCAGTGTCCGATACCTCGTAGGTTTCCCAACATCAAAGACCATTTCCGTCTATTCTTTCATCAGTATTCCTGAGCATATATTTGAATTCGGACAAGTAGTACAGAAAAACTTAAAAGGCTTCAGAATCTAATTGACTTGCTAACACTTGCTACATCCGTGGCATTTTACAGCCAGACCACTATTCTCCTTTTTGCAATTAATGGGCGTAATTGTAAGTATCACCCATTTGAAGGAAACAATGTATAGATATAAATATATGTTTAGGAAAAGGAGAGAACATACCTTTCACCCTAGCGCTGCCTATCGCGGGCAATTTTTTTAAGACAAACAAGGTGTAAAAGGCAACGGTAAGAATCAGATAAAGAAGCAGTAGGAAAAGAATGAAAAATCAGTAAAACAAAAAGAGTTTTGTGTACTTATGAATATAAATAAATAGAAGTAGAATTAATGCGAACAATACAAGTAAGCATTAAACAACTACAAGAAACTGAAACTGATTACACACTACCTTTATATCAAGGACAACCTCTAGCCCCTGTAAATTCTCGATGACAATGACAAACGGAACAATGCTAGTATGATATGACAGACAAAATTAAGCACTTCGCAATGGTACACAATACACCGAACAAAACAACGTTGAATTCGTGAAATTGCGCTCTAAACGCGGTGCTTAGTAGAATGTGTTGTAGTCGCCAGTACGTTTTTCTTACCATTAGTGTTACAGAAGCGATATTAGAATCGATTATATGTAAGCTTTCTTGTAAAACGTAAAAAGAAACATTTATGGATGTTTAGCTTAAGACTATTATCTAAGCATTAGGAATAAATTTTATCTAGATTACTTTGCAAAAGGGCAACGCCATTGGGTGAATTAATAATATTATCTTAATATCACCGGCTTATGCTAATACATGGTACTTGATAGATTTGAGAAGATACATTAAGAAAGATATCGCCATGGTCTGCTTAATCAAGCAAACGTTAAATATCGATGTACATGACGTCCAATTGGTCACTTCCATCGACAGCTTCAGATTGTTAAATGCAAATATAAAAGCAATAAGTTATGGGGGTTAGTGTATTTATTAGCAGCATTGCAAGCCTTTTCAGGAATTCTAGTATCCTGTTTGGAACGAGCAAATTTCCAAAAGGTACGTGAAGATAAGTTTTCTACGATGATTAATAATAAAATATGCCATCTTGCGCAACGCGCTGATGAAACACTAGCTCCAGAACAAAGCTGTATGAAAATAAATTATAATGTCTATCTATACAAATGCGAAATACATTTTCTAAAATATCGTAAAGCAATGGCCATTACTAAAGATATCGTTAATGGCGATATTAAGATATCAAATTTATTCACACGTTGGCTAGGTTATGATAACTGATAGAATGATGAATAATTTTCTTGAATATGCAAGCATTCTTCGACACCATTTCATTTAGTAAATCCAGAGAGGAATGCAAAGGTATAGTAGTCATAATTCTCTCTTAGCGAAACGAGAGCGTGCTATGCGACTGACAATTAGAAGATGTGCAAGGCGCATTCGATTGATTAATTTCATTACTTGGTATTTGCATATTGTGCACTCAATCCAACAACCGTTTCGTATCTATCTCCTAGGTAGTTATGTATTGTGTTCAGTTACGGCGATGGAGCAAACAAAGAAAGTATAAAGGTTATCGGATGCAGTTTAATTTAGGTTGAGTTTAATTTAATTTTTTTTATATCACTACTTTGGTCAAAACATTGTCTATTAGCTTATTTTATTTTGCGATTATATTATGCGATGTCAATATCAGATATATTTATAACAACCTTCAAATAAAATAATTCATATTGTAGCCTAAGAATCATCACATTCAGATTTTGCACATGTAGCACCAATTCATACCCGGTTGACTTGCAAAGAATGCCGGGGGTGGTTCCTATAGCCCTTACGCAAAATAATTTATATCGTCGGTTGTCCGAGAACCATCACATATAAATTCTACATATAGATCAATTAATTCCCGGTTCTGCCGTCGAAATGCGGACAACTTGCTTGAATCTTAGGGGTGGTTCAATTGCAGCGCCCTACACGAAGTAATTCATATCACCTGTCACTCAAAAGCCATCTCATTCAACCACAACACGTCTAAGACAGAACAATGTTCGGTTTTACCATATAAATGCAAATATATAATTACAAAATTTTTAATAATTACATATATTATGCATTGCGTAATTTCTTTTGAAGCTTGCATTTGATTACATATTATCAAGCATTGCTTGTATAAAGTTTGACCACCCTATGGTCATAATTGCATTCACGCATTAATATAGATAATATGTTGAGCTTTCGTAAAAGCGAATACACGATTATGTAGAAGTCCAATTCCATCGAGTAGGTTTTATTCTGAAAATTAAATGAATTAAGTAAATGGAAAAATGAAACCAGCATACTGTAACTACTGACTAGGACTTGCTCGTAGCATAGCTCCCAGGATTAAAAGAAAATTGGAGTTCTCAGCATCAAAAGAAAATTGAAAAGTGGTTCAGGAAAGTAAAGGATTTCAAATAATGATGAAAATTTAAATTTAACAAATTAATTAAATGAAAATTCGTTTGCCACTTGCATTAAAACAGCAAGAAGATTCAATTTTCCCGGTAATGTTAGAACAACTAGACGGCGCATGGACTTAGGAAATGTACAGCGAATATTTTTAACAAGTAAACATGAAAGAGGAACATTTGAATTTGCTAATTATTTCATCATGAGTCATGAAAAGTTCTGGGTGGATATTTTCCATAAAAAAAATATTACGATCCTTTAATTAGAGTACATAGACTCTACAACTGTAAATATTATGACAAACGATATGTTCATCTCATAAAATAAATTAATAGCTGTTCGATTAACGTTTGGATAGATCAGTTGTCATGAAAGTGATTTTTGCTTCAGAATAGAAGAAGGACTGAATGTTATCTTTCTGCGACTGGGAGATATAGAAATCAGTTTGTATTTTAAAGAGAAAGCATGCAGAATGATAAGAGAATAGTGGGATATCAATAACTTTGAAGTATTATCAAGGGCCTTCAAAAGCCTAGACGTCAATCCAAGAGAAAATGCGTGATGATTTAGTCAAATCCATTAATAAAAGTAATTTTACAGCATAAATTACACAAGGAATTATATGAAGCAATACAGATCGCATAGGAAGAAGCAATAATACTTGATATATATCGACGACTCCCAGCAATAATTGAAAATAACAGTCAATAATTGTAAAATTACAAGGTATTAAATTTATTTTTTTTTATTTGTTTCTGCCAACTTTTTAAATGTTCAAACAAAAGTTTCTTTGTGTTTTGGGAATATTAACAAAAAATCTTTGAAAATTGCAAAAAATACAGTTAATTGTAATATTACACTATTAGGAAATAGTGTGAATGTACAAGATTTCTAAACGCGTGTTTGTTCAGCAAAATTCACAAATAATAAAATTTTTTGAAGTAGAGGTTCCTTTAGTTGTATTTTTTGCAGCAAATTTACATCCAGCATAGTACGAAAAGTTTTGAATTTTCCTATTATTACTGTACGTATAGAAAATGCTATAAAGATGAAAAATAACATTTCTGTTAATTATCATAAAGATGTTTCGAAGAGTAGAAGTGCCGAATACGCGCAACCGTTAAATTATTTCGAATATATCAGCCTATATCGCCAACGTATGCGTTTGTTCTATCTGCCTTTAAAAAAATGACAGCCGGGAATATCAATATTTGAGATTAAACAGGAACTCTGGAGGAGTGTTTCGCTTATTATAATTACTTCAAAATCTGAACGAGATACGTAATCGCGAAGATCACTGAAGCGGTTGGTAAAATGATATACGAGATTGACAAAGTCTCGTATGAAGTATATTGTCTTGAACAACTCTTTTCCGAGTACCAGGGACGTAGTTAATTGTCAGACCCAGTTCTATCTTACGCAAACGTTTACCTAATTTAGACCGCAGTGATTTCAAATAATGTCGTTGGTGCGGTGTTTCCCCCCATAATGTTTATCTTTTAAAACTCGTATTCCATCTTTCATCATCGTAAGAGTTGCGTATAAGAACATGAAATAAATGTTCTTAAGTGCTAGCAAGAGTCTTAGAGAATACATTTAATCAGGCCTGAGAATTGTAGTTTATTTGTTCCTGTAGCATATGCACATTGTTACAATAGGAACTGTGATTTGTTTGAATTTTTGAATCTTCTAAACTAAGGAGAAAAAAAAAGGAAAAGGTGTTTAAACTGTTACTAATCTATGTGGAAACATGGAAAGTAAATCTTCAAGCAAAATTGAAGATACGGTAGAATTCGCGCGCGATTTGAGAAACATTATAAATCTCCCTTTTTCTTTATTATTGCCGTGTTACATTGTCATATCGTAATATAACCATAATATGCAAATAAAATAGGAAAAACTATAATCTCGCTCAATATTATACTTTGCTATTAATACAAAATATTAGTAAAACGTTCAGGACCCATACTTAATTTTTTCCTTTTCTTTCCTATTTTCCTTTTCTTTTCAGTAGTAGTTTTTTCAGTAGATACTGAAGGAATACCTCCAGCTGTGTTTTCTGTAAAAATTCTCAAAATTTGAAACCCTTCAATTTTTCCCAACATTTGAACAACAATGTCTGTAACTACAAAAATGTATTTTTTATTTGTTTTCGTAGTATTCATTAAATGAATACAATGAGCAAATAATTGTACTAGAGATACGCATAAGCTTGTTTTAGAAGAAAATCGGCGGATTTTAAAGCAAAATCCCTAAATCGGTAGAAATCTTTCAAAATCACCTAAAACCAAGTTCAACCAACCATTGAAACCAAGGATTCAAGTTATATCCTGTCTATGTACCGACTCCTTCTACCACAACGATTATAAGCGGTAAGTACCTTAGAAATTTAACGTAGTAATATTCCTTATATTGTATCGATAATATCGGGTGATTCTTTTAATTTATAAGAAGTTCACTTAAAGATGTATTGATAGATTGGGGGTAACTTTCCCTAATCTTAAATGGGAACTTTTATATTTTATTGTAGATTCGGATTTCATAGTAAAAAAGATGTAGAACCTAGTTGTTTTCGATACATATAGACGGCGTTGTAATCGATGAAACTCAATTTGTTCCAGTTTCTCCTAAAAAGAAAGAAATAACTTTAAGAAACAACTTATTTTAGTCAGTTCTGAGATTATTCTGAAAACTAGAAGACCTATTTCCGTTAGGCTATCAATACAAACTACTTCACCTATTTCAAAATGAGATATTTAACTGTACAAGATAAAACTGAAATGGATCCGCTTTATGGAGAAGTCGTCAGGAGTCTTACTAATGCTACAAATTTCTATGCTCAGTGTTTTCCGGTTAGGGTTCGGTCACCTGTTTCATTTCACCGTATTGTGAAAAATATGTTGACCAACCAAAAAAGAGCAACAGCCACTGGAGAAGATAACGAAATCGATATATTAGCTTCAGTATTAGTACAAGAAGAATTGCTCGCGATTCTGTCCCAGACCAGTGTTTGGAATATTTTAAAACATCAAGATCTTCATGGCGTTGCTTTCCAAAATCGGGCAAATCTTATCCAATTGGGCACGTGAACAAAATCACATTTTCTTCCGTTACATCTTAATCTCGAATGAGGCGTCTCTTACGAACAACGGAATGGATAACCGATGAAACATACATTAGTGGAGTGTTAAAAATCTGCACTAGGCTCGTCAAACCCGCATCCCTGGACAGTCTACGTATGGTGTGGAATAATTGATAACGAATTCATCGAGCCCCACATAATTGAAAGCAACTTGAATAGTCAAATGAAGTGAGAAGTGAGGTATGATGCTTGCCCAGCAGAACATTCGGTGGTAACACATGAAGTACATGAAGGTAATTTTAATGGTCTCAAATACATCATTTTGAGCACTTACTTGAATTGTAAGATGTGGTACTACGTTTACATCATACAGGTGACAATTTCTCAGGTATTCGAAATTTGTAAAATGAATAAAATTTGTTTTAAGACAAATATTGAATAAAGTTGGAAATCTCTTAAATTTGCCTATCTAGGACACCATCTCTGAATGAAGTAATTAGGGTTGATAAAAAGTTAGGATTTGGAATCAATTCTCGAGCGAAGCTCAAGACTTTGACCAAAGAAATGGCTTTTAAAGAGAATTTTGAAAGTATTTAAATCCGAACAATTCTGTGAGAGAAAGCTTCTTGTACCAATATAATCAAATGTATTTAACTATTTGTAGAGACATAAATTAGCAATGAAACTGTTATGCGTTTATGTAGTTTTTGTTGATTATTATCAGCGACTATCCTAAATATTTCTTCGCCACCAATTTTGCTTTATTAATTCCGCAAATTCAATTAAATTTTATAAAACGTTCGCACCTGAAATCGCACGTTAATAAAATTCGCTTTACGCCTTGTTTAAAAATTTTGCCAATTCACAAATTTTTATTTGGAACCAATTCATGAAAGTTGTTTTTCATTACCAACACATTTTTAATCCTTCCTGAAAAGTTAATGTGATATTGTTGCACCTGTTGCATGTTTAATTATTTATGGCTCTCATTACTTCATATATTTTATGTTATGAATAGAGAGGACAAAGGCATATGGAATTATTCCGGTTTTGCAGCGACTAGATAGACTCGTGTCTATTTGTCTCGTAGGAAACGGTTCGTGTGCCTATTAGTTTCCCCGAGAGTCGACAAAATACGAGTTTGTCTAATCGCTGCAAAAGAGTAATAATTCCACTCGCCTTTGTCCTCTCTAGTTATGAAGTTTCTCGAATAACAGTGTGTTGTACCGAGCCATGACAATCGAAGTTAATCGTGTTACGCTAATTACAGCCAATTTTCATTTTTATGTAAAAAATAGGGCTAATTTGAAAATTACACATAAACTACAATACTTAAAAATACAAATTTGCCATTGTGCATGCTTTTCTATAAATAAATAACTCTCGCAGATAATTAACCGTCAACTGACCTTAAGTACAGGGTAAGCTTTATATAATTAATCCAAAACGTTATCAGAACGCAACATTTAAGAAACATAAAGTTGTTACATTTAAAGTAACATTTAAGTAAGATTTTTATTTAATTCCTAATTTCATAGGTTAATTAAGTGAAAACTACAAAATATCAAATATAATGCAAATTATAGTTATTTTTACAGAGTACTGCAAGAATTATTTTTAGCAAAATAATTTTAGATTGAGCTATTAATGCATGCCTATAATTGTTGTAGAAGAATCTTTAATAGTGAAGCCAATAAGAGAATCTCGCACTATTGCCCCTGCACACATATTACATTTTATAGTGTAGAAAAGGGGAAAGTCTTATTATCCAGACTAATAGCAGAGCTTTAAATGTAATAAATGTAGCTTAAATAAGTTCGGAAAATGAGAATATGTTATTCAATAAATCGTATTCATAATTCATAAAGATTGTGGCGGGTTGGTTAAATCTAATCAGTATATAAAACAATCAAAGGTAGAACAAATCAAATAAATTGCAAAGAGCATAAAATAGAATCTGGGAAGTAATATATGGATTAAATAAACTACTTGCAACAATACAGTACGGATGTAGTAATAAAATTGAAAAATCTCCCGCTGTTGTGCAACATTGATAAACGTTTAATCAAAACGTCTGATGTATACGGAGTCCGATCAAAAATCCTGGAGAGAATTATAAAATGAACCTCTGCTACTAACGTACGTACGTACTTTTATCACAGTACAATTTAAAACACATAAATGAAGGACTTTCACACCATTTAACTGTGAACTAAGACAATTCTGGTAAAAATATTGCTAAGAAAAGGTAATTCCCTGCTATCTCTATAAATTTTTCGGTCAGTTTTAAAAAGATTCTGTATAATATACCATCTCTTTATATGTCTGTAGGTCATACAATGTTATCCACGTGTTAATTTTATTTGATTTAACCTAGATAAGATTTGCAACGGAATACAGATCCTTTATAATGATGTATTCGTTTTTTTTTTTGTTCTTCCTTTATCGCTTAAAACCTTCGACTATTAGTTTCTCGAAGGTATAATTTATTATCCGCGAAAAGGAAACAAATAGCCGCTTTTGTCCTTTTTTAAATAAACTGAGAAAAAGAGACTGTTTAGCTAATGAAAAATATTAGCGGTGGACTACGAACATCTTAGAGATCCGTAATTTGTTTGGATTGCGATGAAAGAACCAAGGAAATTATCGATCGAAGTAAGAACAATGTTTCATTTCTAATCAATAATATTGGTGTTTTGCCCCAATTAAGTATTAGATGCTTGATTAACATTAGGAGGAGCCAAACAAGTGCTCAGAAGGGAACACGGATACCTTGAAAATTCAGATTGATTGATGAAACTCCAAACACAATTTTTTGCGGCTGAATCACATGCTCTTCGGCTGTAATTCCCTCAAAAAATTGGCATGATTCTAACATTTTTGTGAATATTTAGGATAACATACATAAATTCTTCTTTTAGGATATAATTTGGAATGGCCATGTTAAGTATATAGTTTCAAGGAAGATACGAGTTATTTTTGGAAAAAAGTATTCATGTGGGGGCGCCATTTTTACTGTAATCTACGTTCTCCTTTTTTATCAAAAATAAGGTTGCTGCGAGTTTTAAAAGAATTTTTTGCCTGAAGTCAAAGTTGTGCTATTATCATCATTTCTTTTGTACATTTTAAATATTTACGGTTTTATCTTTTGGCGAAAATGTTTGTAGTTTGCCAACCCAATGCCTCTTCAAAAATCTATCAAGGTATTATGCACAATTAGTATTCATGGACTCCTTTAATGTCACGAATAATGGCGAAGTAAGCATCCGTGTGCAGAAATAGCTGATAAAATTGTATAACTATTTGTGGTGAAGCGTGAAGATTGTACGACACGTATAACAGTTTGTCTAGCCTTCATTACTAAAGTACGGTCGGAGATTAAATCCACTATCATCTGCGTTGTATATGTTGTTTCTACCGATACTAGTAATAAGGATTTCGAAATTACCTGGCAACCGTAAGTTTGTCATAGCGGTACGTATAACAATATCATATCAATATCAAGATATTTACTTGGTTCCATATTGTAATTCAATTAAATTAAATATTTGTGTTAAATTAAATATACTGCGATTAAATATTTTCGCAGTAGCGTATGGCTTGGTTACTATCAATATTAAAAACAATGTATCTAATTACTTACTATTTTAAAATTCATATCATTGGCATTGCTTCGATGGATGATTCAGTCATACTCTTACGGCGAGGTGGAAACATGTTGGAAAATTCTGCGTCTAATGGTGTAATGTTACTGATTTTAAGGACATTCGCACTCCTGATTTTCACTTGAATCCTTGCCTATACGCGCTACAATTTGAACATCAGGATTCTTTTTTATAACTAGAATGGCAACGTGGCATGCAGCTTGTCATTGGCGTTACGTTTGGTGACAGGCTTAGTCTCGCATGTGTGTAAATAATGGGCAGAGAGCGACGGCAGTACTGGCCAACAAAACCAATTTGCAACGGACAATTTATAAAAATACATCATAGTTAATTCCTATTACAATTGTATCGAAAACGTACTTGATGATTAACAAAATAACTTTCAATTTATCTACGCCAGCAAACTGCACCGAACGTCCTCACTCTAGCTATGACCGCACATAATTTATCGGCTATTAAATCTTCCTATATTATCTGTTAGATTTCCTAATGAGACTTTGAGGACATCGACTATATTTAGCGTTTCATGTAACGAAAGCTTGGTGTTCTCTAATTTGGAAATAATATCTAAAACAATTGAACTTTTGGAAATTTGCTGTTTGAGCATGGATCTGAACCCAGTCGCTGGCTTACTGAAATTGCTTGGGTTTCTTGCAGATTTAAATTTAACGTGTAAATTTCAATATTGTGCAAAAAATTTCTCATGATATAAACCAGCTTTAAGCCACGTTCCCCATCTCGTCAATAGCGGCTGTGGTCGTTGAGCAATAAACACACGAATTCGTCTTAGAGATTTAACAAAAACTTTTTGATAGAAACTATTAATTGATCTACATTTGGATAACTGTTTCTAATAAATTCAGCTACAAAATCATGTGCATGGAGCAAACAGGTTACATGAAGCAATTGAGGATGAGATTGTTTTATTAACTTTCCAGCTTTAGCCATGCTTGAGCCTCCATCTGTAAGCAACATTACAAGCTTTGTTACCGATGTGTTAAACTTCCCAAAGGTATTTCTTATAGTTTCCACTATCGTTTCCGCGTTTGTCTTCTGTAACATTGTACTACGTAAAAGAAGAGGCACTGATGTCACACTGATTTTTAAAGTGCCTACTAGCACATTTAAAATACATTTTCTTTCTTGCACCCATTGTTTCATCCACTATGTTAGCCATGTTTTATATTTTTTAAATTTGCGTTGATTTGATCTGTAATCGTGCTTTTCAGCCGCATATTTCCCCCGAAACTTCCGAAATTCTTCATTGCCTACGATATTTTGTGGAATGTTATAAGCAGCTTACATAAAAATAAAGTCATAGAAATTTATAATATGTTTGTTAAGTTGTTTGCTATTAACATGTCTTTTATAAACAAAACTCCTCTGCGGTAAAATCTTCATATTACAAACAATACATTTACTAGTACTGCCAATTTATTGTAATGTCGAAAATCGATTAAGAAATCTGTTAATACTCGTCAAACATAACAAAGCAGGTAAAGGTACGCGTATAAATCCCGACTTGAGGTATGTCCGATCGCTTTCGAAATACATCATCGCTACCAATGTGTGCGCACTCGTTTCTGTAGGATTAATAATGACACTGAATCAGACCTTAAGATACTAAAGAAAGATATTCATCGTGATTGGGTAACACATGGACAGGTAACTGGAGAGGGTGGTTACATGCGTAATAATCTTCTCTTGCTTATCTCAGGATGCATATTTGAATCTAATTAAGGATTGACATTTTTCCTTTAACGCATTCATTAACTGTTCAAATAAAAAAGGTCTTTTGCTCGGAACAATTTGACCAATCAATGTTGACGATATTGCATATATTTAACGTAATAAACAATTAGTTCGCCCAAATGAAATGACCTTCAAGTAGTAGACTTAAGCCTTTCATGTTCATCAATGTAGCTAATAATAAATGATCAAGCAGGCATGAACTAATTTAAATTATTCTCGAAAGGTGTTTTTGTATTAGCGTAACAACTTTGTTCCAACCTGCCTGGCTAGTTTGTGATTATACCTAAACATGTTGAACATAAAACATTCAAAGGATAAAAAATAATTTTGTATAATACTGGATCGAATTGAAAAATTACACTAATTATAAAGAATAACAATTCATTCAATCACATGTCCATTTTAAGTTAGCTAAATCTACTAACACGTGTAACTTACGCAATTCGAAACAAGTTACCTTAATAAACTTGTGGCTGCAAATAATCCGTTTTCAAATTATGACATAAATTGGATGTAATTCAATATTATCTCAGTGTCTGTCAAGGAATCATTCTGCCACCACTATCTGGAAAATAGGTAGCTTACTAGCGCTGGTTTATTAATCTATTTTCTTTAGAATCTACGTCAGCGAATCTGATTATTGGAATTGAATCCTGCGACCCCTCCTATCTATATTTTCCCGCAAAATTATCGGCTTATTTGGTGTTTTCATCATATTTTACACAAATTTAAGCTACATCGCTTTATACTTTGGACGCATATGCATAAGTTCAACTATTTCTATTTTTTGCGTAAAATGTCGTAATCCTCTCGGAATAATTCAAATAACTCAAAATATTGTATCGTGTAACTTCTATAATTCAAATATACGCATTTCCAATAACCCAAATAAGCTTCAGTTACAGCATCTTTTCTGTAGTTACTATAATGCAAATCTATATAAGCATTACACATTTCAATAAAATGTTCTTAGTTTCTTGTTAGTTTGTCCGTTCTAGCAACGTGTATCGCGATTCTCATTTTATTCATGTTTTAGACTTCACTCGTCTGTTCTTCTTAATCTTCTTAATCTGTAATTCTTTGGCTGATTCCTCATTCATCCCAGTTGGGAGTGGCTGACAATGAGTTCCTAAAAATTCTGCCATATCTGTTGTCACATCATGTGCAAACTTTTCCTTAATGGTACTATAGAGATAGTTAGCTTTGAAAGTTAAATTCTTAATCCATTGGTTGCATTAAATATTGTGTTCGAAAATATGTAAACAACGGTGACGTCCAATGATGTCCTTTTCATTTCATTAAGGTTTCGAGGGGTGTCAAGCAGCAATGCTCAAGAGAAGAAATGCTTTATTTTGAGTTATTGTGTGTTATTTTACATATCAAGATCTGAAAGCAGTTTTACGTCAATCAAACTTTCTTGTATTTTCAATAAACTAGCAACATGCTTTTGTTTAGACCCATTAAAGCATGCCATGTTTGTGTTCAAACAAGTATTAAATCTACATCTCGCAGTTTTAATACCTGGAGTGGAACGCTCTTCATGAGAAATAGAATTTCGTGTTGATAACTTTTTTCCAATAAAAGCCGGTCTTATCAGTTGCCCTGTTTTAATAACATACTGTACGTAGTCAGTCCAACTTTTCCAATACATCCTGTGTGTAAGTAAATTTTCGTTTTGTTGCAATTACAACCGTACACATTTCCCTTGATATCAACATATAGACAAAACTAAATAAATATTTGACATTTGGGCGGTGGGAACAACAGCAAATCTTATTAGTTCCTTCGAGGAAATACAGTCTGTTACTGCCACACTAGGCGGCTCTTGTAGACAGAGTTTCATCGTTTTGGTACGGAATGCTTTTCGCCCTGATCTTACTCCTGTTTCTGTTTGACCGACGAAGCACTCAGCCAGCCATTCTCCCCATCGTCTTTCGCTTCATCGCTGGCGGGATATAAATTATACCCCGTGCATCTCGAAGCTAATAGCGAAACGGGCGCATCGCGGATTGTCGTTACAGGCCACCCGCGCCGCGCCAGTAACGCTCCCTAACGAGATATGCTGGAATTATGCCACGAACAGAGATCATCAGCATAGCGGCATGAGCAAAAATCCGGCTACTCTTAATGACCAATGAATTAAGGAAGTATTCGAGCTTAGGGTTTGGATAATGGTGCCGTAATGGCCGAGAATAATTTATCACTGCCTGTAATTCGGCGGACAGTATTACAGAAAGTGACAGAATTCGTTGCAACGGCAGTAATATACGTTTAACTTACTTTGTCCGGCGGTAAAATTCCGAAAACAATCATGGACACTTAAGACTACAGGTGGTAATTGTTTCAATTGAAAATCAAACCGCCAATTGCAATAATCACCTTAGCACTACCAATAAAAGCAAGGAAATGTACTGAGTTAAGGGTATCTCCAAAAGTACTCGACTCAAAAAAGATAGGAAGCTATACATGTAAATAACGGGCGATTCAGAAAAAAAAACGAAAACAGTACGTATAGAAGAGTGAATAGGAAAACTGTCATAATTGCTTTTTTTCCCGTTATTAGCGTCCTTCTAAGCTGCATTTAATGTCACAAAGGTGTGCGTATCTGTCTCTGTCTTCGAAAAACAAATATTTTAACTTTTTATAAATCAGTTCAAACGAATTTGGCAAATAGTTAAATGGAAGAGTGTTAATAGCCTAAATTTCACAAAATTTCATGTCTTTGTCTCTCCTCTTGATGTGTTTCATCTTATTTCTCTACACGCATATTAAATTTGTCAAAAAAAACATTTATCGCCATATTCTTATATTTTCGTGCACGTTATGGAAAAAAGTTTTATCATTATTCTCGTTTTTACTTTGACATTTTAAGGGCTATTTATTTAACTAATAATTATTTCCATTTGTAAATGTCTTTCTATGCACGGAATTAGAACGAATTTTTGGTTTTGAAGGTGATGGCAACAGCGTAGACTGCTAAGTAAATATGCTTTCCAATTATGAGCGATGGAATAGTGAAAAGATTTGTATTGATCACTCCGTTACTTTGCTTGCATTATTCAGTTTATTCAAAAATAAGTTCACTTTTTGAGAAACGTCTTTATAAAGGATCAGTTACAACTTCATATTGGCTAACCTGTGGATAACTAAGATGCATAGAAAGGAATCAACGGACTTTGAGCATATTATTTATACCGAAAGAAAATGTTTGCCTGTATTAGAGAACGTCATTAGAATACATGACTATATATAAAATTACCTACCGATTGACTTTGTTTATAGATATTGAGCAATAAAGTAAGATGAATGCTTACCACAAGAAGATGCTGTTCAACTCCGGCCATTGTACTGTGTCTATTTTATTGGTACATGGTAATTTCAAGGAGTGTAGTGAAGTATGTGCATACATGTCAAATATTCAAGCGCTTTTCTATAAATATGTAGCAATTTTGTTTAATTTTCTACGGTTGTTATTTTGAATTATTAGTGTGTGTGCACGTTAGTCGACAAATAATCTTGTGCATTCAAAATAGAGGTGGTAACTTCGAAGACTGGCTGCAATAGTTGCTCAGTTGAACTTTATTTATTTCAGCACTACGATGTTATTAATATTATTTTGTTCATAAATTAAATAATTAAATAAATCAAATTCATAAATTTATCCCATAATGAATGAATTCAAACAACTTATTTTTCAAAGATATATTCGAACTGGTCAGTTTAATTTTTTTTTTAGATAAACATTTTTGTAATTTAAAATTTTTCACA
Source organism: Oryctes rhinoceros (assembly GCA_020654165.1). Classification (NCBI taxonomy): domain Eukaryota; kingdom Metazoa; phylum Arthropoda; class Insecta; order Coleoptera; family Scarabaeidae; genus Oryctes; species Oryctes rhinoceros. The sequence goes on from JAIOKQ010001013.1 coordinate 5,281,290, forward strand.
CTTTATTTTTTAGATTTCAAAGATTATTTAACAGTCTAAATAGTGCAATCAACATTTTAATACCTAACCTAACGAAATTTTCGCATAAATGAATTTATGCTTGCAATCTGGAAGTAATTCCCGACTGTGCATAAATTATTGAACCAACATTAGGTAATCAGTGCAGGAGCAGTTTCATGTTCTACATTACATACTGGCGAAAGCCAAGTGCACAGCGGACGTCACCGGTAAAGATATGTTTAATAAAACCGAATACATTGAAGATATATATTCGGCAAATAAAAAAACATTAAGAACCTAATCAGAAAAGTTAAGGATACAAGTCTAAAGTCGCTGAAATTTGAAAATCTGCAGAACACACTGAAGCTGTTAGGAGGGATAAGCTGAAAATAAAGAAAATAAATGAAGAAACCTGATGCATTTACCGCAAATAAAAATACCAAAGAAGAATACCAAAAGAATACCAAAGAAAGAAAAAATTTTTGAATGCTTGATATATAATGTTATACAGTATGTCCCCGAATTAACGCATGGATAGGTAGGGTAGACAGAAGATTATCGAGTTGAAATTTCATCTTTTGGGGTTCAGCTATGCTGGAGTAGCAAGTAATTTATGCCAAAATTTTATTGACTAAAAATCAAGTATCGCCTTATTATCATGCAATCGAATCCTTGATATAATTAATTACAATGTTGTCATCTGCAGACAATCGTTTGCATACCACTTTAGCTATTTTAAGAAAGAGGATAAAGGCTGCATTGAGTACATAAACTGATCCTTACTCTACTGATTTCCCTTTCAAAAAAATGTATTTTAAAAAATAAACAAGTGTCGCTTCTTTGGAGAGTAATGCGTGTGAGTTATTGAATAGCACTCGATCTTCAGAAAAGAAGCCCAACCCTTATAATACCATCACCCTAACCTTCCTTTATAGTACCACGTTTCGTCCAAGTAGCAAATAAAGCGGTGCCCCTCTCTAAATATCTTCACCTTCATCAAGTATTTATCCCGCAGTCTTTGTGATTCCATAATTGTGCACCGTTTATTAACTAAACGATATTTAAGCCGTGTTTCTTCATAGCACGAGACAATGTACTGATCGAACGTTGTAATCTATTGTTTTCTTGTAAGAAGTTGGAATTTGAGAACTTCATTTCTTTTGTAGAAACGGGACTTTGATCTTTCTTTGATCGTCCTTTGTCATTCCGTGTGTTTCTTTTAAATAAATCATTCTAAACGAACTTTTCGACTATCCCGTAAGACACACCCCTTAATTTCGATATTCTAACAATTGTCTACGTTCTAGTCATAATTTTCACTCGTCGAATTATTGTGTACATTTCGGGTTATCTGCAGTATTTCAGCGCTTCAATGATTTCTTACATTAACAATATCGTCTTCTATCGCGTCACTACTTTCACTTACCGAAATATGGATCTGTCCACTGATATAACGATTTCATTTAAATCATCATCCCGTATACTTGCAGCTCCAGATAGTGAATAGTCCCCGCTAATCTCTTTAAATCGTCAAAAATCCAATCGTTATATCTACGGACATACTATAAACAAAATGATCATTCAGAGTTAGATACAAAGAGCGAGCATCTAACTTATCTTGAATTCAGGTGACTCTGTCCTACATACCCTTAAAAAGAATAGTGTTGATAATATAAAGTTAAAACAGTAATGTACAATGCATTTACTCACGAAGTTCTGAAAATTGACAAAAGCTAAAATATTTAATTAATTCAGACGAAGGACCCCTAATTTACAACTTTAACTCATTGTTGGATCCTCGTCGTCAGTCCACATTACCGTTAAAAGTATATAAATAGTTTTAACTTACTTCAATAGTTTTACTATTGAAAAAGGTGTATCAAGTACTAGTAATGTATTGTAGTAAAAAATATTATTGAAGTCCTCCAATGTCGCAGTGTTCAAATATTTAATTTAGTGTATTTTCTGGACAATACTGAACAGTCCTTTCGCTGCTTTTTGAAACAAATGCTTAAATCCCATTTCGTGTATTCTTAGTTTCTGCAGTATATATTCGTGCGCGTTTTTTGAAATTCAATCTAATAAAAAACCTGTAGGACATTTTGATCCTCTTTTCCAAAACGAGAGAATCTGTGAATAAGAAAGTATACCGTATAGAAACCTTTTTGGCTTCAACGTATGATTCACGGCTATCTACGACTTCATTTATTTATGGGGCAAGTATCGTTGATACTTTTATGGCATTTTATTAAATGAAGCCTATAAATCACAGCTGAATGTAAAAGATTTTTTATATCTCGCTGAAGGTGAAAGGAGCAAATCTAATTTTACGGTTGAATGTATGAAGAGTCCTCTGATTCGATATCTTAAACACGCTACCAGAATCTATTTTTATATGGCAATGGTAATTCTGTTTACCGATATTGGCGGCAATAAGTTGGCCTGCTGCTGAAATTGATATTGGGGATCTTATTATTTGTAATCTTTCTGAATAATTTACCAGGAAGGGAAGCTTATTGTAGATTGTGCCCGTATCAAGTAATCGTTGCGACTAATTTTATACAATTGTAAGCGTGTTTTGTGGAATTATTTACATAAATCACCTAAATTAAATCGATTAATAATGAATACAAACGAGACTAGCTGTTGAAATTAATTACTGCGTTGATAAACTAAATGTAGACCGCAATGAGTATTCGCTGCCCCAGTTATGGCACTGCAGCCTCACTAATAATTCTTTACATTTTAAAATTATAAATTAAAATAAACTAAATTGAGCATTTATCAATAATGCAAACATAACAATTCAAAATATATAAAAAAGAAAATTGTGGTAGAAAAAAGAGAGACATTGTCAAGAAGGAGATACGTGAATCTAGCGACGTGTTGTTAATTACTGAAATTGAAGCATAAAGAAAAAGTTATTTCGCTGAATAACACAAACTCTACAATGATAGAAATCACTTACACAGTTAAATTTACAAAATTTTCATGTCTTCGTGTAGTCCTACAATACGTCCCTTTTAAAATTCACTTACTCTTCTTCTGTATTGATGGCAACGGTGACTGGGTACTTTTATCCGTAAACATCAGATTATTAAAATGTTATTACCCTGAATTATTAGAACCGATAAATTCCACACATCTTTTAACCTAAATTGCCTCTATGCAACAGTAGAAACAATAAACTATTTTCCTAATAGATAATCTATTTTCCTTATGGTAATCAAAGCGAGCAATGGTATAGAATACAAATTTTACTATTATCCATTCTTTTTCGTTTTAAAATTTAATGACATTGAGTAGTTCGTAACAACTGTTATGAACAACAAACTAATTTTAATGTATTGTGAGCTTCATTTTAACTATTATAGTTGGAGTTTTATCGGGTAATACAATGTGTTGTGGGTAGTGTAGTTCAGCTCGCAACGAGCTGTACTTACCTATATATTTAAGGTTACTTGGATATTCAAATTTTATGCAGGAGCTAACCCATTTGTTTCAAGTTTTAATAGGATACTGGAATTTTACTTTTTCTTTTAATTTCACATTTAAAATTTTATACTGCAGATGATAAAATGATTTATTTTTTTCCAGTTAATTCTCATGCAGTAATTATCATAGCACAATAAAATGTGCAGAAGCTCCAAGTCAATGTTATTATGCTACAGCTCGCATATTTAGCAAAGAATTGAAATTTTGATATATATGTATGTATGTATTTAAAGTCAAAAACATATAATATTTGTTATAGCTTCGAGTTTATTCATAAATATAAGAATTTTTTTATTATTATTATACTAAGTTATCAAAAATTGTAAAACGGAAAAAACTTCGATGTTCGTTATTAAATATAATATATTGGTTGCCTCGTTGTGGATGCCTAAATCATTATATAAGTTTTGTAAAACTACAGATGCACTTATACAACTTTTACTTATTTTTAATTATTTTTTTATTTGTTAATAATAAACTGAATAATCGAAGTTCAAAGTATAATCAATAATTTTGTAGACACAAAATAACAGACAAACAGACAAACAGACAAACAGACAAACAGACAAACAGACAGACAGACAAACAGACAAACAGACAAACAGACAAACAGACAAACAGACAAACAGACAAACAGACAAACAGACAAACAGACAAACAGACAAACAGACAAACAGACAAACAGACAAACAGACAAACAGACAAACAGACAAACAGACAAACAGACAAACAGACAAACAGACAAACAGACAAACAGACAAACAGACAAACAGACAAACAGACAAACAGACAAACAGACAAACAGACAAACAGACAAACAGACAAACAGACAAACAGACAAACAGACAAACAGACAAACAGACAAACAGACAAACAGACAAACAGACAAACAGACAAACAGACAAACAGACAAACAGACAAACAGACAAACAGACAAACAGACAAACAGACAAACAGACAAACAGACAAACAGACAAACAGACAAACAGACAAACAGACAAACAGACAAACAGACAAACAGACAAACAGACAAACAGACAAACAGACAAACAGACAAACAGACAAACAGACAAACAGACAAACAGACAAACAGACAAACAGACAAACAGACAAACAGACAAACAGACAAACAGACAAACAGACAAACAGACAAACAGACAAACAGACAAACAGACAAACAGACAAACAGACAAACAGACAAACAGACAAACAGACAAACAGACAAACAGACAAACAGACAAACAGACAAACAGACAAACAGACAAACAGACAAACAGACAAACAGACAAACAGACAAACAGACAAACAGACAAACAGACAAACAGACAAACAGACAAACAGACAAACAGACAAACAGACAAACAGACAAACAGACAAACAGACAAACAGACAAACAGACAAACAGACAAACAGACAAACAGACAAACAGACAAACAGACAAACAGACAAACAGACAAACAGACAAACAGACAAACAGACAAACAGACAAACAGACAAACAGACAAAGAGACAATACTTATAGAATAAATTTAATGCTTTGTTCGCCAAGGAAACTTGGTTGTTTGTTTATGAATGTAAATATCCAGATATAGGATTCACGACGTTTTTAAGTGTTTTAACCTATTACCGTGATGTTTACTTTGCCGTAACTCAACCTTTAGGGTTATAAAGTGATAAAATATTAGCGCTTGAAATTTTGCACATAAACGGACGCTGTCTTTTTAAAAACATATTTGTTCGAATATCCAGAACTTGTAAAGAAATATGGAAAAATAATGAAAGAGTTCCTGTAAAATAGTCAAATGAGAAGTAATGAGCTCTTGATGAAGTCGTTTTCAAACAAATTTAAAGTCTCATGGTCTGTAATTAAAAGAATACTAATTATAGCAGTGACAACCCATCTAAACCAGAACTTTGTGATGCGCTTTACCGGATCAATTATGAACAGAAGATGCTTCTTCACGATATACAGTGGAACTCCATTGTGCAATGTTTAAGCCTCCATTACTAGGTAATTCTTTTTATATGTTTCTCCTAATTGAGAAAGAATTACTCTCTATTATTAACCATATGAGTAGCCACTTTTCCGCTGGAAATATCGTTTATTAATTCAGTGTCATTTACGGCCCCAGTCTATTTATTTAACATATTTAACAAGTCTTTTTTTTATTCCTTTATTTTCCCCTCTAAACTTAAATTATTAACGATTAAACTCTTGCTTAAAAGAGTAAACCCAAATGATGTTCCCAACTATCGTTTTATAAACATTCTTTAAAATTTTGAAGCGCTTGTCAACTAAAAACTTATTAAATATTAAACGTCCTTTACTGCATCGAAATCAGCATGGGTTCTGTTCAAACAAGTCTAATACTAAAGCTTTTTTTCAGTTCCTTAAATTATTTGACGAAATTGCCGACGAATGCCAGAGTGGGCATTCTTATGCAACTACGACGCAGTTTCAAGTCGGAAACTCAAATTCTTTAAAAGAATTATTTTGACTCATTTTTGAATCCCAATTTGGATTGTTCAAATTAACACCTTCTTATCAGAGATTGACTAAGACATACTTTATTTGAATTGCAAATAGACTCAAAGCTAATTTAGTTAACGTTAAAATTAACGGCAATGCGTGCTAATGCCATTGTTTACTAGCACTGAAAATGTTTTACTATTTACAATCATTCAGATAAAAATGTAAAGCATTCATATTCAAGTGTAAAAGATCGCATTGAATGCTCTATTTCTACAACTGGCGCGTTAAAAATGTTACCAACTGAATCCGGTGTTTCACAACCAAGCGCTTTGTAAAAAAAACCGTTCTTGGAGAGCAGTCCTTCTAAGGGCGCCTGAACCTGTTTTACGTGCTTTACCTTGATTTGCAATCTACAAGTTCCTGCATTTGAGGTGCACGTTCTCGTCTGTGAGGCATCATTCACCATCGCTTGAAACATACTGCATGTATTTTTCTTATTTTTGTACAATCAGGCGGTAACAGGTGTTCTCATAAAAACATGCGCACAACATCTGTCTTTTGTAAATGCTGAAAAACAAATTCTACCAATACAATATGATAAACAATCGCTTAAGATGACCTTCAGAAATACATTTATATAATTTTAACGAAATATTACAATTTAGGGGCGGTGTATTTTTAATTGCAACCACTGTATGTTGCATAAATCCAGGGAAGAGTGTAACTGTGCTGTGAAAGTAGATGAATTTCAATTCAACCAATTAAGGTAGAAGAAGAAAATTCATATAACACTATTACTTATGAATGAATAAATTTTTTTTAATCGTACAATGTTTTCATATTTAAGTATTTCGTTGAACATGGTACATCTTGCGCCATTTTCTATACACCCTACATAAAAATGTTTTACTTAAAATGTATATTTAATGTTTCTACTGTTTCTAAAATTGTGCAATACCGTTGTGATCTATATGTGCAGCAGACGCAATTAATATTAGATAGAAAATAGTTCTACACATTGTTACTTTAGTAATTATTAGAAGCTATAATCAATAATTACGGCGTAGAAAATAAAATGTTAGTTTATGGCATATTACGGGTTTGCTGCAGACATAATTTAAATTTTGAACTCACGCATATGCATAGTACTACGCAATTATAGCCAATGGATGGATCCAGCATCGGTACCTAGCAAGCAGAGTCAAATCAATGTATTTTGGTGAAATCTGTTATAACTCAATTGCATCTACAGTAGAAGCCTCTATCAATTAATTGTACTGTCAGTTTCATCTGTACATCAGTTTTATAGTTTAGTTTGGATAAAGCAACGAAAACCTAATTTCTAGATGTGCGAAATTGTGTTTGTCGCGTTATGTACCTAAATTAATATTTATTGCTGAAGTTCCACTCCGACAAGACATTTTAAAATACGTTATTATGCCTGCAAAGCTTTGTTATATGCAACGTTTTTAATAACTCAAACTGCTTCGTGTTCTTTTCTTTGAAGTTGAATAGCTACTTCGTTTGCGCTCCGATGGGAAAATCAAATTATACGAAAAATACTGGGAAGTGCCATCACATGTACATTAGTATAATTTTTAAATAAAATATTTACCCTGGCTGAAATTGAAAATGTAAAGTTGTTGGAGTGTTTCATTAAAATGTTATAAGTGTACTTTTGAAGGTTAACTTAAAAAAATTGCCTATCCTTTCCGCACATGTTTCTACAGAAATACCTGCTACAAGAATGAGCAAAAAGTGTACAATATGTTTCGAGCAATCGTGTAGCTTACAAGCAATTAACACCTTCAAACACGACCGGATTGGAATACATGAAGGCGGTGCTGGTTTCCAGAAAAATTGCGCGTAGACCTAATTGCAATCATGCTACTGTATTATGGTGTTGGAACTTATAGACTGTAAATCAAGGTAAAGCATGTGGAATAAGATCAGACAAATCCAGAGGAACCATCGTCCGGAAAGATTTTCTTTTGAAATGCTTGCTCCTTCCTCAGTTACAAACATGGTATAAATGACCAAGGAAATACAAAAAATGGTTGATTTACTTGGGATGATTGGAAATACATAGCGAATTGCACATATTGTATTCACACATTGATTATTCTGTAAACATCGTAAAACTTTAATTGTATATGTACCTTTCAGAAACTTTAAAAATATCAATTATTGAAATATTTGTTGGTAAATACAATGCGATCGTGTACAACTTTAGTTTTTCCCTTGGTAAAGTGCCCAAATCCGTGGAAAGCTAAAAATAAAAATTTTATGGACAATCGAAATACAAAAAGGGGGCACGTGACAATTATCAAGGAATCTACATACATCAACGTCGATTGAAATTGGAACAATTTTTTTAACTATTTAAAACAGTTTCAAGCAGTTTTGTGCCTGCTCTTATGTGTTTATGTAATCGTTAATTTTATAAATGGCTAAATTTTCTAAGAAGGACCTTTTATTACGGATGTTTTCGTGAATTAAATTTGTAACTTCATCAAAATTAACTTGTGTAGGGGTTTTAATTGATTATGTGTGAAGATAGCGCATTTCTTTGGTTTAATACGGGAATCGCTTTTGCGTTTCTACTATCTCTGGGTAGTTGTGGCCAATGTAGTATTTAAAGCAATTTGCACCTTTCACAACGTAAACGATGTGGTTGTTTTGCTGGATTGGTCGGAGTGCTTTCAACAAAAAAATAGTTGTTATTAATGACAGATGTAAAGGCTATTTGGATATTGACATTTTCAAACAGTTTTTCAAATTGTCTGATATACAGCAAAGATTTAAATTGTAAATTGAGTTCTATCCTATCTATTTACTGATACGAGGTTTGATATATAGGTCTTTTCGTATCTTCGATACTAACTATGATCTCGAATGTTCAGACAGATGTAAGATGTCTTACATCAACAAGCAGTAGTAGCAGAACGTATACACGAGGTTGGACATAAAGTGGACTTCAGTTCGGTTAAAGCGATAGCCACCACCAAGAACTACGGAAAAACACTCCTGAGGAAAGCCATAGAAATAGAAACGAACGAACAGGGAAAAAGGGAGAAAGAGGGAATCATCTTAACAACACATGGAAAAGTCTGCTACTATAAGAACAACGGAGAATCAGTTCAGTTATCCCGAAGAAGCCCTCAACATGAACGGCGAAACGTCGAGCGAAAGATTTGACACATGGAGAAACTTACTTAATACTAAATAATACAAAATACTTCCTTAATTAATTACTTTTATCACGACGATGTTTCTTTAACAAAAGAAAAGTGACAATTTTACTAAACTTCGTGATATATTTACATTATTACGGGGAAAGTGTCCTTTTTCTCCTAGAAATTTTTATCTGTACATGTATTTATCCAACCTCAAATTATATTATGTACAAGTTAATAATTGCTGTGATTACCTTGTCTAAATACCAACTCTTTCGATGAACCTGGTAGCGTTGCAGGTGACAGTTTAGCACCTTTTTTCTAGCCAACTAGCATAAAATCAAGAAGAAGAGGGAAAACATAATACACATAATATCGCTTGATATGTCTTACCACAAGCACTTCAAAAACGTAAAAGTATATAGGATATTCGATTTAAAATAAGAAAGTTGACGTAATTTCCGGTAAAGCCGGAAACGGAATTAATCTACCGAAAGTTACTTCACAAAAATAGAAATCGACCTGTTCTATTTGAAAATGCTCAAGCTTCGATCGTTCAAAAGTTAGTAGGTGGAAGGGGTGCGTGGCCGGCGTTTTCTTCGGCACTTCACTTTATAGAAAAATAGAATGTGATACTCATGTAGCAATAATTGTTTCAAAGAATTTTTTCATAATTGGAAAACAAAATTTAAAGTCGTAATTGAAAATGGCTCAAATACAGTTAACTGCGATCCTTTGTAGAAGCTGTTTTAACAAACTTAGGCGAACTGCAACTATACACTATTTCAATATATATACACGTATATTATATAAAAGTATCCATGTTATTTAGTAGAAAACAGCGATTTCATATTTTTGTAGAAGAGGTTTTTTTGTAAAATGCTTTTGGGACATACTGCAATTAAAATTTAAGAAATTAAAATGTTACCTTGAATACATTAAAACTTATGGGTAAGTGCAGAAATTGTTGAAGGGAAATTGTTTATTTTATTTTTTAATTTTATTATTTTTAGGGGATTAACGGTGAAAAAAATACTCAAGAACAGACATACACAAGATACAAAAAGGAAAACAACATTGTTAATAGATAAAATTATAAAAAGAGAAAAATATATCACAAAGTTTGCAACATTTATTATGATAACTGATAATAAAGAAATAACAATAAAGTACTAGATAAGGTGCCACGAAATAAGTCACACAAACAGCAGATTTTACAGAATAGCGAAGGCCAGTTACAGGCCTTCGCTATTCGCTTCTCAGCTGTGATCGGCCAAATATCGCTACATGACCCAAGAGAATATGACAATCAAGAGGATATCATTTATTCTGATGATTATGGAAGGTTTCATGGAGCAAAGTTGTGATTGCAGTGACACGCTGTGAGGCTAAAGATAGCATATTTAACCTTTAAATTCGAAGACTGACTTTAGGTATCAAATGAGTTTTCTCCCAACTGATTTATGTCTGCCTCTCTATATTAAAAATTCAATAAACAATATTCAAGCTGCGACAGGAGCAAAGATCAATAACAAAAATATTATCCGATTAGGGACGACAATAAAGCATTCAAAAACCTAAAGTTTATTGACATCCGATGCAGTGTTCTCGAAGTGGTAAACAAAACTCAATTTACGCCTAGGTCACCCATCTGTCAAAAAGATGGGTCGAATTTTCAATCAAAAGATGGGTCAATCAAAATATCACAAGAAATTGGTATTTAGCAAACATGAAATTAATAAAAAGAATAGAAGGAATTGTATCTAAGCCTGAGTGCTGTGGCACACCAGCAGTAATATTCGCGAAACACGGCCCCGCTCTGTTCTACGCGATAGTTTGATATCTATGCGACAAACATGAAATTAGTCATTGAATAGGTTCACCTCGTATACTTCAGGTTTATAATTCACTATCAAATTGGGTGTAAAGTAGCAAATTCATAAATAACAAGTCACAAAGCATAAAGCAATACAGTAACATATATGTCCTACTTTTATATGGTTATTTATCCTAAGAGTATTGAAAAGGTAAAACGGTTAATGGAATCGTTAGAGAAAGTGATGAGAGGATCATTTATTGAATAATCTTTAAAAACCTATCACTCTTAAGAGTCTAACCTTCGACGGGGTAGCTGGGACCTAGTTTTTTCTCGGTGTTTACATCTACCAACAACTAAGAAGACAAGGCCGTAACAAAAACAAAATAGGTCACAAAATTCAGTTACAAAGTGAAAGTAAAATTAAGTTTGTTCCAATTAATGGAACAATCGTACAGTTATCGTAACTTAGTTGCGCACTATAAAACAAGCGCTCAAATTAACAGGAACCGTACATAGAATGATAATCATTGCGTTCTAACTTAACGGCGAATCAGAGCTCGACAAGGAGTGGATACTGTAGAATTGACTTGCGTAGCATGCTTCAAGTGTGATATCTTGTCAATAGCCTCAACTGAAACATTTATAACAACTTGCCGTTCAGCGTTTTTCATTCAAAATTTACTATCAACAGGTAGGAAGGCAGAAAATTAATTCTTCAAAAATGAACCAAAAACGAACGTACTTATTCTATTACATGTTTTTAATTTGTTGAACTCTTACATTCACTAACAGACGTGGTTCATCGATTCTAAAATTGTACCAACTTGAATGGTTCTTAGGAAGCGTTCGCGAAAGATGTAAACTGATTTCCGAGTCCTGAAGAAACCGACAATTGGAACAAACTTATAGAATATCAACGTTCAAGGAAATTTTATGGATTTTCAAAAACTTATTGTTAGTGTAAGTTCTAATACAAATGTTAATATTATCAATGTAACTATTATAACTCACGTTTATCGCTTTTTTAAATTTACGCTTCGAAAAAAAACAGTTCATAATCAACAAAATCTTTGAATGTTTTCAATTTTGGTGAACTTTTTTCTTCTCGCGGCATATCTTTATAGTACTGGACCGAAACTGCAGTGTGAAACGCTGGCTAACTCCGTCAGAAATCTTAAAAGAAATTCTTAAGCGTATTTTAAGAAGAATCAACAGCGAAATTTACGTTTGATTGATTGATGGTATTTTTTCAGTTAGCATTGTTAATGACAATGCAGTCTGCAACATGGTAGTACCTTATGAATGTATCCAACGTTTTTACAAATCTTGACCTTAATTTCAAAACGGTGAAATTCTTGAATAAATAAATGAAAGGAAGATAGATATTTGCTCAATTTTAGCATACACTTCGCTAACATTTCAAGCTATAGCCTTTCGAGCGAGGCAACCATTGAGGCATTCATGCTGCATTGTGAAATAAATATACGATATTAGACAACTCAATAAATTTCTCATCTATTGTACCTAGTAAGCTAAAGATAAAAAGCTAATTCGTAGCTGAGTTGATTATGACTTTTTGCTAAAATACATCTTTCATTAGTAAGTGGAATATGAAGTTATGCTAATAAGTTTTCTGTTGGCAAAGTACAGTAAACTTATTAAGTAGGTATTTTCCTAAAGATATTCATTAACGTCAATGCTTGTAATGTCTCTTGGTGGATACACAGAATCTACTCGATTTTACATCATTTTTTAAGCACACCTCAAATGGCGTCAATTATCTCAAAAATGACGATATTGACGGGAATATTGATGAAAAATCATGAATTGAAGAAAGATATCCGGAAATATAATAATACACAAGCTATTCCGTTGAAAAACGTTGAAAAAAGTCAAACTTGCATCCTGCGCTGTGGAAACTAAGCATTCTGTATAATTGAGTATAACATGTCTGGAATATTTTTTATTTGAAAGCTCTTACATAAAATTGCCCAGGGAAGAAACTACCTGCCACCCGGCACTAGGAGGAAACATTATATACGGATATATGGTTTATTTCCTATCTAATTATCTACGTATCTAACGAAAAATGAAGTTTACTTTTATTGGTGTTTTCAAACGAATAGAAAAGCTCAATGATTAATGTTCAAGAAACAGATATTTACTGTTGACTGTTTGTAAGCTGCTTTCGTGACCAAGTAGCAACTATTTCAGCTACTACGTAAAAGGAGAACAAGAACTAATTCTAGTAGCAAATTTCGTTTATATCACGTATGAAGCAGAATATTATACAATGTATTGCTTAATTGCATTTATCGAGAAATTAGGTTATCAACGTAAGTGTTCATTCACGAAAGGCTCTCCTCTACAGAAGGGTAATGTCGTACAGAATCCTAAATAAATATTGTAACAGCTAATAACTTAGAGCCAATTGGAACAAACTTCTCCACGTAAACGATAAATCTATAATCGTATTTATTGACAGTTGATTTTACACCGAAGACATTGATGAAATACCGTGGAAATGGGAATGATAGTACCTTCGAAGCGATTTAGCAACATGCAAATGTTTGCAGGAAGAACAGGTTGTTTGCATTTGGATTATAAACGTTTTAAATTGTTTGGCTTAATGTTTCAGTAGGTGAACAATTTATGAAGATTTTTATTGGAACTGTTATTTACTATGGAACTATTCATTAATAATATAGTAATATTATTAATGAACAGTTAATATAGCAATAAGGTTTTATTGGTCGGAAGAGAAATTTGAAATATTTCAGAAGCTAAACAACGCGCATGACATGACGCTCTCACCTGCTCTCTCACGAATAAAACCGACTTTTCTGCTACACGGAGAAAAATGTCGTTTATTTACTTTAGTTGAAATGAAATAATTTAAAATGCCGTTACTCCCAACACCTATTTACATATTTAAAAATTTTATTGCCGGCTTCGTAATAAACCAAACTTTTAGTTTTTAGTTCATAAATACGAACTTCTCATTTGAAGTTGCTGTAGAATGTGTTATTCCATTCAAAATGCGGAGGAAAGAATTGGCGGAGGCGCTGGTGCAAGTGGTACACATGTGATTCATCATCACGCATAAGGCATGAAAAGATCTCCACAACCACTTTTCGAATTTTCTGAAATATCCTAGCTAGCAATTGTTGCTTACTCTAGTCTGCGAGGTTTTTCTCTAGGTCGCGCCTAAATGATATTCGGAGTGTTGCCCATTTAGGTACGCAGTTGTATGTTATGCATTCTTTGCAGCAAATAACATTAGGATAAACCAGCAATGCATGAAATTCCAAACTAACTACCCAAATGTTCTTTGTTATCTAACGCTCATACTACTGCAACTTCATAGATTGTTTTGTTAAATTTGCAGTGGAAATAAGGCATTACTTTAAAAGTATCTTAATTATTCGTACCGCCGCGCTAGATAGATACAGAGTGGTGGTATTTAAAAAAAAAATTTGGTGCTTGCTGTATTTCGAAAACGTTCTATCATGCGTAGATGGAGGAATATACGCAAGTTAATCTCATGTATGAAACCTATCTATTTCTAAAAATTTCGTTTAGAATAAATGGTATTACAATAATAATAAAATATCTAACAGGTTATTTATACATAGCCTGAAATGACTTTTTATAAATTATAAGTTTAATAATGCGAGAAACATATATACAGACGAGTTTGAGCGCACTTTGTTCTTATTAATGTATAAGTTTAAATCCTCAAATCTCAAGCAAATCATATTGTGGCTCAGTCTATACCCTACAGTAAAGAAATTTCAAATAAAACCAAATATACAAATTATACCTTTCCTCACACGATCATATAATTTATCAAGTCCCATTACAGACGTCTCTGTCACTGACAAGGGATAACAACAATTTGTACGTCTGGTTATATACATCTCTTTTATTATTTACAAGCCCAATATCATACCCAACGTGGGCGGAACATTATCTAAAAATTAGCTGTGGAGTTTATATGTGATGAGCTCTTCGCATATAATTGAAAGCAAGTGTTCTTGCGGATTACATTTCCATTTTCCTTTATCTCCCGTAGCTGCTGGTAAATGGTGCTCGTTATGTTTTTGCTTTTGAGATGAATATACAATCCCTTTGTCATTACTAAATGCTTTGCTTTTCTCTTTGACTAACTTGGAAATACTCCTATGTCTTTTACACAGCATTTGTGAGCATTGGAAATCATCGCCGAATAACTTGTCTTGAAATCTTCATCTTCAAAGCTATAATTTCGCAATTTTGGTGCATAGTCAGTCCGGGTGTACAAACAAAGGGAAACACCATTAAATTTACTCAAGGAATAATGTTCACCAGCTGACGTGGTAGCACTCTTAGTACTAACGAAGGATAGTCGTATACAACTATACCTCATAATTTTTATATAGCTAAATACTTCGATTTCAACGTGGGATGAGTTATAAATAAACTTTCGTGTAATCATTTTGTTTTGTCATCTTCATTGTGTTGCCCATTTTTAACGTAGAGATGTTGACACTACTAAATTGGTCAACACGTATGGCACTAAGGTATAATTAGTATAGGTTGTTTCACTAGAATCTTAAGAACAAGTTAGCTTAGAAGCAAGTTTAGTCAAATTAAGCGGGATCTATTCACTGTAGCAAGTAAATAACTAATATCAAAATCATCGCATCTGGTGGTAGCTACTCGGTTGTGTTTGCATAAAAAGCTGAAGTACTTGGGATAATTTAAAGAGAAATACATTAAAAGTGCCATCTGTCACTTTATTTTAGCATTATGATAGGAAAACGAGTGAATTTTTTTAATCAAATATCTGGATCTTTCTAAAACTAGCTTAGATTTACTAAGAATAAGATAATTTCCACATTTTCTAACTATTGTTATGCATGCAATGATCAAATAGAAAGCAAAACAATAACTTGAAAGCATTACTTATTTGTTTTCAATTAATAGAGTGTAATAACATATATTTTTATACGCCTGTTACCACACATCGGAGATCTTTATAAATGCGGAATTCGGTGTGAATATAAAACGTAAATGTTTAGTACTTGTTTTAGAGTTTGAACCGTAAGAATGTTGATTATGAGGAGTACTATTCGAAAATAGGTATGTGCCGAAGGCGGTTGCTGTAAGCTCGAACCTGTAAAATAAGGTTCGCTCGCAACGTAGCCGAATATGCAGTTCACTATTCGTGGATTGTAAATCAGGGTATATATATATCAGGATTTGAGCTTGTGCGAAGGTCCCATGCGACCGTTGCGCTCTACGACTGAGTAATGGATACGTCGATCCGCACCGATATTGCATATAACGAAACAGCCCTATCTAAGAGATAAAACTTGTCAACGAACAAAGCCTAAAGTCAACAGAAGCAGGGAATTATGTGTGAGGAATAGCTCCGTTTAGACACCTAAAAAGTAGCGTATGCCTATATGTAGATCTGTGTGTAGAGTTCAAGCCGAGCAGGCGGCTTGTTTCGCAACTAATATAGATACGAAATGAAGTAGGCAAAAAAATGTTTTCGCAGCGAAGGGATATGGTATACAAAATACTTGCACATGTACATCTATTTCTTTTGTTGATTCCGATAATATAGATATGGAAATATATACGAGGTGTGACATTTTAATTCACGCTGCATGGAGGAAAAATATTTCAAAATAACAACATTGATTTTGTTAACGTGAAATGAATTATGGAAAGAAATACTAACCTGTTACAAGCGCGAAGTAACACGCTCGAAAAGATGAATATTACAAATATTTCATAAAAGTAATTGTAACAAGCTGTATTCCAATTATGTACCGTTATTTTTGAACATCTGATACATGGTACCTACAGTATATTTTTATATTTCTTGATCGGGCACCTTCTTTATTGCGAGCTTGTATTTGAGAAGTACTTCCAACTGGTTTCTGATGATAGTTCGGTTACCATATCAAAGATAAGGATCCCGCATTTTTCGAAGACGTTTGAAAATCATGTCTAAATAGAGCCAAGTACACAATCTAGTTTCATAAAAATTTATATTTGCATTCCAAATATTTTGAGGTTAATAAATATATCTATATGTAGATGATTGAAAAGGACATATTACGTTAGCTTACTTCTAAATGAAGAAACTGAAAATCTAATAAAATACAGGATGTTCTTTATATCTGAAGATAATTTTGAAAGATAGCTTATCACCTACTTTATCTGAAAATTTTGTCTTCAATCACTTACACAGTAGCCACGATGCTATCGTTCTAAAAGATTGCCGTAGCCTGCTCACTTACATATTGGGACACAGTAGAAAAAATTAAAATTTAAAAGAACAAAACATATCGACCTATTCCAACAAAATCGTTCAGATGTACGAGGTAATGTTAAACTTTGTAGTCAAGGAAGGTACAAAAAAAACGCAAATATTTATTGTTATCATATATTCTCAATACTTGCTATTCTAGGAATCTAAGATCTGTCCATTTTCTACAGAAAACTCGAAATCATAGTCAATTCACTACGCTATTGTCAATCTAATAAACTATTTTTTATTACCATTTTTTGTAGTAGTTTGGCTTTTTTACACGCACAAGGTATTGGACATATCTATGAGAACAAGACGTCTTCAATATAAATGCCTTACTTTTGTAATTTGCACGTTTAACGCTAGATGCAGGAGAAATCCCATTGTTGACTATGTGTGAGGACATAGTGCGTAAGGATTGGTCGAAGGAATTGGTCTAAATCTAACATTATTTATTGATTTAAAAAGCCTACCACCGGTTTCGTGGGATTACATTTCTTCCGGGTGTTGATCTGCGCAATTAGCTGGTTCTCAAGAGCGCCTGAAGTAAGTCGACGTTTCGATGAAGTCTCTCTCACCTTCTTCTGGAGAGACTGGTAACAGAAGAAAACTAAAGAGATCTTTTCGAAACATCGAGCTACTTCAGATTCTTCTGAGGACCAGGTATCTACGCAGATCAGTACCCGGAGGAAATTTAATACATACTTCAACCGCGAACACCTTAAAGGAAATATACCGAGTGCGCCATTAATGTGTCGATGGAGTTTAGCGTGAAAATTACCAATGATTTCGAATATCACAGCACACTTTACAAAATCATTCAGACAATTTTAGTTGTTCCTAAGTTCCTAACTGGTAATAACAGGGATAACAATATTTCTCTAATACCAACGGTTCTATACAATATAATGTTCTCAATTGCAACAATAAGCGTTGTCGTCTTCAGGAAATATTTCGCTTTAAAAATGCCAATTCTTCTGATATTAATGCTTATTTGACAAATTTTCGACAAACAGAAATCTTCCTAATATTTCTGCTGATGATAGCGTTGACTTGTACATTTAACAATGAAGCAGAAATAGTTGGTTTCGCGCATATTTCCTCATAGATACAACTGAAACTGTTAATGAAAAGGGGAAATTCTATAAAAAAATGGAAATTGTATAATAATTTTAATGACATTGTAATTACTGCGCATGTGTTTAAGAATGATACAAGGCAATTACAATAGATGTTTTCTGCGTGCTCAGAACGAGATATGCAGCGATGCCAAGAGACTTTGGGACTTCGTTTCTTCAGGAAAACCGTAAAGGTTCGATCTGTAATGTCATGCGGCAACAAAATAGCTTCAAATGGTTAGAGCATCAATTTTTTCATAGTCCAACTGACGAGTAGCTCACCCCATTATGGTGTTATGGAATATAATTTCAAGATTTCGAATAGCTTGTGCGAAATTACTTTAAATGAATCCGAAGTGAATGAGACTATGATTTTTTAGATGTTCGAACGGTTCCTGGCACAGACGCCATTGCTAACTACATTATTATGCACCTTCACAGGAGGTAGCCAATTACAGGCCAACAAGTTTACTTTGCATATTTGCCAAAGGTTTTGACGCAGCCATGAATAGAGTCAGTTATACAGCAGCATTCGGCGTTCGTCAAGGACCCCATTTGGGACCACTATTAATCATAATTTTTGTATATGATGTCACTCAATATTTCAAATTTAAAAATTCTCTAGGCTGCTTCATTCATCGATGACTGTACTACAATATAAGAAGATTTAACTAGGTTTACAAATTATGCAGAGATGTGTGCACATCAGTTACAATCAGTTTTACAAGACGCAGAGATCCGATAATTTTTCATTGCAACATCAATAATGAAATATTAATTTATATAATTTACATATAAGTTAATTTATATTACGTCTTCATCTTTAGTAAGATTAATTTCGCGAGGATAATATAGAATCCTCAGTATTTTAAGTGCTAACACTCGACTTGAAGCTGCGCCGAATAAACTGTTAGTTTTCGAATTTTAAAATAATTTTCAATTACAATAACTTAATCGGGCGTGCATTAGACATGATATTCTGTCATTGGCAGCCTTCAGAATTCTCTGCGATCTGACAACTCTTTATAAAATCGTCAACTTCACCGTGGATGCTTCCGAGCTATTGTCCATGGTAAGGTTTAATGTGCCTCTCCGTAGACTCAGATGGCATGTTTTGTTTGCGATTCCCTACAGACGAACGAATATGTCACTGGAATCACCTCTTTATAGAATAGTTCGTAACTTCAATGGATATGCCAACGACCTCGATCTGTTTATCATCTTATTATTAAATTTCAAAGTGAGACTGTTTAAACGATAACCAACAAAAAATAGATTTAAGATATTTTTAAGGAAAAAAAGTTATATTGTTTAGATTATAACTTTCAACTATTGAACAGGCTAACATTTCTTTATCATATAAATGGATGCTATAGTGTGTACGTTTACTTGTTTGTATACTAAATACCTAATAAGTGAATAAATAAATAAATAAATAAATGAATAAATAAATAAATAAATAAATAAATAAATAAATAAATAAATAAATAAATAAATAAAGTAAATAAATAAATAAATAAAGTAAATAAATAAATAAATAGATAAATAAATAAATAAATAAATAAATAAATATCAAGGGTCTCCAAAATTTATGCAACTGCTTTCAACTTTTTTATTTTAAATCGATTGCCGTATTGTTTAAATTTAAAACATTTGCATCTCTTTAAATCCTTTTGTATTTACTTTGTAACTTACTTTATAACGTAGAATTAAATTTTTCTGCGCTCACCAATACAATCACACTTTCATTTAAAACTATTTGATTTAAAGGTATAATAAATATTCATAGATTCCCGGAATTTTCGTACCTTTCCTATTATACTCAATTTAAAATATACCTGCGCCTATGTCTTGCTGTGGTCGTTTAAAGTTTTGATATACAACGCTTTACGTAAAGCGTTATTTTGAAACACCAAAAGGTTGACGTCTATATAATGTATGTTAATGTCCGTCAATTTGTTTTATTTTAGCGTAGGTATCGTAAATATAGGTATAAATATTCAAGTTTCTTATTTATTATTTATGTCGTTTAAACGATATAGTGAATTCGTATAGTCCAACTACCCCACTAAAATATTTATATATTAACCTATTGCCTGTCCGATAACTTCGAGTACTATCAGCATGTGTAATTTCCTCAGAAATTTAAGCAGCTTTTAATAATTGTAATTTAATTATTCCAAATTTTGTAATTAATAATTATAGTGGCAGCATTAATATTAATTTTATTTTTGATTTTTAAAATGGCCGTCTACGATCACGTTTAAATTCAGCTGCCCGAAATCGACTGTTAAATGAAAACCGAACTTCCAACGCGGCTGAAGTTTGCGATGGTGTCTTTCAACACGATTAACATTAATTAAGTAATTAAAAAACACAATATACCGTCTTCCTTATAATAAACAAATACACTTCTGAAGTTATCATTCCGTAGTACTCTCTGCCTATACGATGTTTCACGTTAGAAATATATTGTGAGGTAGTGAGAGTAAGACCTTAAGAAGATTTTGCATAATTGTAATTGTCACAGTTTTGTAAGTATATGTATATCCAACAGATACGAATATAAACTTGTATGTTCATATCCTGCAAGATCAGTAATAATTCTTTAAATTGCCTCAATTTTTAACCCCCAAAAGTTTGCTTCTGGATAACTGTTAAAGATGTCTGAGATAAACGCCATAGTCTTACTCTTCGATTCAGATTCGGTTTAAGGCGTAAGGTGTCACCATACCAAGTATTTTCTTCAGGTCTTAACGGCTAAACCTTCTTCTTCCCTAGAAATTGCTTTTGAAAATTGCTTCTTTGCAGTTTTCAAAAATTTTCAAAAATTTTTTCAGCAACTTCAATTTGAAAATTGAAATTGCTGAAAGAAAGTCGTCTATAGGCTATATGTGCAATAAATGAACTCCAAGTAGCCTAAAATCTTACTATATTAAAACCTTCTCCATGGTTTTAAACAAAATGGAGCTCAGTGTTTCTCGTTAATCTATTATAATCAGTAAAACCAACTAGGACGTCCAAAATTAATGTTAATTAGACCCTTGGCACTTCTATAAAATTAGATCAAGTATCTGGTTCGAGTTATTTCACAATGTACTCTTTTAATGAAGTTTGGTAACTTATGGGGTAATTCTTTCTCCAGTAATATCAGCAGAGAATCAGTTGAACATATAAGAAGCTGTTTCTCGCTCTTCATTACAAAGTTTGTCTGGGATAAATCTCTTTTTAGATAGTCATGTCCTGTCAGTAATCATGTCATTAGCCTGTTCTGTTTAATACCTAAACGTGGAGAAGGTGCTTTTCACATCATTCATCGTGTCATTGACTATCCGCAAGTTTCCAAAGAAGTTGGTGTTGTTTGCAATCAAATCGTTATTTCACCACGCCATGGTACTCACAAAGGCAATCTTGCTACATTTAGACAGATCTGTCAAGTTTTGCAAGTATTCCAATATACGTATTACTCGAGGTGGAGAATTGAGAATTTTAATATTAAAGTGTTATAATAGCATCATTAATCTAATGCAGCCCTAGTTCCTTCTCTACAATTTGAAACTATCATTGCGTTTGGCTTATATATGATGTCTCTATCTAGTACGCGGGTGGAAGATAATTCTCTCCTGAATAATTTAGAAAACAAGTTTCCGGTTAAAAAATATTCGGAGCCATATTCTGCACACCACAAAATTATGTCCAAGCATACAAGGTGTTTAGTTCCCGCTACAAATGATACAGGTTTGATTCTTTCAATTCAATATCACGCATGTCATTGCGTCTTTTGAAGACCACTATTAAATTCATTTTATTTCTTCAATATTACTTACGCCAATCAATCTTAGTTTTTGAGATAATATAACAGTCGATGAATAAAACTTTTTATTATTTTTATGTTTATTCAATTGAATTTGTGTTTTGGGCAATATATCCACGGTCTACACTGAAATGTTTTTAAATGGAACAACCTCTATATTTTTCCAGCACCTGTTTACAAAAACGGGTATACTAGGAGTATATTCTATATCTAAACTACTTGGTTGTTAAGTAAATTAAATATGAAGGTACGGGGATAAGTTTTTCGGTTAAAAATGTAGTATGCTGCGACAAAATATCGTGAATTTACCTTTTTCTAAGGGCATTGAATAAAATCTGGGAACATTATATTTTTTGACAGCATCTACTCGAAGTAATCACCCTATCGCTGTAAACGATGTATAGGTTTACCGGGTTAGCAAGCGTATAAATAAGAATCAGCGAAAAGAAATATAGACTTATTTATTTCCGCACACTGAGCTTTTTAGTAGTTTGAAATTTAATAAAAGTTAAAAAGTTTTGCAATTTAGATAAATAGAAATTTTATGAAAATATATTTTTGTTGAATTTCTTAAGGCATAACACCGGATATTAATCTTGAATGAGTAAGTCAGTAAATCCGTTATCGGCGCGTATGGTAGAGGAGCACCAGGATCGCCTCTCGGTTAGGTGATAGATGTATGAACGGGACGATTTAACTTGTACCTTTGCGGTGGGGCTGCTTAAAGATCAAAAGCGAAGCGAGACGAGAGACACATCGACTCCATGAATTTTCAACAAAAGACTTACCTATACTACCTAACGGTTAATTTAATTACCTAAAGAACGACGCATTTTCGATATTGGGAAATGATTGTAAAAACATTCAGTTTCAGTTTCCCTATTAGATCCTGGAAAACATATACAAGGTCCTCTCTAAAAAAAGAATAAATAGCATAAATCAACCACGACGACGATCTCGACGACTTTCTTGTAGACCCTAGAGATTGAATGAAAAAATTCTATAAAATATCGAAGACTCCGAAAAATACTCAATCGAATAAAACTTAAATTATCGCTATCTTGTAAGGCGTTTGAAGATACAGGGCGTTAAAGATACAATATTACAATGTTCGTTTTATGTTCCGGACCAATTCTGTTTTTGGCTATTATAGTTTGGCTGTTAATTGATAGTTCATGTTTAATAGTTGTAAAAAGTGGTCGATAACAATTTATTATAGAGCATTTAACTTCTCATTGAAACCTGCACAAGAATTCGGAATATCTCCATCATTTTTGTTACGAATTTTCAAAAGAAATATTCATTTATTTGCGTATAAAGTTCCATTGACGCAAGAGCTATAGGAAAATTGCCATAAGCGGCAGCGAAATGGAGCATTGAGATTTTACAGATCGGTAAAGATAATCCCAATTTTTGGCAAAGAAATCGTTATCAGCGCCGAGGCACATATCTATTTAAGTGGCTTTGTTAATAAACAAAATAGCCGTTATTGGGGCATTGAAAATCCTCACCTGATATAATAACCGGCACAACACCCTCGTAGAGTGACGTACGGTGTGCGGTTTGGGCTGGTGGTATCATTGGATCGTACTTCTTTTAAGATGCTAGATGTAATGCTGTAACAGCTACTTGTAATCGTAATCGAAATAGAAAACGTTGTGTTCAATTGAATTAGTCGATATTACAGCACACGTAGTTCCTGCTCGTGCTACGATATAAATTTTGTTAGAAACTTTTCCTAGCCGAATAATGCCAAAAACTTGTAACCTCCATACACCTGAGTTGACCTCCTCTGATTATTTCTTGTTGGGATACTTGAAAGCAAATGCGTAAAATATCATCGGCCTGGAATATGAAACGCACCTGTATGTAGTTCATTGAAAACCAAACGTGTATCGTCCTCCGCAGAAACTGGACAGCCTTTATATTTGGACGTTTGAATATTTTTTATTGAAAAACTGTATTTCTAAGATGTTGACGGACTAGGTGAACACGCTGTTTCATTGGTAATCCCTCGGTTTACAATGGATTAATATCATTATTGCGGAAACCATCTTCATAGACAAATGTAGGCTGTATGGAACCTAAGAATATATTGCAATATACAGTGTGTTCCAACGAAATATGAGTTATTAAGAGTTTATATGACATGAATATCCTCCGTTTTGGTTAATTTTTAAGTTCTATGCGCAAAAACGGGCATATATCTCTCAAAATGCCCTATCTCTCACAGTTTTCGAGATATGTATTCCTTTTTACTAATGTAAAGTTTATAAAAAAATTGAATGCTGCTGAAATGGATTGATTTGAATCCGCCAAGGTGAATTTTTGAATTATGGATTGTTTTCAGCATTTGTTGCAATGTTTTCTGAAGTTCAATATTATGTTTGTGTTCAAGAAGCGACGATTCGTTGTTGACTAATTTTGGTTCGTTCATCCATGATGTTATTTTATATTAAGCATATTATAATACAGGTATTTATTACAAATGTGAAGAGCAATTTTGATTGCGTTTCACACTGCAAACATGATCCCTAAATCCATCTCATAACATTTTTAAAAAAAAAGTGAAACGTCTCGACAACAGCGAAAGATTTTTTTCATTTAAAATTTTAAAAAATGGAATGGGATGAACGTATTTAATTTTAAAAAGCATGCATAAAAGGGTCATTATAAGCCGAGGTGTTTACACGTGAAACGTTCTGTATATACAGTGCACCAATGCTGATTTTTTTTGTATTTACGTTTTTTATCTTTTTGTCTTTTGTTTGAAATTATGAGAAGCTTGCAACTATTAATAACAATCATACTCTACGTCATTTTCAAATATTATTAAAGTTATTTCGGCTGCTGTAACTGTAAAGGTATTTACACCTGGGTTATTCATTTATAAATTTTGAGAAATTTTAGAAATATTTTTGGGAGCAACGCAACATCCAGTTTCAAAATCCTTATCGTTCGGGCATAATAAGGAAAACTGTTCGTACAATTACAAAACATTAGATACCGAAGTTGATACCCGCAACATTTTTTTTCCGTGAAACTATTTACCTCGGATATACACAATTATTAAGTTCCTATTATATTTCCTTCTCCCTACACTTCCAACGAAAATTCAGCGCATCCGACCCAATACACTTACCACATCCCTTTAATTTTGGTCCGCGTAACCAAAATTACTGACTATTTAACCTTGTCAGTGAAAAGTTTCGCTACCTTTGAACAGGGTTGCGTCATTTAGCATCTGCGTTCGAAGCATGAGAACCTCTTTGAGGCTAGAGGTCGTGTACATAAAAAGATAAAACCAACCAAGCTAAGAGCTTGATACGAGAATTTTAATATTTCCAAAAATTAATTTGGACAAATTTTGAACCAAATCTGTATATTGCCTGTAAAGTTTGTTATTTATTTATCTATTATTAGTTTAATATGCTTATATTGTTTTAGTACTTTGCTTATGAGTGCCGACAGTCCTGCATGAGATAAAATTTAAATTTATAACTAAACAATACAGAGGCAGCCAACAAATAAATTAGGTGTTAATTTAAAATAAATAAAGACAGGGAATGCTTTAATACGGAAAGGGTTTATTGTCAAATTTTGATATTAATAAAACTTGGAAATACAGAGTAAACTACTGAAAACATGCTCTAAAGGGGGGAAAGTTAGATAATTTTTGGGGACAATAAAGGGACAAACGCAAAGACAGTGTTTTGTTTTAAGAACTCCGAGCTTTTGAAGATGTGAGTGGAGATTTAAGCCTTATTAAGAGTGAAAATTTAAGCCGTATTAAAAGTGAAGATTTAAGCCTTATTAACGTTTATCTGTCGGATTGAAACATAACATTTTCCTTGTATTCCACAATTAAAATGCCTTAATTTCCTGGCGTACAAGGTTCCGACACGATTTCTAGATAATCTTGAATCAATTTCTATATAAGGTGATATGCTATAATTGCTTTAAATATTTAGAGCAGCTCAATTTGTTGATGTTTCTGCTAGACATTAATTTATATACCTAAAAATGTACATTTGTTAAAATTCATCAGATTCTTCAAATTGTTAATATTCTTTAATATTAATAAGTATAAAAATGTATTAATGGAAAGTTAATCTTCCCAAAAGGAGGGATGCAAACATTTACTTTAAGACATTTAGAATTTTGTATTGTATCTTCTTAAATGCGTTCTGGCATGTGCAGGTTTAGAGAAGAATCTATGTTCCTCCTCTTTGAATATTTGTCTTTGGATGTTAAATAAAAGTTTTAAACCCAAATATATATTTGATTTTTTTAACTTTTCATGGAACTCTAGAGTATCTTCCTGTGTTACTGTACTACCCTTCCTTTGACAGAAAATTTTATAACAGCTTGTTGGATGATTCCCGCACATCCAATTAGTTTTTGCATTATGCAGATGCATCTTAGTTTTGTCTTCAATACAACTTTCGATATGGAGAATCTCTCGCATCGTAGCCGTAATAATATTTTGCGAGTAGCAAATCGTATAACAACAGAATATCTCTGCAAACAATCAGCTGAAATAATTCGTACTTGACGTACACATACTTGGATTGAATTTCTAAATAAACGAATAAGGAAACATTTTAAACCAAACAACCAAGTATTGATTGATTAATGTACATCGTAACGATTTTATTGCAAAATAATGTATTGTATGAATTTGATCCTTGCTTAATTAATTTAATGTAAAACGTCCTTTGGGTATGTAGCTAGATACTACAGCATCCGTGTACATTATTGACTGTAATTTGAATCGTACGACACAAAGGCTAAACTTCATGCCATAAAATAAAATTACTTTAGAGCGATCCAATAACTTACGGCGAAATTGCAGAATAAGATAAATTTACTTCCTTGAAAAGCGGAAGCAAGAGTTATGAATTTTATTACATCACTTTACTCACGGTTTAATCATTTAATTGGTGCGAATAATATGCGACGGATGGATCTGCTACCATCTGCGTTAGAGGGCATATTTTATGTGTTTCTAGAAATAACTAAGATAGAGGCAAAAATAATAATTTTACATTTATTCACATAGCATTAAATTACACTAAAAGTGTTGTTCTAGTATTTTTTTTAATGGCGTAACGGTACAATATATTAGCTAAGATATACGTCCTAAAATAAACCTAACCTTATACCAAGAATTTAAGTGACAAAAATCTCCTAGTAAAGAAATTAGGGTGCTACGCATCTTTGACTGAAAGACGCGATTTGATTGGGTGAAAAACGTTCGAAACTATTTTCTAACTGATTTCACCCACATCGTCATTAATTATCATTAATATTACAGGCAAATAGTTTTAATATTCCGCGGCTTCCCTCTTATCCCGTAGCCAGTATTACGAAATGAGTTAATAAGCTAGAATTGAATACTTTGGCCTCTACGAGATCGCGGCTGCGGTTGCTGTGGTAACCCTAACACATTTGATTAAAGAACTAGTCACAGCCTAGCCGATACAGATACGTTTTGGACGCACAATTTTCATGATTAGCCTTCTTTTTGCTGTGAGATTGAGTGTCGCTGTATAATATAGACTTTTTCGCGTTTTTACGTAACGACAAATGTCTATGTTTATCATGCGCTTTAGAATAAACAGAATCCGTGAAATTTTAAAAATCAACCAGGTTACTACCTCAACAAAAATTGGAACAAACAACAGAAGAGAAGAGCGGACAATTGATCATCCACACTGAGAAAAAAATATGGTTGAACCAATACAAAGTTAGCAATGCATTTATCTTTTTTCCTTAGAACGACTGAATTATTTTGACGTTTTCGCAATGTTCAGTAAGGATGCTGCTGGTATATAATGTAACTCAAAATCAGTTTTTCAACGCCCACCACTGCAACGATATTTTACCAAAAACTAGTCCATTTTCTAAGCAGTCCTATTACATTTTAATTTTAAAAAAATTAATATTAATTATAAAAATAGATTTATAAAACTTTTCTTACGTTTACTTAATGCTGCTGCTATGTTCAATGAACAAGTAAAATGCATTGTTAATTTTGCATTGGTTCAACCATTTTTTTCTTAGTGTATACGGTAATTTGCAGGATTTTCGAAATTCCTAGATCAATATTTGGATGTGAAGTTCGAATTTATTATATTGTATTCGTATATGTTGTTTTATAACATTGTATCTGGATCATCAGCTTTTAGTTTGGGTAAAACTAATATTCCACTAAAGTAAAGAAACGTGAAGAATTTTGTGGTCACATTATCCCTGAACGTCCTTAACCGGCCTTCAAATACAATCCAAAATAAAATTTTGGATTCTATCGTTGCTGTTTGTAGAGCAGAAATGTCAAATCAAATTAAAAGTTCTGATTAATTGCGTGAAGAGACTCCAGATGTAACAAGTTTGTAATTGTATTCATATATATTTCAAGGGAAAATTTATTAGCACTTTTGTGGATTTCAACGAAGTAGGGATGGACGGCGTTCAGATATACATTAAAAATAAATATACTTGTGCACTGCTACGCCCGTCAGAGCGCTGCGGGTATTTTTTAATAATCTCCCAGCAATTATATCTTTCCAAAGATTATTCTAAACTAAAGGTAACATTTTGTCGTAATTTCTTACAATCGTGGCCTCCTCGTTAAAAAGTTGCGAACAGCCACTGGCATTTGGTTAAATGAAAAATTGACAAAGAATATCTTGTTCCTTTAAGCAAAATACTGTTTTGGTTATGGTTAAAACTGTTGCAGTAACTATAATTTTAAAAATAACGGTATATCAGAAAGCAAGTTTCATAAGAGGAACTTGGATCCGTTTGAAAAACTATGTTTTTCAAACATATGCATTTTTATGTACTTTTTAATAGATATTCGAGACACTTAAGTTTGTGACATATGAACGTTGCTCATATTGACCAATATTAGCATTGAATAAAAGTGTATCACATTGCTGTACAATTGGTAATAAACAAGTCTTAACATGTTTGCGCAGATATCCAGTGCAACATAATTCAATTTGAGTCAGGTGCTCGACTGATATAGACACGTTTTCGTAGCCCTGTTTTTGTAGTCATGGAAAACGCAGTTAAGTCTCAAAATAAGAATAATTTTCTTTTTGCGGAGAGCATGAAAACTTCTTGAAAAGTTTGGTGAGTCCACAAAATCTCAATGTCGTGTGCATCGATGTATCGATCGTTTTAAAACTGATTGCACTTTATTAGAAAATGATCCATGCCGCATGTTCATAAACGAAAGAATAGCATTACTGCTACAGAGGACCTACTGAAAGAGGATAGGCGAATGACTATTCGACAAGTTCCCGACAAGTCACATAATCGTTTGAGCATAAGCAAGGTTTCAGCCAACTGAGCCAATCTGAGCTATTGAGCTCAGACCGGTCTGATACTTCTCAACTTTAAATGCTGTTAGGCTGTTGCGACGATGAATTTTGGCAAGTGGTAATAACCACTATTCTGTTGAAAAGGTAATGCTTGCTGTATTTTAGGATCGTGAAGGAATTATCCGGACCACTGCGGCAGGCACTCGCTTAGAAAGTTGTATACGCGTCCGTAGTTGTAGTAGGACCCATACTGCAAGAAAGACAAAGGGTGTTTTGATGAGAATTGCTTCTGCATCCACCTTGCTCATCACATCTCACACCCAGTAATTTCCATATGTTCTCGATTTTGAAAAAACTTTACGGGTCGATTCGTATGTTTAACTTACGTAAAACGTGGCACCGACAAAGTTCTTTGAGGGCGCTTAAAAAACTAGTTTATCGTTGGAATAAATGATGAAAATTAACAAAATAAAAAAAATTGTAGCTAAATTACCAGAACTTCAGAAATATCCCTGATACATATAGGGAATGGTCAATACTTCATCTGAATTTGGTAACTTATTGTTTAATAGAAACGAGTGTAAAAGAATTAACATCTCTATACTTACCATAGAGAGAATAATGATAAACAGTATCTGAAAATATTTAATTATTGAGCAAAATAAGGGAGTCTCGGCCTCAAGAATTAGTATAACACTAAACGATATAACACATCTAAATGAAGACAAATTTTTAAAACAAAGAGTAACATTTCAAGAATTTTTGCAATCACGGTACGTGAACTGCTTTAATAAAAAGTAGATCAAAACAGATTATTCGTAGTGTTGCTCTCATAGAGATCAACACAATTGGAAAATCGCCTAAAGTGATTGTAACTTTTCTGACAAATTTTGAATTATCTAGTGGGCGTTGTTGTTGACGTTCCGGTGTTTCGTAATTAGCCAATATAGCCAATATACATAAGTATTAAGCATTTTTCTTGTAAACGCTGTTTTTCAATTATTCTCAAAAGTGATTTCTCCTAATTGCTCTGTCCAATGTAGGGAACTATGTAATCAAGTAATCGGTTTGGTTATATTAATTCGAGGTTACATATACTTATTTCTCATATTAATAAAAAATAATTGCTTTCAAATTTTACACAACATCTTAAACGGTTAAAAGAAAAGCAATATAAAAGAAAAATGGAAAAATATTTTCGTACGAACTAAAGTGTATACTATAATCTCGTGTTGGCTTTAAAAGTCAAATACCTCCTTCTTTATTCACTAGGGGGTATTCCACTTTAGGATATTCCGCGGAGAAAGGGTCAAATACTTAAAGACTAAGGCAGAGTCGCGTGAATAATATGCGATGACAGATGTCACATTTTTCATTTGGATTCCTCCTATTCAATTTTAGATGATAAATAAAAGAGTCGCTTGAAGAACAAATAGAAAGCTCGACTGTCAGATATTAGTTGAGGAATTAAAAGTTGAGCTGTTGTCATCTGGCGTTGGCGCGATAAAGGCGAAACCGGGAAATGTAAAAGAAAGGAATAGCCCCTGAACAAGAAGGAGTCACATATGAACACGCCACATAAAGCGTTGCGTGTTCCTCGGTAAATATTTCCCCGATACCGGATGTGCTACGGTTTCCTCTTTAACTAAACACATGCCTCGATGGATGTTTGCCTATACGAACACTTACAAATACGATTATGACCGGCACTTATCAGGATTACACATGATTTAGTGCCAACAATTAGAGGAGTAATATATTGAGTTTGAATCAGTTATAATTATGAAAAGTGAGTATACAAGCGGTAATAAGTTTAGAATAATTGGGGAAAATTAATTTTAAATTCTCATCCATTTTCTTGACAAAAGAGACATTTTGTATGTACAAAGTAAAGTAAATTAAATGATGCGTGATGTAAGCTGAAATATAAAAATAATACCGCTATATGCACTGTTGAATTAAAAGTACAATGATGTGTTCTTACAGCAGTTTATTATATTAATATACAACCAATAAATTTGTTTATTTCACCACATAGAACCTAAAAGAAAAATAATTACAATAAAAAAGTGTATGAATTATTACAATAAATATGTGAAAAACAAGTAAACAACACAGACAGCGTGTCTACTTAATTCATGGGTTGAAGGTGATTTAGCGAAAATTTTCGATTAAGAAGTAATAAAGAACAAGTGCTGCTCATCACAAAATTATATTCAATTATAGTGAAAGTTTGTGGACAATTCTTGTAAGCGAGTAGCCCTCACGATCGGACAATATTTCTGGAATCAATTTTTTGGTTATTTTTAGTGGATGCCTAGCGAACGGACGCAGACAAGGTAACTTTCCCTAACAGACAGATAAAATGACCAAAAGAGTGGACACGAAGCTTCGAAAACCGACGGAAAAAAATATATAAAATACGTTTAAAAAATCGTAACTTCTTAGCTAGCCGTGATATTTCACCCAAGATCGAGTCGGGTAATGTTTCTGGGATTCCCCCTTTGCCTTTACGCTCTCGATTTGCCTTAAACGTTGGTTCGTGTATGAAAATCGTGAAACAGAAACATGGCGCCTAAAAAAAATCTGTTTGTATTTAAGACAAAAAAGTGGAAGTGAAAGAATATTGCTGAGCAAGAATATTTGATTTTCGTCGATCAGGATAAAAGTATGCTTGTTACGAACTTTCAAAGCTTAGGTTCTAGGAAACTATTTTCTGTTTTTATTGCTTGGAAGCTTGGCATTCAAGAAATTTTTAAATCGGATAGAGAACTAACAATTTTGCGTTGAAAATGTTAAATCTAACAGGCGAAACTCACGTGAAAAAAAAAGACAGAAAATTAAAAATTAAAGCAGAGCTAGTACAAATTGTTAGAGTATGCTTGGAGTGATTCATGCGCGCTAAAAGCCACCATATTTCCATCTCCAAAGAGTTATTTACAGAATACAGTATGAAACCTTAGTGCATCTGATAGGTGGCTGCGAAGATGGAGAGAGAGACATAGCATTAGCTTCAAGTGCATCTCGGGCCTTGTCAGCGGATCTTAGTCAAGATATAAAACAGTTTTTGGAAAACTTACCCTCAAAAAATATGTGCGCTAATATGTGCTTCATTTGGTCGTACACCAACTTCATCTAGACCATAATCTAAGTAAATGGTCTTTCTACATTTGTTTAGTGTTTTTCTGTACATGGAATATAGTAGCGATCAACCATTTGCTTTAAACGCTAGGATGCTAAGTTCCTCAGTGTTTGTGCCTATTGGAAATATGGACAAAGTTATTGATATATTTTCCCACTACTCACTTGGTTTAAAGAGAGTGTGGGACGTATGAACAAATACTTACACAATTTTTTATATATTTGTATTATTTACAGTCGACAAAATAGTAGAGGTCCCCCACTTTTCCTTCATAAAATTTAGGAGCCTTTCCAAACGATGGATGGACAAGTTCGAAGAACTAACTGTTGTCTTAGATAACTATCTTCAAATTAATTGAGGAATGGTGAAAGCTCTGCAGAGAATATACAATAGCTTGGCGCGATTACACACAGGAACTTGTTTACTTGCATCGAGGCTATCCTTATATCCTTTTTCAATACAATTACCGTTTATTGTCCGCTTAAGGAAGATATATATTTGTAAGATTTTCAGTTAATTTGTGAATTGAATGATTTTTATTAATTGTAATATCTACTGAATATTTTTTAACTAAGACTAAATGATTTACTTGGAAGAAACATGTTCTTGTCTTATTTTTTTTTAATTTCCTCTCCCTAAAAAAAATTGGGACAAATAAAATGTCCATAGATTAAACAGCGTTCTAGTCTTGATTTAAACACATTTTTCTGAATACAACCCAATTTTTCGGGAGAAAATTTAGTGTCTTGATCCTCTTCTTGATCTTAAATCTAAAGATAATAAATCTTGATGAATTTAGTGTCTTCCACATAAAGAAGAAAACCACTTATTATCTCACTGTCTCTTAAGATATCGTGAAGACAATGATTTATCTCTTGTTTACCAAGAAATCCCGAAATCTCTACAATTAATATACACAATGCCAGCTACAACTGTAAGTAATGGAAGGAGTGCGGTTAGATTTAAGCATATTACTAAATACATGGAAAATTTTATGACAAATAGCAGACTATCGAATTTAGAAATATTGTCCATGCTGAATGAACTATTAAGCAAATTATCCAATTACTACTACTACTATTTTTAGTATCTCCGCCACCGTTAAAAGGGATTAAGGAGTAGAGGCTGATCACAAATTGCTTAACACGTGCAAAATAAATTATTATTTATTTTTCTTTTTTAGATGGCATGATAAATCCTGTCAATGTCGAACTGCTCCTAATGCTGAGGCGTCGTAGACCTTACGAGTAACGAGTAGTTAATATTAATAATAATTAAAATTTATTGACATTCAAATAATTACAAAATATGTATGTGGTAATGAACGTCAAAAAGGCCATATCGTCTTTTCAGCGTTCTTTTTATCGATTACGAAAATAAACTTGTTTTTTTTCTTAGTTTTTTTCTTAGTTAATTTGTTCTTAGAAAAAACAAGGTATTTATATTTGTATGCATAGTCCATTAGGTTCAATTGTGTCGTCAAATATAAACAAAAGTTAGACACATCATTATCCATGCAGACAAAATGAATCTATCATCCGAAAGAATCCCCGACTGCTTAATAGCGCAACCTTCAGGTCTCGTTTAAGATCACCAAACTATGGGAAAATGAGATTGTTCCAAGTTTTCCAAGTACACATTCGAAAGCCGCCTGAATTGCTGTAATTCCAGCGTGTACCCTACCTAGCTTGCCGATTTCTTTTCTGTAATATGGTATTTTCGTAAGAACTTACATCTCGATACAACTCATCAACATTTTGAGACAATCATGTTTGCCCAAACTAATCCAATAATTACTTATAAGCCCAATTAGGAACACAATTTCATTTCCTCATGAAAATGCAAGATTGAATTTTCTCGAGGACACTATATTCTAACATCTGTTCACATAATATTGTTAAATTCTTTTCGTCGCACACACATTTTATCAAATTCATTTCCAAATTCTCTCCATGTAGTAATGTTAGATTTATTCGCTGCGCACCAATGAGTAGCAGCTCTCGCTAATTATTTTTTAGCAATTTCCAAGATAAATGGCTCTTGTTACTTGTGCAATTTCCACACGGTTTCAATACCATTAAAATACATAGCTTACTTCTGCTCAAGTCGAGTACAGTCATCTTACATCATGCATCTATTTTGTGGTAAATATGAGATTCATACTTTGTAAAAGGTCGTTTGTATTGACATTCTCTGTATTTCCATTTGGTTTCGCGTTTGCTCCTTCGGTACGTTTTTCATTTTCCATCTTACAAAATTTCTCAATTGTTTCCAAACTGATATTTTTATGGTTCTTTCGTTCCAAAACCGCCATTATCATCCCGCCTCTTTCTCCTGCGCTCTAATTTTAGTCTTGCCAACTTATATTTTCATCCAGAAATTTAAAGTTAGAAACACAATGCTTAGAAATCTCCGATATCTTAAACATCTTATGCGTTACGTTCATAAACAATTGAATGCCTTTTTAGCTGCCTTACCTTCATGTCACAGTATGTTATTTGCTCTTTCAACAACACACGTTGTTGCGTTAATAAAGAAAAGTCAAAACTAAATTTTGTTGCAATTATTAAGCTGACCAATATTGTTCATACAAGCAAAAAAGTTGACCTATCCTTTTTCTTAAATTTCTCTCTTTCAAAAGTTGGAGATCTTTTAGAGCCTCACTGTATAGTCTGCAAGACAGATTCCATTATATTCCATTACATTATAATAATACATGATATATGTGTATTTTGCTATCAATTTAGACTGCTTAAAATTACAATTTTCTGTGTATCTGCTGATGATGTCGTAAAATATTAAGAGGGTTCTAGACGAATAAGTTTCATTTCACTGGTGAAATGCTTCATCTGCTCAAACCGTAATGTACTTCCATGAAAGTACAGTCAATACTTATTCGTTGCTTATTTGTTACGTGTGTTTCACGCGCATTTCTCATGTAATAGAATAATATTTTTCTACAACTCTTGCTTGAGAAGACCGGGCACAGCCCAACCCTTTAATGTCCCAACATAAACCAATGTGTAATGCGGAACGAAAACAAAAGGATTATTAAATCGTTTCGTGGACTGTAGTTACTAATAGAAAGCAACTGTGTGTTTGACGCTTACTGATTACATAAAATCATACCATCCTCGAGCTATACAACATTGAAGCACATTGTTCCTCGAGAATTACCCTCAAAATGAATCTAATTCTAACAAATTAAATCACTCAATTCATTCTCCCGAGTAAAACAACGCTAGGGGCACGAACACGTGGAATACCATTCGTACATATTTTTAATGAATTTCTCCAAGAATTCAATATTTAGAAGCAAAGATAGAAGAATTGTGAAACGCATATTTAATAAACAAATCGAAAAAGGCATTGAAATCATTCGTTTGTTGTTACAGAGAAACATTTTCAAATTGAGATCAATTAAACGTATAGATAAGTACTTCGTATCTTTAACATTAGCGCCCAGTCCTGTTAATCATGGCACGAATCATAAATGACCATATAAACACCTCTCCTTTGTAATTCATCCATTCTGTTTTTGTTGTTCAAGAGAAAATTGTACCGTTCTCAACACAATCCGCAAGTAATTTCATAAAATATTAACAGTAGTATAAGAGAAACATCTAAAGAAAGGTAAGGATATAAGAAATTTATCCCCCTCAGGAGTTGTCACAATGGTTTAGTCTAAGGAAGTACCTCTCTCCATCTTTCTTCGTTGTATCTCACTAAGCAGTTTGTCTATTATCTCGGAGACATAATGACTGGTAATTGTGATTTGTTTTATAATGTTGAGTACTTTATGGAGAGATTCTATAGAAAGCGCGATATTAGCTAATCTACGTCAATAATTGCGAAACAAAAAATGCTTTTGATTGTACGGGTGGTTAGATTTTCTACTATTTACAGTATTTACAATTATATATGTACACTGAAATAGCTTAATGTATACAACCTTCATGTAACATTGTAACAAGCCGAAAACATTAATTCGATTGTGTGCGTTACATATCGAAACTATTTAAAAATTAAATTTGCAGTGCTTTTTAACTGGCCTAATGATGCAATATGCACAAAACCTATGAGAGCCTATTCCTAAAGTCTGTATACACGTATGAGTTAACGGACGGAATTTCTTCAGCCGTTAAAAAAAATTGTTTGAGGTTCAAAAAACACAGACTATTACAAAATATACGGAGTATAACTAACAAAGATTAGACTGACTCTTGCTAACACCTTCGCTGTTAAGTTGGTACTGAACCTATCAATGCTAAGTTAATACTAAATCTAACATTATTTCTACTGTTTTTATATGAATCAAGATGCTTACTTTAAGTATTGTTATCTTTTGCAAGACGTTCCTATTGTTGCAGAAATAATGCAAGACGTATATAATCAATGCAAAATAAATGCAAGGCATATATCGTAAGCAGTTACTACTTATCAGCGGATGTAACTTGTGTATATCGAAGACCTACGAAGAAAAATAGGTTCTTCTTGTAGGAGTGGTTTGCTTTAATTTACTTTTGGCTAAAGAATGATATCAACAGCAGCTTAAACAAATCATCAAAATTGAATATTCCGAAAGTTTAAAGAAAAAAAAAAAAAACAGATGAATAACACGAGAATTGCAAATATAAGCACTCTAGAACGTATTGTCACCTTCTTATCCAAGTTATACGAAAGGTCTTCAAACAATATTCTTTGTTTCAACATAATCCCCAAAGACCAAGCAGATAACTAAATATACGTTAAACAAACCAATATTTAATTAAATTTTATAAGATTTACTGCCATCTTATATAAGTTTGAAAAGAAATGCAAGATACAACATACTTAGAACCCCTGAATTCCAGCTCATGCTCTTTGTTAAATTTGTCCGATATGACTAAAACAATAAAAAAATGCTCGACTTAGAGCAATATAGGTATACCCCATGTATGATATCATATATCTATATCTGTCTTTAAAATAAAGTATTTTCCAAATTTCCTTGGTGAATTTTCAAATCTTTTTACTACTAAAAACTTTTTTTACTTTATTATGCTTATTTTATGGTTAATACCGCGTGTTAGAATCTTTCATCGGGTTCTTCTTCTAGTCTCCCTTGTTATTTGCATCATTTTATTCATTGAGAAGCTCTCTTTATTTGCAGTAAGAATAAATATCAGTAACCGAAGCAGATCAATACGACGGAAAAAAATACGAAATATACGAGAAACGTGACAGCCAGAATTAGAATATATGGTAATGATATATGAAATTTCGCAGAAATTCACGCACAAGACAACAATTAAACATTAAAGAGGGAATATTTTGAAGAGCACCATATACGTGCTTTGTGAATACCCTATCATCTTTGAAATATTCCGTAATATATTAGCCGGATGATCGTAATCTCGCAAAAAGGAATCCAATTTCATCTAATGGAATTATACGGTTCATTTCCATGGATACATAAATAGATCTTAAATACTTCCTGGGATGTCTTGCGGTTTGTTTGTACAACCGCGTTGTAACAATAGAAAAAGGGAAATTGATTTTTTTTATGTTAATTTATTGGTTGTCGTCAGGCATCTCTACACTTATATAAAAGGTCTCCGTACTTTCTTCTATAGTAAATTTTTTCGGCGTAATACAAATGAATATTGAAATTAAAGCTCTTTTTGGCAAAATTAAAACATTTACGTATATCACACTACGTAGGCTTTCACGGCCTGTATAACTGTTACTGCTATTAACTTCTTCCGGATTTCGCCGTGTGTCAGAACTTTCGCTCGACGTTTCGTCGTTGATGTTGACGGCTTTTTCAGGGTAACTAAATTGATTCTCTATTGTCTGAAATTCTTATTATATACGCCTTTGGTGCATTCGACCATGAAGTTTCCGCTCTACTGAGCGTAACGGTTCCACATAATAGATTCTTCAACGTGTTGCTAAGGTGGTACCATCTATCTCTGTTGACGGTCTTGTTTTTTCCTATTTCTATGGCTTCTTTGATTAGTCTATTTTCATTCTTGGTGGTGGCTATCATCTTAACGCTGTTGAAGTCCATGCCACCGCTGATTGCTCGATCCTTTTAAATTCTGGGTTCCGTTGTCCTTGTATCGCGATAGCTGCTCCTGTCTGTCCGACCACATTAACATGTTATCATCTTGATACTCTCTATGTGATTTTTGCCTGTCTTGTTCTTAGCGGTCGGTAAATGCTGTTGGATTGCCGAAACGTACTTGTATTTCGCGTTTTCTCAGGATTCGTCCTATTTTCTCGGCGTCTCCTGCTACGTATGGTAAGCACACCATTACACTGTGTGGTTCTGAGATCGTCTTTAGAGGCAAGTTCTCCCGAGTGGTTCTTCTTATGTCAATATCAGTGTACCCATTCCTCTTCAGTGCTTTTTCCAGATATAGCCCATCACTGGTTTCAGTTTTGAATAGTAAGGTTTTAATTATCATCGTCTTCTGCATCAGATGATGCTGAAGTCTCATATTCAAACATCTGTTGGTATGTGTTCTCTCTTTCGTTCTCTTTATCATTACACCCGGAAAGGATAGATTTCTATTTTCTTCTTTCGCAAAGGTGAATTCAATGTCTGGGTGTTGCGAGTTGAGGTGTTCCAAGAATTGTTGTAATTTCTCCGTGTTACCATATTAAAAACGTACCGTCAACATACCGTAAGCTGCACTTCGGTTTCTTTTCTCTCGAGCTTATGGCTTCCTCTTCAAATGCTTCCATAAGCAAATTGGCTATTACACGAAGCCCTCTATCTCCTGTAATTTGGCGATTTTTTAAGGGGGTTACTTACAGAGAACTGATTTCTTGCGGGCCAATTAGGACAGCGATTGAATAATTCACATACTTCCTGTGTTCTCTTGAAATCGTTATATCCAACCATTATTAAAATCTAATTTTTTTTCTGTTTCAGTTAACGCCACAATCCCAATTCTTACTTCAGTTTTTTTTGACATATACCTATGATTTTAAGAGATAAACCCATTAGATCCTATATCGTTCAATTTATTTCATAGAGAATCTTAAAAAAATACACTGAGTGTGCGTAGTGATATATCTTGAAGCATTGTTTGTTGACCTTGTAACAAGTTTTTTCAAACGATTCTTTCTTCGTATTAGAGATGCGGATGTAAATAATAACCAAATCAGCTTTACGTCTTTTGTTTTAAATTGATAAAGCTTTGAAATAGTTTTGAAGGTAAAACAACCTTAAATTCCATAAATTCTATTTATTAATAAATTTGTCAGTATAGTGCATTGATTGTTTTTAGACATTACAATAAATAATTCTTCTGAAAGAATTTTTCTTCAGATGGCTTATTGTACTTTTAACTACACTATTGAATTGCAAAGGAAATTCCACGACAATTCACA
Organism: Oryctes rhinoceros; assembly: GCA_020654165.1. Classification (NCBI taxonomy): domain Eukaryota; kingdom Metazoa; phylum Arthropoda; class Insecta; order Coleoptera; family Scarabaeidae; genus Oryctes; species Oryctes rhinoceros. The sequence continues at coordinate 5,321,348 of JAIOKQ010001013.1, forward strand.
TTAAGGTTTGATATAACTCTTACCCAAAATCTCCAATATTTTAAGAACTATTAAAAATAGGTCTTATATGGATATGAATCTATTTGAAATTTCCCTTTAAATTCAATAGTGTATTTAAAAATATCAAGAACCATTTGATAACAAGAAGTTTTCGAAACATTTACATTTAGAAATGGTTCCGGAGCACCCTGTATAAACGTAACTAACAATAACGATAAGGTGTGGTACTGATGACCTTCCATTTTTCTATAAAAGTAAGTACACTAATAGTTTAGTGTAGGCTTTCACGACCGTGAATTCATAGTGGAAATGTCAGGTATTGTCGCCTACTTAAAATTTTCTTGACCATACTGTCAGATTCTTTACAAGATTTTTAAAGACTGGTGTTGTCGTCTCTTGCTTCTCGCTATATATCCCATTTCTGTTCCGCTTTGCTGGTCCATAACCGTTCCGTTCCGCTGAATCGCGTCGTTCGTTGTATGACGACTCCGCATTGCTATCTTCCAAATGTTGCTGATCTTGTATCTATCTTCGGGATTGTAGTTGTTGGTATTCCTCATTATTTCTATCGATTCGGGACTTATCCTCGGGTAGTATTGGCAGGTCCTGGCTGATACTTTTACGTCGCTGTAGGTTATGCGGTGGGTAAAGGTGTTCTGCTAGATATGCATCTCTTTCGTGTATATGATAACACGAAAGACATTTCTACTAAGTACACTAATCTCCATTACATTCTTAAATATTTAATTTCAACAAGAGCGGTGCAATTGGAGAAATTTCAATATCAGGCAAATAGTTGACTTTTGGTGATAAAGTGACCCAAATTATTTACCTGCGTTATGTGCAATCGATTGAGCGGATGAAAGTATAGCATTGTATTTAAATTAAAAAAGTTTGTTTCGAGCTGAACCAAGGGTGCCTTGTAGGCGAAAATATTTTAAAATAATAGATTCGATTCCTCTTAACCACTTACAGAGTTCCATTTATCACACCATCGTTTCGTGAAATATGCATATGCTATTGCGTATGGAGTTAGGTATAAGACATACAGCAAAGAAATATATCTTTAAAAATAACGAGTTTTGGTTATGAGATGACATGGCGCTGCAAATGTAAAAAGTAGAGAGTTAAAAAAGGTGTGTCAAGGTATGATGAAATATTAAAATTAAGAAAGTAATGAAAATAGAATTAAAATTTGCACCTACGAGTATGATTGAAAATTTGTTTGAAAATTAGTGAAAACTACAATTTGAAATTTGCTCTGAAAAGAGATGAAAAAAATCAATGTCTACAATTGTTATATAATGTGGGAAATGACTCAATAAACATTTTATAAAGTAAGAAATTGACAAAATTGAACCACCAGAGCAAAAAAAAGACTACTTTGTCCCAAAGATGGATTCAACGCATAAGCGATATTTTTTCTTACGGCAAAACAAGCCCTAGAGAAAATAGAGGAAATTGTTGTGTTCTTTGAAAAACAAGGTACTAATTGGGAATGTGGTAACAAGGAACTGGAGAATAGATTGATCAAAGTTATATATGGAGGATAGTACTATATGGGAAAAATTACTTTAACAAGATCCCGATAAGTTGGAAAAGGCTATCGAATACTGCATTTTAACAGAAAGGGCGCGATTCAACACGAAAGATACGAATCAAGACAGAGATAGATGCCGCGAAGAGGGCAAAGATGGAAATAAATCAAATGAAGCAAGGTCACAGTGCGAGGAAGAACTACAGAACAATTTTTTTTTTAAATTGTATTAAATGTAGAGATAATCGTATTATCAATATTTGGTAACAAGACATTCTTTTTGTAAGATATTTAATTTTTTTAACTAACGGTAGAAAATATTCACCTTAGGCGCGAAAATTAAATATATGTAATAAATTGATCCAAATTAGTATTTTTTTATAGTGTTCATTTTCTTATTTAACGTACTTCGGACGTATTCCATATTTCGAATATTCGATTTATATTCTCAACAATAAAAAATATCAAGCGCGTGCATAACAATAATACAAAAAATGGCTAATATTTTTCGTGGAAATGAAGCACCACAAAATGATCAAATTTATAGATTTTATCGAACTCGCTACGCATAAATGAATTTTATTCAAAACAAGTCGCAGGACGTTATTAAATTAAGGAATTGGAAGCACAGAATCTTATTCGTAAGTTAAACAGAAATTATTCCTTTGTAGAAATCAGAGGCATCATCGTATTTCATGATGTTCAATATTAAAGATACGCAGATTAAGTTATTAGTTCAATAGGTTTCTTGGTCCTTCAATGAATTTAGCAGATAAGGAAATAATTAAAAAAATATGTTTATAAGCAAAGCAGATCAAAGCGTGCGTCATAAGCAAAACAGATTAAACCATGCAGCACATCAATTCGTGTTTCATATACACGAATATGAGTGAAATGTGTTATTCTTGAGGCTTGCATAGACGTGCCATGCAATAGGTTTTATCGTTCTAGTTTCAGAAATTATGGGTACTTATGTGCAATATTACTGAAAAACATTATTAAATGGAAGTCGTTATTTACTACGTAAAATAATGTTAACATTTTGACTTTATAGGAAGAAAGGTTAAATTAATCTTTATTGCAAGCGTTTCAAGTTTTCAAACTAAATACAGATACTACAATGTAAAAAATTTGAACCTACGAATAATTTGAAAGACAAGCTGAAATATATAAAACAGCGAAACTACGAATGTGTACAAATAGAATTCGATATCGGAACGCTGTGGCACCTTCCACTATTACCATCCGCACTTTTATTTTCTACCGAGCACAAACACAACTTAAAGGCCAGTATCCGTCTAAGCGACGCGTCCTGTCACGTCGCGATGCGGCACGCGGCATCATTTTTAAAGCCAATTCGTGCATCGTGACACGTAGCAATATTTTTAGGTAACAGCGCCGCGTGCTAACAGTCTTGAAAGGAATAAAATTTTGACGCGACGGAACGCACCTCGCCGCGCAGCGACGCGCGAATATTATGATTTAAATACAGGCAGAAAATTATAACGAGCATATTGAGGCGTCGCGGCAATCGGCCTAACATGCTTTGAAGCGATGCGACGCGAATTAATGCGCTCCAAGCTTAACAGTTTCTCTATCATAGAGCTAAGAAAGTAAAAGAGTATCCATTCAACAACTCTTCACTTTAAGAAACAAGGGACACTGTAATGCGTACATTCACAAGCTAACAACAAGGCGTGATGTTAACATATCCTCTTTTTATCGTTCCTTGATGTAGTGGCTTAAGTTCAATTCCCTTATTTAGCAAGGATAAGGGTAACATACAAGCAACTGAATGTGCCCGGGACTGGGAGAATACAAATCTAAGCCGTATATTAATAGGATACGTCAATTATACTATCAATTTACGTGTAAACCAATTCAACTTAATGTACCTCCTCCCAATAGGTACCGTTAGATTATCAAGTTACAATATATGTTGTAACATTACAGACATTAGATGAAATTGGAAACGATCCATGGTTGTTAAAAAGGTGTTAGGGCTCCCATCATTCAACACCAAGGAGAAAAGTTACGCGTTGCGCTAAGAAATTCGTTCAGAAAGCTTTTTCATAAATATTTCTGTTTAGCCAAATTGATAAAATTTATTTACTGCTAAAGAAACTTGTTAGTGTGCGATGTTTTAAATAAATCTATTGTTTTTATTCTGAGCTCGATATTTGTGTGCTTATTTTCGGTATTTATTATTTATATAGACTTGTTGACTTGTTTATTTGAAAAAATTACACCCAGAACAGTGGCAGCTAAATGGGAAGTCAAGAAAAAGACTTCGCACTTGGACTTGGCAAAAGTACACCAATCGAAGCGTTTAGAGATTTGTAACGAATATCAAACAAAAGCTTATAATATTTCGACGCAGCGCATTATGTGATTAAAAACTTATCTTCATACAATATATTAAAGATAATTAAAAACATGTGTTAAACATACATATTTCTGACAACAATATTTTAGAATACAATGTATTAAATAATATTAGTAAACTATTATGGTAACGTGCGTGACAGAAATTATTGACGAATTTAAAGATGAATGAAGACGTGCGTACTATGTGTAAAAGGTAAGGCTCTGTCTAGTAGTAGAACGAGAAATGGGAAATTGTAATTGATACAACAGTTTGGGGGAGTCAATGTAGTGGGTATATTAAGTTGTAGAGGAACTTTCTTACGTGGTGTAATTGTTTAGCTTAGATTCTACGTTGAATTATGATATTAAGAGCTGATAATCGTAGCCCTTCCACAGGTAGATTTCCTCCCCTTTAAAGTATAAATATTTCAAATATTTTCTCTGCACCCTCTCAACGCGAACAGTGAAATGGATTCCATATTAGAGCCCCGTATTCCGACATATGTTATATAAAGCAGCCGTATCATAGTATTCCGGAGTAGTCTAGACTTCTGGGTTAGTAAGCCCAACATTTTCATTGCTAAAGACACAATGTTGTTTCTATGTATGGAAAATGTCAAAGCACATCCAAAATAAATTCTCCTATCTTTAACAGTCAAACTTCTGGCAGTTACTCTAGCGAGCGGTCAAAAAGAATAGGATTCATCTTCTTTGTATAGATGTAACACTACATTTAGTAATTTTCAACTGTAGCTTATTTCTAACGCTCCAATAGGCAACCATATTTAATTGATTTGCGAATAGGTATAATTAAAGTTAGAAGTTGTTGAGGAAAAAATTTTGAGATCATGTGCAAATTCACAGTTATAACAATTTGTTTAGGAAGATCGTTAATGAATAGTAACAGCAATAAAGGACCCAAATTTAAGCCTTGGGGCACTTCTAAAGTGGCTTCAAATAGATAAGATTTGAACCAATTATGATACACGTACTGCCTGCGTGTATCATAATAGGCTAATAATAATTCTGAATTACAGAAACCAAAGATTTTTAATTTATCTATAAGTAGGGGGTCGTCTATACGATCAAAAGCCTTGGAGCCCTAAAAGCCCTGTATATATGGCATCTACTTGGCCGCAAGTGTCGAGATTGCTACGTATGTACATATCGGGTGAAAATAACTAATAATACGTTGGAAATGGTGGATTATTTTTCCGTAAAACCATGCTGGTCTATAGATATATATTTCTTGGCAAGTGGGTATAAGAGTGCGTAGAGAGCAACTTCGAAAGCTTTTCCACAATTGTTAAGGATGGATATATAGCACACGCTTACACATATACACAGCAATAGCACACGCTTTTGTACATTTACACACATCTGGAAATGTTACAGTTGAAAGCGCCAGATTGAAGATTACTGTAAGCGGAGAAGTTAGCGATAGCCTATACTTACGAACCAGAAAACTCGGAATTTCGTCTGGCCTAGCAGCCATTTTGTGCTTTAATTCCTTAATTCCCGCATCAGTCTCTCCTTCCGTTAGTTAAGAAATACAAATATGAGAAGAGTGATGCCTATCAAAAGATGGTCAGTTTTCTTCGTATTGTTGGTACATATATACAGTACTGAAATAAATTGCCAAACCATTAACGATATTCTGTGGATTGTTGTAAGTAACGTTTTTGTAAAACATAGAACCAGGTATTCTGGAACTTCCACTCTTAGTGCATATAAAAGACGAAAAACCTTTGAGGGTTACGTACATACAAGTTAAATATAAATAAGTTACATGCTGTATTTACATCTTTGATATCTAAGAAAGACCAATCAATTGTTGGTGGTGTATGACGTCAATATTTGGACGACGGAATGATGTGAATCCTCAGGCAGAAGAGGATGAATATCTCTTATTATATCTAACTTAGAGTTTCATAGAATTAAATCAAGTAAATGGCCGTTACGTTACAGATGTATTGATATAGCTTTGTTAAAGCAATAAAATTTGACATAATACTTTTAGGAGGATCATTAACTTCCACATTATTGAAATGGGTGATATTAAAGTCACTTCAGCGTGTCTTCTACCTCCTCTAAATACATTATAGGGATCTGAAAACGACGCAGGACAAAAGGAATTATCTGAGAAAAATGTTTCAGTAATTCCGATTACATCAAAGTCTCCAGAAGTACAGGCTGAGAAGAATTTGAAACATTTCGCGGGCATACACCTCACATTCTGGTAATAGCATGTAAACACTAACGAAATGTTGGTTTAACTCAACGATTATGGGTTCTCCGCGTATATATTTAATCTTTAAATTATCTTCACCCTGTTCAATTCGCTGCTGTAAGTCTGCACTAATCGAATTGTAGTACTCGATCTGCTTTGGTGGTTTATCGAGAAAGATTTTAACATTCTGATACATCTTTCGAGCTCCTAGCCCAATATAATAATTTTGTGGGCGGTAGACTCATCAGGTAGCTTAATTTTTAATAATCTAGGTGTTGTACGATGGGGATCATATCACCCTAATCTTGAGGCAGATATATACTCAAAAGCTATTTCGGGACGAAGGTACTTAAGAGTTTCTCAATTCGATCCTTCTTTGTGGTCACAGATTCGATACAATGACATTGCACTTTCTCGTCTGTCGCTCCTCAATCTCCTGAATCAAGTCTTCATAGTTAAATATGCTTGCCTGTGCAGTACGATGCGTGCCATCATGTGTTTTGATATTAAATAAAAGTGGGTTTAATATTAATAGAAAATTATTTATTTCAAGTTTAGTGGTTTACTAGATTTTAATATAATTTGATAAAATTTTTATTCAAGAATATTAACTCTACAAATTTTAGGACGGTATCCTGGAACGTATGATCTAATTTCTACACCTATTGGTTTAAACTTTATCTGAGGAAGCCTACAAATTTGCAAGTTATATTGGCCTTAGAAAGCTCTTCTGAGCACGGTAGTTTTCAAATAAATAATAATAATTAATAATAAACACATTCTTCCGCTTTAAATTTTAGGTAGTCTTCCAGTCGCTAAGTGTAGCATGTAAGTAACAATTATTGCATTTGTAATTAATTTTCTTGCAGGTAGGAGTACAACTTACGACATCTGGGTGGGTGGCAAGTCTAACTAAGAAAAGGGTTTCCACAGATTATAATTGAGTACTCTTTCCATATTTTTATAGTGGGTGTTATCAATTCAAAACTAGAAGAAAGTTCGCGAAGTAGAATATTATCGGTGAAACATCCCTTTGTTTAAATAGCCCTTAGTGGGCGGAAACGTTTGCCTCGTTATTTCCCCTTGTTAACCTTCGTAGATGAAGCGACGTGTGGGAGTCTACCTCTTAGTTTCACGTAAATAATGTTCTTTATTTAAATAATTTTTTGATACACTAAAGGTATTATTCTGATTAAAGTAACCTAATCCTGTACAAGAGTGTACAGAATAGTATTAATAAGGTGTACTCACTTTCATACATCTCAGCAATTTCTAGGAGTAGCAATATACTTGAATGTGATGATAATCAATAAAATTACATGAATGCAGGAATTGACAACAATCCTGCAAGTTGCAGTTGGACAGATCTTACCAGTGTATTTGTTTGCGCGTGTATCAAGCAAACATTGCCAAAACGCGCTGTACTAATACCCCATCTATATAAATACAAAAGATCTGTTTCGTATAGTGATTGATATTACAAGCTACGCAGACAGGAACACACTAAAATAGCTTCTTGAACTGAATTTATTGATACGGTAGTCTACAGTGCAAAAGCTAAAATAAAAACATATATTTTCTATTGTTTACAACAACACAATCAAACCTCTTCAATATTTTAGATTTAATAAAACCACTTCGCCTACCCCCATTGTTGTTGAATACACTTATAGTCATTGCTGTTACATTCATAATTTTGAATAGATACTTCAAAGTTCATTGAATATTTATTGTTATTCTGCAATTATATTGATATTAATCCGAATATATTTTACAGAAGAATATTATAGATAAAAATTTCATTAAAAAGGTTTCGCATTGAACTTCATTTCCTAAAATTAATTTTAACGGCAATAAATCGCCGGCTCCATACTTTTAACTAACTTAATAAAATATGCTTAAATGATTTGATGTATTATTATATTTATTTAAAGAAGTGGTGTATAAGGGTTAACATATAGTCATAGTTAAGTAAATATAATTTTCTTAATATAAAAATTTTTGTTTTCTCCGCGTACGTAGATATTTATTTACAAAATTACTTAACTGGCAGCCAAAGTTAGTATTTTCCGGGAATCTTAATTGGATAATTTTAAAAGGCTTTTATTTCAATCTATACGTTTTAGCAATCTTCATTGTTTCATAAACAGTAATTGACATGAAATTCAATTTTTCAAGAAACGTTTCTTATTTCGTTCTAGTTTCCAACAATTGTCCAAAAAACAATAGAAAGGCTATTCAAAAGGTTTGTTCACTCGGCATACACTAACTGCTCCGATTTCGGCGCAACTTTTGATTATTAGGTATTCCGAGGCCATTTCTGACAGCCCCACCCTTGCCAGTGTATAGTCCGCAATGTCTTTGTCCAATATACCACCGATTCATATGTTCCAATTCGTCTGATTGTTCTCATTTGTTGATGGTTTTGTTGATGCGAGTATTCTATGTACATATATCTTTGATCGACGTATACTGGCTTCTTCGACATGGAATTTCTACTCATCCCAGCATGATCGACTTTAGTCTTTGAATTATATAATAATTTGTGGCTTTTAGCCATTGACTATAAGTCTTTCCTATTAACATGTGTTATCTACTATATTTAAGGCATTTTGCATTCACCCTAGCAAATTTGCCTCGTACTACTATGGCTAGATCGCAGCCATAGTAGTGCCTAGCATATCCTAGGTGATGGGTGACCTTCTTTGGACAGCTTTTTATTAGTTCATCGACAAGAGATGCCCACGGAAGAGGTGAAAGTACACCTTTTTGTGGGCATCCACCCCCTATCCTCACCTCCCTTAGAGAAGCTAGTATTGTGCGTCCTTCCGGATCTTCCCCTTATCCAGCAGTAGAGCCGCGAAGGGACCCCTTCTTTCTTGATTGCCTTTACCAGAGAATTTGTGATGACATTAAATGCCCCCTCGATGTCTAAGAAGGCAGATATCGCTATCTCCTTGTCTTCTATTGATTTAAAGAATGATCGATTTAGGTTATCTAGCGCTAGTTTGTTGAGAGTAGGAGTAAGAAGCACATCTACCGAAATATGTCCTGGAACATTTTCTTTAAAGACAATTTCTTTTCGCACATTATGTGGACAGGCTGTATACCGAGTTATTTTTTTAGATGTACAAATACTACGATTTGTTCTAACTATCTTCTTCATTATTGCAGCATTTTATTAGATAAAATCGCTGGATAATGATAGAATAAAGGAGGCATGCTGTATACATATTACGATAGAATAAAAGAAAAGAATTAACAGAAGAAATCTAATTTATAACTGTGTATACAACGGTTTTATTGTAGCTTGCATTGTATCACGTAACAGCGGTATAAAGAGGAAAAACGTTAACGCGAAGAAAAGCATTGTCATCAAGCAAGAGAAATACTTTATCTTCTTAAACATATCCGTATCATTATTGAAATCATAGGAAATATCCACATACCGTTGACATATACTCATAACTTCCGCAATCAAGCAAGGCGTTAGGGTGAGATGACGAATTATGTTTTTGTAAACATAACCTAAATACATCCAGGTGCGCTAGAATACGTTTTATCTCCCTAGCGGTGTTATCTGTAGATGTATTCGTAATAAAACGAAGAAGTAAGGAATATAATAAATGTACACACAAAAAGTAATTAAATTTTATTATTCAAAGTAGACGCTTAAAAACGATGACCTTTTAATCTTTACAGTCACAGAATATTATTAAGAAGGTAATTAAATACTCTTTTTTTGTCGTATTCGTCGCTTTGAAGTAAATTGAATACAGTTTAAATGCAACGCTATAAAAAAGACCAAATATTAGCATAATCTCTGCAATGTTAACAAATCCGTAATTTTTTCTTAGGTCCCAAATAACTTCCATGTGACATTTAAAAAGGTTTTACACCGAAAAGATTGTTGACAACTTCATCCCTTATTCATTCCAAAAGAACCTAATTAAATACCTTTGTCAATCATTCTTATTTGATTTCAGGACGAAAAAATTATATCTGTAATAAGGTCTTACTTAATGAACCAATGAAGATTTGTATTCTGCAATGGTTTTAAATTAATTCCGTACCCATTTACTTCGGGCCAAACCCAAGAGTCCCGTTTGGGGCCCCTGCTGTTAAATATCTATGTGAACTCCCTCCTTAACAAGTTGAGCTGTAATACTTTGAGCCTTGCCGATGATTTCAATATATATGCAACTATTAATAATAATCTATGAAAAACTACAAAAAGACCTGGATGCAAGCATGCATAAAACTTATACATGGCAGATTATTTGAGATATTTAAGGCCCTGTACAATATAAAAAGAATGTTAATAATAGTCTATTACTTTGTAATCAACTCACTAAATGTTTGTAAACAGAAGCTGTCTTAACTATAAGTGATTTTATACATTAAAATATTCCTATCGTCCGTATAGCAAATTACTTTGTATTTTTGAGGGAACCAATAAGCGTTAGGGGAAAATGATGTAAGAGTAGCCCCAAGATTGAGTCTTGGGGTACTCTCTGATCCACGCGAGCTCTCGAATTACATTTACTTAAATCGATCCTGTAATCAGAGCTAATATATCGTTTCGAATGTCATAGCTCTCCCGTATCAACAATAATACCGTGTGACTAATAAAATCAAAAACGCGACTAAGTCGACGGTTAAGCCTACCACAAATTCTCTACGGTCTCTACGGTCAAAACAGATCTATTTTTGTCCAAGATTAGTCGTTTCAATTATTCGAGTTTTCCCATACCTTGCGCTAACAATAAGTAGGGTACCGTTGGGCATTACAAACGGTTTTAGCAACTATCCATCATTAGCATGGCCAGTTACGTATGCTATCCAATATTTTAAAATATTGTTTAAAATCTATCGATATCATTGTTTCTAATTTGCAACAGAAATTTTGGAGTGTTAAGTGTTGAGAATTCATTCTAAGTGAAATTAGAAACATTAGTATTTCATTAAGTCTAAAAAGTTCTAAAAATACCAGCACCTTTGTTTGGTTTTATTGTGTGCAATGGATTTCTTGAGATTGGGAATGAACATTTAAAGATATACATATATATGAATTTACTTAATTATGTATTACGTGCCCCGTAAAGCTGGTAAAAAGGTTCATGGCTTGCTCTAAATTAATTAATTAAGTAGTTATATCAGTGTTCTTCACAATAATCATCTATTAGGTACATTTTTAGATATTTATTTATTTTATTAATCTACACATTCTATTTAAAAAGATAAATAAAAAACATATTCCACTCCATATGGGTAAATTTGCAAATCTCTAAGCTACTTCAAGGAATTCATGAAAGTCTTCACTAAAGTTAAGATAAGTTAATGTGTATGTTTCTTTTTAACGTAAGTTTCGCTTGCCTTACAACAAACGTGACGAACTATCACCATAACTCGAGTGCATATGAATATCCAGCAAACAAACAGATCGAAACAAAAAATTTGCTGAAATAAATTGATACAAAGAGATGCTATGGTGACACTTTATATTTGAATGAAAAATTGAGTTTGTTTAGATTGATAGAATATTATACTTGGGAAATCAACAAGATTGTTGTTTCACACAACGTGATATTTACTTGCCCGTATTCAAACGTATATTTTAGGCGGAGTAGTTATAATTTGGTTATCTCTAGCAGTGGTGGTAGGTGGTGACGTAAACGGGAGGGCGCGGACGGCAATTCGGGTCTCTTGTGTATTTTCCATGCATAGCGCGTACATTGTATCATCCAACGGAAATACTGGATAAAAATTGATATTCGCGTCCTCCCGTTTATGGGACATACGAAATATTAAATTATGTCGTAGTAATAATCATCCTCCCCAAGCCAACTTCGCCAACTACAAAGTGCATAGAACGCCCTTGGGCGTTCGATAATGGGGCCCTTTAAGATATTATTTTTAAGTATTCGTTAACTTTGAAGTAAGAGTAACTGTGGGAAATTTTACTCAGAGAGTTGCGAACCCATGTTTCAAATTCGGTATTCTCAGACCGTTAGGCGACCATATCGGCCACTGCCCTCTAACGAATTTGGATAATATGTCAAGCACTTTACAGTATAAGCGCTTGATATATTATCCAAATTTCTAAAAAAAAAAATAGATCAAAGAAATATGTGTTACAACAAGAGTATAAATATCAATGTCGGTGTGGGTACAATCATTTAACTGTTTTTTGATGTAGATTTAAGTTTAATTTAATTTTATAAATATTTATAAAAAAGCAGCGGTAGAGAAAGTGATTCCAGTAAAATTCAAAGTTTTACCGAAAATGCTACCGGAAGCTTTCTACTATTCAAATAAAAAATATCGGCTTCATTTGTTTGAGTCAACTTTGATTCTGTTTACCATGCCAGTTGCATTTTTCTCTAACCGGTAACTTCAGCCTCCTCGCAGCATCACCTTTCAATATTTCCTAACTATCACAATTAATAATTCACAATATCATCGTCGTTCTCTTTCAGACCTTCCCAGCTAATTGAACCGACCTGGATAGCTAGTATATACTTTAAACATACTGCCGAAACTTGTAATTTGTATTTTGTTGTTCAAGTTCTAATTCTCGTTGAAGATGCCAACGGCTATTACTGCCGCATTAATTTTGTAGTCATTATTTAAAATTAAATCATTTACGGATGTTTGTACGTCTATAAACAGGTCGCTTCCTTTGTATTACATAATTAGGTGTAAATGCACTGCGAGATTTGAGTATTTTCAGTTGCAAAGTCCTAAATTCATTACAAGGTGTTTCGAGGATTCGTAGGGCACTAATCTGTCATGTTTTAGATCTTAGACGACTTGATTTAATTTGTCTTTGTGTTCCTAAAGGATTTGTATCTAAATAAGGGATGCGTACAGTTTGATGTAATACGCAGTTCAATCCGAGTATATGCATATGTTGTTGCCGTATGCACCATATGTTCATACTGATACTAAACATATAATTAATAATAAAATATTAATAAAACTACCCGTGATCTGTTATATAATATTTTGAAAATACAGATGGTTTAGTTTAAGGACTACTTTTCATTATATCATTTTCGGTAACTTTTTTATTCCTACATTCTACATTGATGAACAGCCGGCGCCGAAATATAAATTTACAGAAAATGATATATATAATACGGTGTCCGTCTTTGTGCCAACAATGGATCCGTTTGTTAAAGAAAAGTTGAAGGTATTGGATTTATTGTCGACTAAATTCTCTCCGCAAACAAGAACAAAACTTATCATTTTCCTGTTAAGTATTAAACTAAATGTAAACTATTCGAAGCTCCTACTTATACAGGTATTTCTCCCAATTCAGAGATTCTCCGCCGCGCGTCGGAATTTCCCGTATCTTCTTTATAGATTATTCCGAATATAGGGATTCACTGTAGGTATTTCACCTAATAATACCACGCATTAGCGGTGCTTCGCAAACAGAGAAGATTTTCAATAAACACTAGCAAATTATTACTTTTATTATGATGATTATATAGAAAAGAAAACAGACAAACGACGATTGGTTTGGTAATTGATACGTTAAAAGTAACTTAGAAAGTCTCAAATTGTCAAATCACAAATTTTTTGTGTTACGGTATAGTTGTTTCGTAACATCAAAAAATCTCGGAAAATTAAGAGGAAGTTTCGACTCGCAGGTTTCTTAACCGATCCGGAAATTGTTTATTATTGTTAGCGCCTGTCGTTTCTAAAACTTGCAAACTTACTTCAACTTTATTGGAACTCGCATACCCTATTATGCCTTTTATGGCTTTATTTTATTATTACGTTGATTCATTTTTCACTAGGTTTACTAGTCGCGTAGACCCATGTTATAGTAATTTGCTTGTATTAAAAAAATGCAGGTTTCTTTTGCTCAGAATGGTTTACTTACAATCATTTGAGTAAATACTATTTCGATTAATTCTTGTAAATTGTAAGTAAATACTTATTTCTTTAGTCGCTTGTCCTAACGGGTTCACTCTCTCAACTCTTGGTGATTGAAAAACGTAAAGCAGCCCCTTTTTCAACGCGATATTGACAAAATCTATCATTGTATTTTCGAAAAAAGATCATTTCTATCCAAAAGCTTTACTCGGGAGAATACTCAGATGAATCAGATGATTGGGAAGCAGATGACAATTTTAAAACCTGGCAAGTTTATTCTGACACGGATGATTACATTTATGAAGAAAATAAAGTGAAGTACATGCAAATAAAATACAATAAGTAACTTGCTACTTATCGACTAATGTCGAAAAGTCACACAATATAAATAATGAAGTTAATTGTTGGTGTCTATATTTCGTTAAAAGAAAAAAAAAAAACACTACAATTGTTAGTGGAAGGCGCACATATTTATATATATCATTTCCTTGCGAAATACATAAATAAATTCCTGTTTCAACATTTTAATCTAAAAAGGAAATCCTGCAAATTCCAAATGCAGTGCTCCAACTATAGGATTACCAGACTACAATAGTATTTTGACCGTAATCTCTCATTACATTTAATTTGCATAAATTCAGCAATATTTCAGTGTATAATCTTCCGCTGGTAAAAGGCAGCATTTGCTAGTAGTCAAGGGTTAAATACTGTGCCGTTCAATACAGTGAACAGCTTCCTCTACCAGCCAATGGTATATTTCCATTCTATTTTCTTATATCTCATACACAGTGAGGTTTTAAAGCATTCTTGTGGGGTAAGTTTTCTCGTTATTGGTAACACATTTACGGTTTCATCGGGAATAACGTCAACTTTCTTATTTTAAATAGAATAAGCTGGGTAATTTTACGTTCGTGGAAAGGTAATCAAATGGCGAATCCAACAGTGCGACGTATTTCGCTTAATAAATATTACATGCAGCAATAAGGTTTTGATAATCCTGCCAAATCGCTTCTTGCGACGTGACACCAGGATGATTCAAAGAACTCTCTGCTAGATAACAATTGCCGAACTATCAGATCACAATTCTAAAATAAATTATTCTTCTTATTTACTGTTATTATGCACTGAATTTGTAATTTTTTCGCTCTTTGTTTGCGCTATTGCTTTTTCCTATTTCTACTTGTTTTGTTAGTTGTTGTTATTTCTTTATTTTATTGTAATTAATTAATTATGAAATATGTTAGTACTTTATAAACAATATGTATATTTTCCAGTTCTTCATATTATTGGTTTAAAATGGTTTAAAAAAAAATAATTTCAATATTCGGTGAATTCGGTAACCATTATCACAAAGCGGAACATAATAACTCTGCCTTTCTTTAGCCGAAAACATCTGAACTTTGCGCTAAGTAAGACAGTATGGAAAGCATGAAGTCTACAGACAGAAGAACTGCTCTAACAGGGAATAGCAAGGTTAAACTATTGGGCAATTTGTTGTGCAACCCCCGCCAAATAAGGTGAAAAGTGTTGCAAGATTTACATGACAACAACATAGAGTTAATCCGGTACTTTTGCATAATTTATGCCAAAGCCGTCAACATAAAAAGCCTGTCAAAAAAACATATTCTCTACCAAAACGCGATATGTATAAAAGAAGTTGTCGTACCTAATTAATTTGTACAAATTTCGACGAAGTGAAGAGGTGGCGATTAATAGAAGGAGTAAAAAATATGTATGTAAAAGAAGTATCGAGGGCAAAGAACAAAAACATGAGAAACTCAGGATAGTCCAACAATAAGTGACCGAAATAATTTACGTATTTAGAACTGAAATTATAATTAGGCAATCGCCAAGGAAATTTATGAATCACAGAAGACAATTTGGCGCCTTTTCTTAGTCATCTTTCCAACAGAAATAGATTACCCAAACCTTTAGTGCTGCATATCTCAATATTTATCAAACTAAACTATTACGTAGTATCACTAGTTTCACCTTGCCAAAAAGGAAAAAATTAAACAAGATGTTCTATTTAAAATAGGAAAGTTGGGGTCACCGTCGGTAACACTGGAAACCTAATTGAATCACCGATAACTCCAAAAGTTACCAAAAAAAAAAAAAAACGCTAGCGTCTGTCATTCAAATGTTTGCATGGGGGTAGTATACTATAGCACCCACGATTCCCCCACATGACCATTATTATGTTTACAAATTTAATTTTAAAGATACATGCAATAAAGAAATTCAATTTTTTCAGGTGTATATTAGTGTTATTGTGAAACCAATTTGATTGAAAATGAAGACAATTACGATAACGCAGTAACTAAAAAGAAAATATCATTCATTACAATTGAGTTTAGTGTTTGTAAGAAATATCTTAAAAGGATACAATATAATCAACAATGCGCACAAATTGTTAATAATAATAAAAGGTAAACATAAAGATAAGACTTTCTATAAATATGGCTAACTACTTTGTTGACGTGGAGGTAATGTTGTTCATCTTAAATATTCAGCCATCTGGTCAAAAAGTAAAAAAAAAATAACAATAATCATCCTTTTATCAATACGTTGGTACAGTGGTTGTAAATGATTTAGAAATATAATAGACGAAAGGAATATAGAATTCCATTCTAAATTTCGATATTCTATCTGGAGCATTGGATGCGTATTCTATGCTATATTTTGGACATTATTTGCATTAAAACATAGCAGCAGGGCACTTATTCACTTAGTTGGAGGTCATTGAGTTTGCGGACTGATGCAAATTTTATGTAATTTACTTTAAAGCATATTTATGTTTGGATATTTTGGGAAATTAAAGAATGTGTCGGATCGTAATGGGCTTATACCAAAATGAAGTTCCAATGACCATAATTTGCTCGTCCGTGGTATGCTAGATAACACAATAAGGCGGCTTTAATTTTAATTGAATTCAATATCCTGGCTGTAAATTTAAATGAAATTTAGTGGTAGAAGCAGCGCAATAGAAATTAGCAAAATATATACAATAACAATGAGAAAATCATCAACGAAGTGGTAATTAACTAAGAGATACCTACACAGATAGTGTGACAGATATTTTCAAAAAAGTAATTCGTCGTTGTTTTGGTTGGCACAGCAACTTTTTCTGGATAACAAACAGTTGTACATCAATTCCTCGATCTAAAACAATTGACTCAAAATTTACACAAAAAATTTCTATTTTCTACGACACTCTCCTGGATAACTTTCGTTGGGTTCTCCTAATCTCGAAACGCCCACACAGAGGTTTCGCGCCACTCACAATAGTATAAACATCTTCTGAGCTTCCGCTATTGAACCAACTCAGAGCTTTTCGACACAGATCAAGGTGAGTTGTTCTTTAATTAAAAAATGCGAGAACCAAATGAAAGGAAATTCATCATGTAGAATTTTTTGAATTGACGAATTTTAGGTGCTTATGAATGTGTTGATCTTTCAATATCTCGATCTTCTTTGATTACTTGACGCACAGCAGAGATGTTTCTTCTGTCCTATCCTGGACTCACCCTTGAAATTGGTGCATCTACGTCAAATATACAGAGACCAACTCGACAAGACGTTGTCAGGACAATCCTCTCCGAAAGTTGTAAAAAATTATTGCGTAGAGATTGCCTTGGATGAATTCCATTGTTTCAGTGACTTATCAGTTTTAATAAATTTCTGTGATAAATTACTTGCCGTATCTTGTCGTATATATATGTCATGATAAACTTCAGTATCCATACTGAATACTGAAATTAATCGTGACATATACATATGTACGCAAAACTCAAAGATAAACCTCAGTACAAACAAAAAAGTTACTTTTTAATATATTTGTGTTAATAATACACGTAGTATAGTTGTTTTGGTACTTCGTATTAGTTCTTGATTACTTATTTCACATACCTGTCAGGTCCTTGAAGTCATCTCCGTAAAAACAAATAAGTTTTCTTCTGGTAATTGCAGGATGTAATTGCTGGAAATTTAATACCCGCTGTGTAAATAACAGTCATGTCGTTACTTCTGTTCGATCGATTTTCACTTTCATTTTCGAAAATCTGAATGTCGTTTGTATTGTTTATTAAATTTGTACTAATATAGGCCAATTTTTGGCATAGTAATTTAAAAAAAATTGAGATAGAAACTGGGTACAACGCGCGAGTTTTATATGGTTCGTTTGTGGATGTCGCTTAATCATCTTGTTGTCTATTGGCGACGCGTTTTCACATTTTTCAAGATTCACAGCAGGAAGAGGGCGCCGCGTTGCAGTACGGCGTCGTTACACGGTGAGACTTACAAAAGTTAGCTCTCCCTCTCTTAAAAATGTCATATTTTATACAGTTCGCTATTACGCGGGGAAAGTTTATGTTTTCCATTTGCTAACAATTATTTCAACAATTCACCGTTAGTATCTTGTTTAGATCAAATTTTAACTACGACTACACTCCTTAGCAAAGTACCTAGTGTACACAAATACGATTGCCCTTTCAGATCTTCATGAATAATTTTTAAGATAGCACCCCTTTGATTAATATCTGATTACTTTGTCGAAGCGAACGGGGCCGTTTTCTAAAATATTCAACCGCTTATGCCCATTTGCTGGATGAGTACAGCGTAGCAGGTATTCTTTCAATTATTTTTCGCAGTTTTTCCTAGCCAGTTCCGTTTTATATCTTGAAGTAATAATTAAGTTATGTATCTCCATTTGAACTTTCACAAACTAGGTGATTGTGTTGATTTGAAAACGAAGTACCTTTCGTCTCTTGAACAGTTTGTACTCGAGCAATTTTATACATATTTTTTCACATAATCTGCTGGAATATGTACTCCTTACAGATCGACTTCATCAAGGCTTCTAGGGGATCAAAGTGAGTATTTTGTTTGAAGTGAATTTGACTCGAATTTGACTTGAATTTGACTTGATCATACACATATTGATAAATAAAAGAAAATTGAAAATGTATGATATATATTTAAGAATAGTATGCGCTGACTCAGGTCAATAATTTCACAATCCACAGGCCATTTGCTGTAAAGATTTCTACAAAAACGAAAAATAGGATGAATCAATAAAAAAAAGATGTTTTAAATTGGCAAAAGTATTTACTGAAACTATTTTAGTAAAAAAAAAATGGAAGTTCCAGGTAACTGAAAGTTATCAATTCTATCAGAAAGCTTTCTTTACAATTGAACTCTTAAATTCAACCAATCCTAGATTGATGATATAGAGAATATGGAAGACATAACCTAGCTTAAGAACAATTCTTTTTATAAATTTTAGGAAGAGTAGATTTGACTTAGAACGCTTACTCTGCCCACCTTCATGTAACTTTTTCACATTTTGTATCCTTCTATTTCGAAATTAAAAACATGAATTTTGAATGTCAGTTCAAGTGGACACGGTACAATATTGCGTAAGTATCGTCTTTTAGTACGCCTCTGAAGTAATCATTGGTCGCTTTCAAGTTGACTTTGTGTATACACGTACATCAAAGGCATTTGCTTGAAAAAACTCTAGCACTATGGATCTAGCGTCTGTCTAAGTTGTTTTAGTTTTACCTTTGCCAGCGCCAATTCTTTGCATCAATGCAATGGTTTTATTGCTTTCATTGTCCCCGAAGGATTCAATCTCTTTTTAAATCCATTATTGTATCAGTGAGTTACTGAAATATGTTGATTGTGAGATTTTAATGTTTGTTGATTATGTTAAATTCTATAGTTCCCTAGATTACTTCCATCATTGCATTGCATCAAATTACAGGCGAATTTGATATCTCTCGCTAGCTGGTGTACTTCATATAGCTCACAAGTAATAGGATGTTGTCACCGATTTTCCTTCGGAATCCTTTAACTTCTCTGATAAAGCACAATATTCCAATTCTATATAGTAAGTAAGATATATGTCTTTCAATATTTATGATTTATAAACTGTATTGAATATTAGTTGGTTTTTACCACTGCAAGGAATTCGCTGCAGCTCATATTAAACACAATAGGCAATTACGCCTCCTCGGGAACAAAGTTTCTGCCCGTGTCTTTTGCCTCAAAATTACCCCTTTCAGAAAGAGCCAGCTTCAGCATTCACCCTTTAGGTTCAGTGTTCAGCCAGGATCACTCGACTACAGAAATTTGCTCTTCTTTGATGGTGTTTGGGGCCAAAATGTGTCTTTTTTAAATTGACTTATCGATCGTTTTCCTCCTTTCGTGAAAATTAATAACTAATTTACTACCTTTTATTAACCCACATTTGGCGTTATCACACTTCAAATTGTCACTAGAAGTGACGTCGACTTTCTCATATTAAAGAAAATTTTATAGGGAGAGATAGGTCATTGATATCTATTAAGAAAGGAAGTGAGCCGAGGATCGTTCCCTGTGGAGTTTTAAAGTTGAAGTGGAACAAAAGACTCACCATTGGAATAGAAAGATTGATAAAATCAAAAACTTCATTTGATTTATAGAAATTTATCCTAAAAGACGATAACAACGAGTATCATCGTGTTCACGTATTGCCTAAAGGAAATATGAGATGTACTTATAATGAATGAATTAAGGAAGTTGAAGCAGGAATTATTTCAGTCGTTTATCAGAGGCAGAAAAGCTCGGCCCAGAATACCGGGTCACATGGTGTGATATCATGTTAACTTGACTGAGCCATAAGCAGTTGATGCTTTCGCTCATCATTTTGCAAGTGCTTCTACTACAAATACGTCTGTCCTCAGACATTTCCCTACCATCCATCTTGGACGTGAGTGATTATTATATTATATGTCATACTGAGGATGCCATATTGCTGGCTGCGTCTAGATTGCCAGATATCACATTTAAATTACCGCATCGCCAGCTTCCTAGTGCGTGATTGTATAGTCGTTCTAATGTTCTCTTAAAAGGATACGTGATTCAAATGAATATTCGCCTAAAGTAATCAGCATACCGTCAGCATGCTGATTGTATGCGTAGTAGTATGCGTAGAGTATGCGTAGGAGTACATCAGGGTTCCAACCTGAGCCCCTTGCTTTTCAGCTTCTCTATAATGATCTGTTGAACAGTGTGACATGTAGACTTGTTAAGTAGTTGTACTAAACGTAATTCTATTGGCATCTAGAGACCTGGGTTTTCTGATAAGAACAGGTCACTGTGAGTGATCCACGCGTATTACGAACTTTATGCTGCAATCTTGTAGGAAGTCGATTGGAGTATGCTGCCCTGATGTAACATCTTTGGTATATCTATCAAAACTTGACTGTGAAAAGTGCAGAAAAGGAATTTTTAAGTTTTTACCTTTTGAAGCTAACATTATCTGTGCTGAACGCAATACCGATTACAACAGTCTTTATCAGAGTTTGAAAGTTTATCAGAGAGGCGAAGCATATGAACTTACTTTTTAATGAAATAGATTGCCCATCACTACTCGCTCTTGTTAATTGTAACATTCCTGCTACCAATGCTCGTTTCATGACAATCAAAAGCTGAAACGAATGTAATGCTGAAGTCGCCAGCGTGTCATACTACCAGAAAGTTAAATAACTTAATAACGTGGGCTTCTATGAACAAAGTCAGGCAAAAATAAACGTATTCCGGGTTTGGACTATGTCATAGCAGTTAATCAAAAACTCGACGTTTCACCCAGAGTCATATATGGGACTTTTTCAGGAGCAGGAATGGTAGTAGACCACCATGGTAATTACGACCTATCACATTTCCTTCCACTGATGATTGTGGGCGAATCGTAAAGTTTTTGACACTGTTTTTTTTTGTGTCTAATCATTTTGTTTGTTAATTTACTTTGAGTATGTGTGTGCGATATGCACATTGTATAGTTGCAGAAGATGTAAGTATACTTGGTTAAATCAATAAAAATAAATTATCAAGTCCCTATCCGAATTTGACTAATTAACATGTATCCACTTCTTAACATTTAACATACATATATATGAGACTTTCTCGCGGCTGATACCGTTCAACAACACTTAAATTTTATAGATTAGAATAAAGGAATTATTTTACAACCGTTTAAGTTGTTAAAACCCGTTAATTACTTTCAGCGTTAACATTTGTGTGGCCGCTATTTACCGTCTAATTTGCCAGTGGTGAGAACATTATTTTATCAAGTTGGCGTACGTAAGAAGTGTCAAGAGATCCTCAGATTACGCGTAAACCCCTTAAGGCACTTTGAGAACTTCAAGGCATCTGCGTGCGAAAGCGTAACGTATACTTACCATCCATAAAGTCATAAATATCTTTCCGGAAGGATCAATTTAGAGCGTTGTATTTAAATACAAGTCGAATTAAAAGTACAAACTAATAGAGTAGATAATCGCGGCTATAAAGCCCTATTTACAGATTGAAAACAAATTCGAGCATCTCGGAAAAGCGCTAATTAAAGTGACTGTTAAAGAAATTTGCAAGGTTGCATGCATTTAAAAAGGACGCAGGCAGTTTCCAATTAATTGTAACGATTATTCCTAATTAATTAACTAATTAGAAAGCATTCTAGGGTTGCATTCGAAACAGCTAGTTACCTATATTTCCTAGGGGCATTTAATTTCTCTTTAGCGGCGCAGTATCAAGTATGTAGAAACAAAAAGTATCACTTCTCTCGAATGCTAATACTATTACATACTCTGCATGTGCGCATAACAAAAACCTCTTGAACGGTTGAGTTACCTCGATCTAATTATATCGTGGGTATTTGTTGTATTTACTATCATAAGGAATACTTTAGTTATTCTAGATCGCATTACCATAAACAGGAGTACGCTCAAAGCTATGAGAAATACAATTTGCTTATTAAGTGTGACCGCATTTAGACATGTGCTACTGAAAATATCTAATTAATAAATGACCAATACGTAAATAATTATATAAATAATAACATATTTTTTTAAGCTATAAAACATATACTGTTTTTCAGATGTGGGCAAAATGGAAGTACTGAAAAAACAAGTCATTTAGTCGAATTATACAAGGAGAAAAAAAAATGGAATTAGTTATTGTTTACAATTTTGTGTCTAATTGACGACTTACACAAACGGATAGTTGTTGATGTGCTATAATTTCATATTTTAACATGGATGTATAAAAAAACAATTGACATGTATCATCGATAAGGTGGGAGATTCAATGAGATAGTATCACTAAAAAAATACTCGGCTTTTCATGAACTCAAGATGGAGATCTTCTAAGACTGCAAAGACTATGAAAGACAAAAATTGGTTGTTCCATTTAAGTGATTAAATCTGACGTGCATAAAGAAGAAATGTTTCAAATTTTTACATTACCCCCATTTAGCAATTGGAAACGGCGGAAGAAAGGAAAGAGATTTATAATTAAGATATAAAAATATTTCCAGGGAAATCATTGTTATTTATTTAAACCTAGGACAGAAATGTGAAGAAACAGAACGTTCCGATAACTAGATTCAACGGTTAAACCTATTTTAAGCAGTGAAATGTCTTAACCTGCTGCAGTCCCAAGGAGATGATCAGTATAAATTTACACTTCCTTAACAAAATCATTTTACTAAATTTGTCAGCTCTGCCCATTTAAAATCAAAAGAGCTGAAGAAGTAAATAAATTCATTCTTCAAGGTAATGAATTTGCAAATAAAATTGTTCAATACCCTTGTAACGTGTAGCATGAATTAAAAGTTGTACATGAACTCTTAAAGCCAAGCGTTGCTAGAGCCAGTAAGCTAAGATGACGAGTACGTGGTTGGAACATAAAACACGATAATGGTCAGAAGGATTACGTTTTGTTCAATTCATAAGAAGTGGAGCCCTTCACACCGGCATTAAGTGTAGTCCATATCTAACCATTGCAAGACGAAGTCAAAAGTTGGACTAAACGTTTCAGCCTCATCATTCTGGATGTTCAGGTAACAAAGATTATTTCCGCCTGAAAGTCGGTTTGTTGAACAAAGTGAGACAAACAAATCCCAGATCAACAAACGAAATGGCTTTGTCAGAAGCAAATAAGGAGTTCATAGCGATGCAAGAAATATTCTTGCTACTTTTCGCCATCATTGAAATTTCAGATTCAAACTTGATGAATTATGAACAACACATCGTGCATTGAATCAGAAACCTACTGTATCCAAAGAAAGTTTGTTTCTGTTGAAGATATTTCCATGACTGACGTTTCAGTGAGAAAGTGACTAAGAATGTCATCGAATTGCGGTTGTGGTAGCGACAGATAATAGTTGTTGCTCCCGTTAAAAGAGCAGCGACACAACAAATAACATCCCAGAAAAAGCTCAATGCAAGTGAGAGCAAAACGTCGGTATACTCATTATACAAATTTTTATTCAATTTATATTCAATTATTCAAATTATCCGGACATAATGAATAATATCCTTTTTATCGCTCGGTTCCACAAGATCTATATTTTTGTTTTAAGTATATTGTGGTCGATGCATAATTGATGATAGTTGTCTTAGGAAAATCCCTAACATAGGCAAAGAAAACAACAAAATAAAACCATAATCGGGAATTTGCGCCTAACACATTTTTGATCCTTTCCTTATCAACGGAGTTGATTGAAAAAGGACTAAGACAATAATTTAAATCCTGATCTCCTGTTCCAACAAATGATTAATGTGAAATTTTCCCAAAGAGTGTAAAGTTACGTGAAACACTAACTTAAGATGCATGAGTCGTAATACTTTCTAACTTCGCAAAATAGTTGCTCAGTTGTAATAATTAAACAAACATTGCAGTTTCCTGAAAAATAGATTAGCTTCTTCTTTCTCCTTTGAACTTTGTGAACTTTGTTTCTAGGAAGTCACATCACATACGTGTCTTTATGCGACGTGCGATTGCGTTTGATTCCTTTTTTCTTGTAGAGTAAGCCCTGGCATTCCTTACTTATTTTCTGCCTTCACCACTACACTTTATTTTTATGGTTTCTTTCCGATTATTTTTCATCTCTGTTCGTAATAATTACGCATTTGTGTCAGTTTGCTGTCACATAATATGCGGCATTGGCCTTGGTTGTTAATCAAAGATATAAATCTGTTTGTCAATTTGTAATATCGTCATCGCAAAATTACCGCATACTTTGCTATTGTAAGGCCTTTATAAATCTAATGGGATAACGTTTCGTTTTAAATGAATGTAATGAATAAATTTGTTCGTGTGAATAGAGCAGGCACTTAGAAAACAAATAGTTTCTACCTACTGTTGCCTTTATGTTACAGCTGTGCAAGCAATTTAGACAACTAGCTAATAAAGGTGACAATTGAAAACGAAAAGTGGTCTTCTATTTTAAAATTTGTACTTCGCTTAAATTTGCGAATGCGAAATGTTTCTATAGTATAGGTGTTGCTTAAAACTCGATAGTACACTATATACTTGATTTAATGGTTCATTAAAACATTTTCAAAGAAATACATATATTTTTAACTTCCTCTTTGTGTAATTGCAAACAATCGGTCTTATGTTCTTCCAGCTTTCTTATTTTCCCTTCTAGCTTCAGTAACTTATTTACCTACAAAGAAAGCGTAAAATGACAAATTCAGCAAAATATTCACTGGCTGCCGTTAAATGCACCAATTGTTGGAATAGTTCCTTAAAATGTTATAAAGGTGTTTTCGAAGATCAACTTAAATAATTGTTGATGAAAAGAATTTAATAGCGTTTAGTGATGAACCTTGATTCCTTTATGGCACCATGACGGTATGACTACAATGCTTGGCGTTTTGGAAAGAGGAACAGCGAAGAGTTTCCCATCATGAGAAAAATAATTATTGCGGAAATTTTTTGGATCGCCAAGTCGAAAGTTACTCGTAAAACGTCGATCACGTCGCATGTATGCAACGTATGTACATGGTAGATAATTTTACTTGTAAGTAATTCAGGAAAAAGCTCTCGAATAAAAAATGTTTTTATGTGGCAAGTTCTGCATAACATAAAATTATGCCAAAGTTCAGCTTCTGTTACAAACTATGCAAGTTTGCTCTCTTAAATGGAACACCCTCAGAGAATGATAGCGCGGTGCCTAGCGCACTGGGACAACAGTCTCGGGGTACCGGGTTTTCGAACCTCGATTTCGCAATTCTCATAATAAGATTTTCCGTAGTTTGTGTTACTTAAAATTTGGCGAATGCTAAGGGTGGAAATGTTCAGGAGCACTACCGGTGCAAGCGATATAATAATTCATGCCCCCCG
Organism: Oryctes rhinoceros; assembly: GCA_020654165.1. Lineage (NCBI taxonomy): Eukaryota > Metazoa > Arthropoda > Insecta > Coleoptera > Scarabaeidae > Oryctes > Oryctes rhinoceros. The sequence goes on from JAIOKQ010001013.1 coordinate 5,347,540, forward strand.
TAGATTATTTATAAACAATTTGATTCTAGCGGTACTAGAACACACAGCGTGCAACTCTGTCCGGTCAAGTACAGGTCCTCTTACCAATGTATCACCGAGCCGTTTTAAAGACATTGTTATTTTATCAACAACCGGATACAGGTTTGTTTTTGAATAAATATCATCGGTAAACAGACAAGTATTAAACAATACAAACAGTTTTTCTGTTAATTTTAATCGTTGACGATCTAATACAAATTCCTATTGTATTATTATTGTATTGTATTGATCTGTTAATACAGAAGTGATAAGTTCGTTTATACGTTTACTTGGTGAATACATAAAGCTGAAAATATATGAAATTCTGTTCTCCTTTTATACGTGATACATGCAAAATGCATCAGCATTAACAAATTGTTGATATATTTAATGAAATACGAGCTGTAATTCACTGCTGAAAATGATAATTTCCGATATGATATTTATGAACATGCGGAATGCATGTAATTCAGTTAATTGGTTCTTTATGGCCCGTTTTTCAATATGCCAGTAACTAGCACTATACGCGACAATTATCTGGATTGAAGAACGAATTATCAACATTCTCACAATTTTAGTGTAAAAAAACGTTTTTCGAAGCAATTTCCCTTTTTTCCATATTAAGTACATTACCATACTTAAAGATGCTACTAATTAGAAATTTTGCCTTGCCGGGGTAAAATTGGAACCTTCTAAAATTGAAAGTGATGGTAAATTAGGATATAAAAATAATTTCAGAATAGTAGACTAGTAAGTACATATCCACCTACTGTGCCGGCGGAAGATAATTCCTTTCTTGAGCAATCTACAGGCACAGCTTTGAAATTACAGTTATTTGCAGTTCATAAATTACTCATAAAATAAGGTTAGATTCAAATGTACCGACCGTCCAGTTTCTATTACGCTTGATACAAATTTAGTTTTTTAGATGGAACATTCTATATATTATTAAATTGTTGAATGTTTTTTTTCAAATCATGTCAACTTTCATCAATATTTCCCTGCACATATCTCTCTTGGTTTTCCAAATTACAGATACAACGTGATATTGCTGCGAAATCTTGATTTTTCTTAAACGCTTTACACGTATTCTCGTGTAATAACCGGCGTATACATGAGATGTTTGATTCATGCTATTTCAATATTTTTAAACGAAATCTGACATGGAGATTGTTTCAGATCTTTTTATGAACAACTTCCTCCATTTAAAATATGCCGTTCATCGCTAAGCAAATAATTTTTTTTTCTCAAAATACACGGAGTATTGGGACGAAATACTATAAGGTATTCTTTTTAATAATCAGCAATCATAATATAGTTTGTATATCTACATCTTTTGCTGTTGAAAGAACTTAACGTGCAATGTTTTATACGAATCTATTCGTTTTATGCTGTTAAGTGTAATCAATGTTTATCTGCGTGCTTCCGCTATTTGTCATTTATATACGGTTGTTAGCTGATAAAACAGGAATAATTTTTTGAGGAAACCGCAAAAAAAGTAATCCCATGCCCTAAGATCTGGCGATTTTGGGGGCCATTCGACGTCCACATCCTTGGAAACGATACGACCCGGAAACAATTTTTGTAGAGCTTGCGTATGTGATTTAGCACCATCTTGCTCGAACCATGTGTGTGGATTTCCCGAACTGCAATAGCGGCTATTGCGTTTATTCGCCAATTAATTGGAAATGCGCCTCGTCAGACATCCACAAGTTGCGAATATCCAAACACGAATTCAGCGAAATCAGCATCAATCAGCAAAAAAGATGCAAATATTATATAGACGAAAATTGAGATCCTTATGTAAAATTTATGTAAAGTTGTCCTAGATAAGTCTATCCCTTGGGATTGTAAATGGCATAGACAGCTATACTCTTTTATCAATTAAAACCACAGCCACCTATTTGTAGCTTAACAGGAAAATCGAAGCTTTGCGTTATACTAAAAAGGATAACGTAGAGGCATTAGTTCTAATGAATACTTATAATGAAGCAAAAGTTTATAATAGTTCATTACAGCGCTCTATGTTTTAAAACAAAAAACATCGGCAAAGCTCCATAATCAATTTGACAGAGATAACATATTTTAAGCGTAAAAAATATTTATAAGAAATGCGGAAAATTAAAATTTGAATCAGCGGTAGTAAGTAAGATTAAATAAGTCGGCGTTAAATATAAGTTAACAACAGTATGTCGCAGATATCTCAGATTATATCAATTATCTTAAAAAGAATGCGAGATACAGGTATAAAACATAGTGGAGAACGTTGACATTAAGGTACATACGTGGGATATTCAAACCCGCAAGATTATGCAAGGTGATCCAATGAAAACCATAGTTGTATCAAAGAAACAAACAAATGGATCTATATAATTAATATTAATATCTTCCGCCCATGTATTTGGTGGACGCGCTATTCGCTGGTATGCGAACATCAAACCTTACGATTTTGAAATTAACCGGAAGCATTTGTTATTGAACTAGTATTTTTAATTAGTTTGTTGAGAAAGGAAGGATATTTACCAACGATTATTGAAATTAATACTTGTATGTATATGTTTAAAAATTGATTGTCAATTGAACGAATTCAATAATCTAAAGTATAATAACGATCAAATACAAATAAATAGTTTGGTCTTGCGCTTTAAAAAATAAATCTTGCAATAATGGCAAGTTGGAATATTATACATAGCTGTATGAGCCATACATTTAATATAAATATTGAAATTTGGTTGATATGTATATTTACATAGACCACCGACATGCGTGTAATCGACATCAAAGTAATATGAAATATTGCTAGATTGTTTGAAATTTCAAATCTTTCAGCGCTCACAACTACAAATCAACTAAGTCATACATAGTGGTATTTCACAGTATAACAGTTTGTTTTATTTTCATGTGTTAGGTGATTGCCATATTGAGGCCCCATGGCAATATTTCATGCTCCATTAATACAAGAGTATAAAGTTCGCTGTCCAATTCACGTCAAATGCCAGCACACAATAGTTCTTTTTTGACCACACTAATCTCAGTTTCCATTTAACAGTAATTATTTGAAATTAAATTTCGGAATGCTTCACTTTCACTGTTTTTACACAAAAATTCCTGGAACCGTTGTCCACGACTAGTTAAAACTTTCATCCATTAACATACTCAACACCCAATCCATTAAAACTAATGTGTTAGCGGGCTTTTTTAAAGTGCATTACCTTTTAGCAGAAACAAGGCACAAAATAAAACAATTACTGGTACATTTTTAGATGTTTTTGTATGATCCGTAAATTAATGCTCTTGTGTGTTAGGATTTTAAATTCCAAAGTGAATAAATCTACGTCATAAGTCAGGGAACGGAATAGAATCCTCATTTTCATTTGCTTTGAACACATAATATAGACTTGGCCACAGTTTTTTCCTTGATTATTGAATAAGTCGTGATTGCACAGCATACTAAGCGTCCTTTAGAGATAGAATCTCTGACGTGAAATTAAAATTCTTCAGAAGGATCTTAGACATTTTCCTTTCGATATAATAAACAACGGTAGATGTTTGCGGTAATATCGTTTCACTTTTTAAATCATTTGTTTATCCATTGGCTGAATAATAGACCTACTATTCAGCCTTAGTTTAACGATAGAAAGATTGTTTGTACGTTTCCTTTACTTTGAGATGCTCAGAGACATTTTAAATTGAAAGTAAGTAACGTTTTCGGAAATAAATCCAAATTCTTCATTTTACTTTTAACCTTAGGAATAAAGGAATCATGGAACCTGTTACGAAAACATTCATTGTGCAGCCACAAGTCATTTGAAAACACAGTGATCGTACATAGTTCTGTACGAGAATAAGGAAATATAGTGAGGAAGTCGTGATAAAATACACCTTTAAATGATAATCAACACGGATACTAAACAAGAGCAAGTTAGTGGAACAGTGTTTGTAAGCAAATAGTCGACACGATAAATCGGCCTAGTAGTAGTAGACAGTAGCGGACTGAAGTAAATATTGTTCGGAAAGAGAATGAATAAAATGGAATAAAGAAAATTTTTTATGAGAAAAAACTGGATATACGTGAATCTATGAATATTACCCGTGATAAATAGCGTCTTTAGAAAAAAGTGAGCAATTCTAAAACTCAGACAAGCTCAGACCACATTAGTTTTAAAAGCAGTATTGGCAGACGGCCTCTTTGTAAAAAAAAATCTTGTAAAGTCATTTAAAGGGTATAAAATGTACGAAGAGAAAAAAACTGTTAATAAAGTCAAGTTATGTTCCAAGATGAATGAAGGAGAGTAGCCCACACAAAGTTCGGATACCGAAATTGCTAATTTTCCTTTTTATTATTATTAATTTATTGTATTAATTTCTGTGTGTAAGTTCTGTTTTATCACCATAATTATTCTGAGATATCCGAATCTCGCTTGCAGACGAACTTTTATGTGTTATTTCAGAATATTTTTATTATATCCCCATGTTTACTGTACTATCAATCGTCTATTTGCCCATCAATAATGTCAGAATCGTCAACAAATTGGTACAAGAGGACTTATATACAGCTTTCACTATTTATTATATATCCTTCGTGTATACTGCACAAAAATAACTTCCTTAGCTACTCACAAAACTCTCTTCTGCAAGCGTTTCTTGTCAAAACAACTTTAACAGGATAAGTGGATGTTCAGTCGTGAGACAAGATGGAGTTCGCTGTGTAATGAATACTAAAGGCGATTTGTCAATGTAATCCAGAAACTATTTTTCAATATACACATTGAGCAATAAAATAATACTTTTTACATATTGATTGACGCGATAAACATTCAATGAACTAATAATTTATACCACCATCATGAAATATTTAAATTGAGTCGTTTGTAGAATTCAATGCATTTAATAAAGAGGATATTGTTAACGTTACAAAGCATCAACGACCTCTGTATGCATAGTAGGTAGCATTTAAACCAGTTTATCCATATTTACGACAGGTACGAAATCAAAAACCAACTAGAACAAATAACTATGAATCTAAGGAGTGTAAAACAAGACAAGCCGCCAAGCTAGACGAGGCAATAAAGAATTGAACAAAAATGAAGAGGCTAGAACTAAGGTACTGGCTAATGGAGCAAATATAACTAACAGGAGTGGGCTTCGTAGATGATAGGCCTTGATAGCTGATACGAAGCAAAATTTATAATGTGACCAATACAGTAACGGAACTAAGGAGATAAACAGGTAGGTTGACGTCAGTAAAACAAAAACTGATAATTTCTAATACAATCAAAAAACCACGAAATAAGCCTAGACTACCATAAAAGAATGGAAAAAGCTGAAAAAATGACTAACGGAATGAAACCAACATTTCTAGGGAATACCGAAGATGATAAAAATCTAGATGGAGAAAGAGATGTTAAGCCAATTCATGTGTAGTCACGAGACACTGACACTAACAAAGAAGCAAAAAGCTCAAGTTAATTGGATGGAAATGAGAATCTTGACGAAGATCAAGGAGATAATAAACTAATGGAGATAAGAATTTGGAGTTCTAAATTCTTATCTCTAGTTCTTATCTCACTTTCTAAATGGAACTTAGTTCCATAAACCTTATATCTAAGCATGGAAACGGTTGTCACTAAACAAATAAGCTCTTGATCAACAATTATGGATGTACCATTTAGGTTTTTGAGAACAAGATTCTGTAGTTCGAGGAAAACAATCATGCAAGATTGTCGGCGTATGGAGAGCTCAATTTATGACCTTTACAGCTACATATTCAAAATTGTAAAAAGTAAACGAGGTGGTATTGTAACGCTTCTAAACGTATTATCCACCCTCAATGCTATATAATAATAACAATAAATAAATGATTTGTGGCCATAAAATTAAATATCCGTAATATCACCAATGTCAAGTGAGTCTGATACATAAAAAACAACAACAGACAATCTTGAATATTATATCATTTATCCTGTACTTGAACCTAACAATTTTGTAAATATTTTGTGGATATTCATGAAATTCTCTGTATGTTATGATAATATTCTTCAGACAAAATTGGTGGTAGGTAGTGTAATTTTTCCGTGCAGAAAGTGAAGGTTTCGATTGGCTCCTTAAACCCAACTCATACACATACAACAATAAAATAGATGTCGTCGGCCATCTTAATTGTTTGTTATAAACAGTGAGCATGCTAAAAACACTGTTTAAAGATTAAATCTTCTACATTGTTTCTTTTTGTAACTAAGTCGCCGGATAATTAATAGAACGGCAGGTCTCCCTATTTCTCGCGTTGGACATTTAAATATAGATAAGGAAAAACTACCTTTTAAATATATTCAAGAGGTTTTTATCGAATGAAAACGATAAAAGCACTAACCCAATTGCGTCTTATGTTTCCAATACTTTAGGTAGGCTATGAGTGTGCATTTTCGATTATTTGTATATTTATGGTAATACTATTGCAGGCATATCGAAGTCAACTATTTACAAAGTTTTGAAGGACCATAAAGAGAGTATGATGTTTGAATGGAGAAAGGATTATTTCATTGTTATCGACAAGATGGTATAAAAGGTAAGCAGGCAAATATTTTATTTGGGGGCAACATGGGTGACCGAAGACATGCAAAAGAGAAAATGTGGACTGATACAATTGCCATCACTAATCTACAAGCTTTTGTTGAATATTTGTCAACCAACCGCTAAGATTTAACGGTCAAAGTAAGAAGGCTTGTCGTATTCCATTATAATTTTTTGTTGAAAGTGAATTGCTGCTATTTGAGGGTAGAGAAGCCGTCAACATGAGGGGAGAAATAGTGACTTATTCGAAGAATGGCTCGAGAACATACTACATAAGCTACCGTATCATTCACAAAAAAGTGAAAGAATTTGAATCTCTAGATGAAACGAGTGTGACATTCGTGAATGGCTACGATCAACAAATGTTCATTCTAGCATGGATACGGTTCGTTCTCAATTGGTGCTTTTATAATTATTAACAAAATTGAATTTAATAGTTATGTTTTCAATAAAATATCAACGAAGACCTAAAAAAAAGTATTTTGAGGTTACTGTGGACGTAAACCAAACATAAAGTAAAGCTTCTCAAAATACAGATTTTAAACTAGCAAGTCTATATCAACCACTGCATGAAGCTGTTAGTAATGTTTGTGCATGGAAATGGAAAACTTCAAACCACATACAATAAAAAAAGAAGCTTAAACATGAGAGTTCATTTGATTGGCAGATGATTTAATTGAACTTATTATAATTAATATTAGAGATACAGACATCGGACATACTATCAAAGGGAATAGAGATATTTTTCCACATTTGTCATAATCTGTTAGCTTCTTTTTTGATGGTTTAAAAATTATCAATAGCTTTACAGTAACGAATGAAGAAATAAGAAATTTGGGAATAATTTTTAACGATTGCACGGATTTTTCTAATAGTTTCCATCTATTGGTTACGTTATGGATTCAAATAAACAGCCAACTTCTATTCTTTTTGTTCATAATTAAAAAGGATATCATTAGACTCTATGCGTGTGACCGTTCTACTTCCATTATTCGTTCAGTTTCTGAGACAAAATATAACAAAATACAACGGCTTACTTATTTTTCTATACATTTCAACATTAAGATTTTATAAAGATGGCCTCTTCCTAAATTATTTTTAAAAGTAGATTTCAATTTCATTTTTTTTAATGAATTACGTTTATTTATATATCTATGTAGATACGTATGAATTTCAATAAGGAAATGATATTAGACATATTTGAAAAATATATATAATAACAACAAGTATAATTTTTTAATTTTTAATAAGTTAAATAAAACATATTCTCAATCACACAGATTTGGTGGTAGCAAAGATTATTTACGGCGCATAGTTGCTAAAAGTTCAGCATTTCTCCCGTTCTAGATAGTTACTTAATTCTATCATCTTAACTACCTCCATCCATTAATAAAATTAAATTAAAAGAAACTTTTTTCGAGCACAAACCAGCTACTACAAAATTAATGTGCAAAAAGAACCTTTCTACATTTGGAAATATTGACCCAGGGACTTTGATGTTTTTACTTTTTTGTGTCGAGCATGAAGTGCGCACTTCTTATGCTGAATTTTGTGAATTCCGTTGTTATACTTTCAATTAATATTCGACATATATATTTGAACATTTGTTCTGGCTTTATTCGCATGCCAAAAATGAAATGCGCTTCCCAAACCGCGTGCTACGATGGTGACGATGATGGGACCATCGAATCTCACGATTGCAGGTCGATTGCGAAATCCGTTTAACGTCAATTAATTTGGATAGTTGCTCGAATTCAAGTAACTCGCGTATAAAGTAATTGAATTCAAACAGCTAGTCGAGTGTAAATCAGCCTTTGAGCGGAGTTGTAAAGTAGCACCTAAAACACCTGGAAATGAAATTTAAAAGCACTTACTGAAATAGAAACGGAAAAATAAATACGAATGGTTTCAGTATCGTATCACACTGTTAATCAATATAAACATTTTCAGAGAGGATAGGAAGTGCTAAATTCAGGGTTCGCATTTAATTGTTTTCAGAACGCTATTGGTAGGCTATTGTAATAGATCATTATTACACTTGACTGCAAATACAAATCTACCCCGGTAACCTCGGAGAGGTGCAGACGACAAATCGTATGTACATGGAGGTATAAGGTACCTACAAGTACATAAATTTTAAAATATTCCAGCAACTTCTTTCTGTTAACATTTTCGCAGTTGTCAAATTATAAATGTTTAGGTGGGTTTAAACCGAATAATTGACAGAAAATATCTTGGGAAAGCAGATTTAAGAAGAACCGACAAAAGAAGAATAAATAAGAAAAGAATAGTCAGAAGATACGATGGTTTTCTGATCCTTGTCTGTTAAAGTTCAACCAAAGCGTACTTCTAGATTAAATCCACTCTCATCGGCATCATATATTTTGTTACTACCATCCATACTACTGATATGCAATATCACATCCTTCATAAAATTATTGCTTAACAACCGCAGGTTTTTCATAGCAGCATGTATAGAACGACTAACACATGTTATTATTTAGCTTGATACAAGATGAAGTACTTTCTTAAAGCGCAATATTAACCACTGTCCTACTTCAACCTTTCTTTAGCGTATAAAATCCACTGCCGATGGCCCATGAATTATTTTTCCATCGTCAATGCTATTTATGTCCGTGTTCTGCAACGAACCGTATGGGGACCTCCTCTTTTTTCCATCTATACAACTGGTGCAGCGACTTCTCAAACGAATCATTGGAAAATGGACAAGAATATCCAGCGTTTTTGTGTAAAATATATTTTGCGCATTATGAAGACCATTGTAGAAATAACGAATAAGTAGCATGTAAGTGACACGGCGTAATTATTGTGAAATATGTGAAAGTTAGCAAAAAAGAAGCGAAAAAAAATTTCAAAATCTATACCGTTGTTTTTAATGTTTGCAACAGCAGCAAGTGAGCCGAATGAAAAAATGGCGACCTATGAGGGAGTAGAAGATTGGTAAGTGGAATGCAAAGAACAACCCCTATAAGCGGAATGTTTCTTATACGAAAATTAAGAAAATGTGAGTGATTTTTTCAAAAATTTCTCGAGAGCAGCGAAAACTAACGAATGGTCGGACAATTACCATGATTCTTAAGAAGAGCTACTTTTAGGGGAATATACGTAAGTACTAACACGAAGTATTACGACTGTGAGAAGAAATTCCCGATATGAGTGAATAGGTGGATAGTAAGTTGTTTTTCCAGAAATTATTGATGAAATCAGGAAAAATAATCAACAACATCCTTCTTTGACCATGGCAATACCAGGTCTCACACAATATGTGAAACAGTAGTAAATTCTCTTTATTGTTTTCTTTATACAACAATTCGAACACTTAGTATACCAAAATGTGAGTACTTTTAATGTCGTGTGTATTTACATGGTACACTAACTCTACTATGTAATCTCGTACATTTAGCATAAATAACTTCGTTTATTACTGCATCCGAGTGTACTTACTTTTAACGTTTAATAAGAGAAAGAAACTCCGATTAAGGGCGAGAAGGGGATAAGGAAGAATATCTTGCTCTACAAAATGAGGAAGGGAAATAAATTCAATACCTATATCACTAAAGATTTAAACATTTACAACAAAAGGGGACTCCTAAGTTGTTGAAGATGGGACCGCTAATGAAAGAAGATAAAAGCTACCAACGACAATTGTCCTGAAGAGATGCTTTGAGGTGGTACTCAAGGGATAAGCTTTACATATCTGCTTCGTATCGCCGGATAATATGGTACAACACCAGTGAGAACTTCTTGCCGCACAGCGATTTCACTTAATAAAAAAAACGGAATTTTATCTTTTTGTTGCGAAAACAAAACGAGCTACGTTGTGCTTATACGTTGTATATTTTACCTTTGTAATATATTTTCCATTGTGATTTATATACTTTGCCTAAGGATCGGAAAGGTTTTGATATTTGGGGAGATTTTTTTTTCTCAAAATTTGAAATAGTTACCTGTGAATTGGGGCTTTTCTATGAATTTTAGGACATTAGAATTCATTGTACCGTCATTAGGAGCGAAGTCGGTAAAAAATTGCTATTGATTAATTGAAAAAGAAATTATTATTATTATTATTCACCTAGAGCTCAGGACTCGTTCGTATTAAAATACATAATTCTCGCTGTAAAATGATTTAGCGTGAAGTCAATTAATCAGAAAGATACATGTATATTCAAAAATTATAATAATATTTGCGGCAAAATGTTGTAATAACTAAGTTGTATTAAGAAAAAAGCGACTTCCATAGTCGTTGATTTTATATTTACGTGGCTACTATAAAAAATACGTATAATAGTTTTGAATGGGTATGAATGGAATTTTAAGGCGTTTCTTTGTAAAATGTATTGAAATTAAAATATTTAGTAGCTTTGACATTTATCTAAGGCATTCTATGGAAAAATACACTGCAACAAACATAATTGACTTAAAAAAAATCATGGTAAAATTTGGCTAACAAGCGGCTTTTCCCAAATACCACACTAAGCAGTGTTCTCTTGATGGTTTTTGTGTTCTCTAGTTGTTGCCGAACTTTATGGATCGGTAATAGAAGATAAAACTGAATATTTTGAATACACCAAAAACAAACTATAGCAATGGTATAACCTCCAAACGTGTTTGGTTTTAGACACTGGCAGAATTTTATTGGAACTTTTTTCAATAGTGATTCTTATGAAACTGCAATCTACTTTTATTGCGCATTGTTCGCGGTTTAAGCAACTACCACTATTGTAATAATCGCATAACATAGTTACTATAACTGTTACTCACAGTTATAATATCAATATTTGCATTAATCTTCTTTCTTGATCTCTTTCTTGATGTCTTTCTTGAGTTTTCAGAATAGACAATTACTGGGAAAAAGCTTGGGCTATAGAGTAGACGGGGAAGCTCCTGGTAGCCACAGTCTTTCACAGCAAGCTAGGTAATTGCGATCTTATGAATATTTCGTTATCGTGGAGAAGTCCGACAGCTCGACATAGCATGCCGTATTTCTTTTCTTTGATTTGAATTTCTCCAGTAATTTAGCGTAATTGTCACCCTTTAGCAGTGTGTTAAAATCAATAAACAAGATTACTTTCAAATCCCAGAAAATCGTTGCCATAACTTTTTTTAGTCAACCACGCCACCTTTGCCTTTCTTGGTTGTTTTTCATACGGTGTATGCCATTCTACTGACTCTCTTTTTGCTGAGATCATAGGCAAAAATCATTGTTTCATCCGCTTTAACAGTGAACCGAAAAAGTTCCGCTTGGTTCTTACGACGAGGTTCAAAAATTATTCACTACACGTTACACTTTGGTCACACTGCTGACAAAAATCGGGGCACTTATCTGGCCGCTAACCTTATTCATGTGAAGGTGCTCATATAGAATGCGTTGCGCGACTATATCGGAAAGCCCTTATGTTGCTGACAATTCTTTTAATGTCTGAACACTGATCTTTCAGCATCTACCATTCCACTAGGACGTCATTTTCTCTCGAAGTCATTAAACTAACAGATCTGCACATGGTTTATGTTTGATGTTTTCTCATCCCAAACGAAATTGTTGTCCATTCTTTATAGGATACCAAGGCGAATCTTCGCCGTACCATATCGTCCAGTCATTGCTTATTTAGATTTAACAATGGATCGATACTCGAATTTCAACATTGTATGAAACGGCAGGGCACTACTAAGGGAAAATTACAGATGTTACGTACCCGAGAAAATATAGCTGTAACTCTTACGATAATTCAGCCAAAGCCAACCGAAATGACGGTTACTTCGAATATATGATAATGATAAAATTTATAGTATTTCATCACAGCTCTCTGTGCTTTAAACGAAAAACATATCTACACGGCTTTATATTTAATATACCAAAGAAGGGCATTTTAAATTGCAAAGCTGCATTCAGCGATCAAGATCACTTTCATTGAAATCTTGTAGTATGGTATTATCTTGTTTTTAATTCACGATGTAAGTTCCCCAGCAATCAATATTACGATTGCTGCAATTGATCGAGATAGACCATCAGGATTCTCACCTACACCTAACAAACTCATCTCCACTAGTTTTCTTAGGACTTGTTTATTCACTGTGGATTGGCAGATATTTCGTAATAAACAAATAGCGCACTTCTTACCGAGATCTCGTTTTATTATTGCATCCAACATGAATTAAAATATTTATGCGCTGAGCTTCACTTAAATGATCTGCTCTTGTTAACTTAAGAAAAAAAAAATGGAAGAGTAATAAACATTTGGCATATTTATAAAACTGATTATTCTGTATTTTTAATTGGTGACTACTTGAATTGAAAAGCTTAGATTTTGTCATGTGAGATATTAAAAGGGTACCATTTTGACAATTAAATGATTTATCACAATACGTGTTGTCATTAAAGGAAAATATCAACGGTATCTTTTGAAAATTAGAAATTTTAAAAAAATGTTTATTTAAAAAAATAAAATTAACATGTTCGAGCATTCCTTGTAAAAACAAATTAATTTAAACTTAAGGAGTTTATTTCATAATTTTGCCGCGCACAGTGTACAAATAAATATTCGTTGAACCATCATTAAAAATAAATATGTTTATATAGGTTCTTCCTGTACGCATGACTACACAACATGCAATATATTAATCTATATTTGTATATAAAAAAAAAACTGGATGTACTGCAAAATTTATATAAAATCCGGCCAATTCATCTACAACACATCTGCAACATTTTATTTAAATATTTTATCATGTTTGTCTATGGACAATATTTCAAAATTTCACAACGATTAGTTATTTAACATGCAATTTCACATGCGCTAAATCGTATTTATATTCCTTTCAGTACTTGCAGTTGTAGAATGTGTTTTAAATACATGATATGATCATAAATATATGATCATAAGAAATGTAATTGAAAGCAACTATGTAATTGATGCAATGAGTTGCAAACAGACTAGTGCTGAACTCAAGAGGAGAACTGCTTTAACTGTTGCGTACGTGCGTATAGATCATCCACCGAAAAAGTCAATCCAACCGGAAAAAGTTCACAGGAAACTGACTTATCACGCGATGCTGCTATTTATGTTCTTAGAAAGCTTTTGGAAAAAGATCCGTATAAAATTTGTGGTGTGCAAGAACTCAAGCCTATTGATCGCATAGTGAGACTGCAATTGGTTTGAAAATCACGGCGATGACAATGATGCTCTCGATAAATTCTCCTTCTCAAGCGAAACTTGATTCCAACTTAATGATTTTATTAACGACGAAACCATGTATATATACTTTATATCACGATAGATAAATTATAAGAGTCTAAAGAGGTTGATATTCAAATGGCAGCTTCACAGCAAAAAATTATTTGGCCTATTACTTTCTCATGAAATGGTAAACACAGAAACATAACATAATAACTTGTTGCAACCTTTTTTGAGCCGGTTGCACGAACTACTTCAATATTTTTATAACCATTTAGTAGATTTTTATCCATGTTCTCCCGACCTAATTATTTTAAATTATTTTATTTTTCCATTCATAAAAGATACATCCTTCAAAAGTACAAAAACTTTCAATTCAAAATGTTTGTGAAGCAATAGCATCTCACCACCTCGTCAACGTCTTTAAATAACAAGAAACTAGGATTTTTTTTATTTCATTAGCTCTATTATTATTGACTTATGCTTTAAACGCAAACTTATTTGCCTAATTTCTCCTAAATATGTCAAACGTAACTTGAAGCTTTTATCTTCATATTGTTTAAGCAAGATTTAGTTGTCAGATGTAGTTGTAACCTAGAAAAAATAATTAAAAAAAGGTTCATGATCCTCTCGGCCTTGTTTTTCTATATTGAGAGAAAATATTTACTTTATTTTTTAAATGCGCCTTAAAAGACAGCGGTAACATATGCTGTTTCGTATGAACAAAAGGTAACTAATTATTGCCGTGATTAATTTTTTCTATGTTCTCGTGATTAAATACTAAAAAATATTTCGATACCATTTTAAAATGTTATTAAGAATAAACTAGATGAAACGGGGAAATATATCATAATAAAAAGGCTAGTACACGTTTGGGCATTATATTTTTCAAAATTCAGCATAGGCAGAAGATAAATAAAAAATATTTGAGGACAAATGTTGCACAACAAAATTATACTGAAGTATACAGGATGTTGAGTTTCCACAGCGAATGGTATAAGTTTCTTTTAATGAAACATCCTGTATATCATTACAATCTCTTATGCTTCTCTTCATTTTTTTTTTGAAATTTCATCAATTTTTTTGGAATAATGGACATAATTTGATATATTTTCGTGACCCTGTTTCTTTAACAGATAATGCCGTAAACGCCTTATGCTCTAGTGTACCGACACCGATTTTATTCGATGGCTTGTATTTTATTTTGCGTAACCTCCACATTAAGCGCTGCATTAAGAAATTCGTCCATGAAGTTTTTAACGTCGTAATATATCGGGCGTTCTACTTAAAAGCCCAAGTTTGTATGATGCGCAGCGGAATACTTTACAATTAACAGCTATTTCTTTAAAGGAAAGGAGCTATCTTCAGTCCACGCATTAAATCTATTTTTGTGGTTTCTTATAAACGATTTATTTATTGAGAAAGAGTTTAGACGTTTATGCTCACTATTGTTTAAATTCGGCAAAAATACTTGTGTTGTTTAAAAGATAAAGGTTACTCAACAACAAATATCGCGTCACATTTGTCTTTAACAGGTCTCAGCAATAATAAGCGAGGGATATTTCGAGGAGAGAGACTTACAACGAAAATGCAAACGATAGCGAACATGTTTTCAATAATTACATCGTCTCAACAATATATTTGCGAATGAGACCGTCCTCAACCATAGGCAGCATACTATATAAATGTGCTATAATTTTATATACAACCGCTGTAAACGTGTTTTATGTAAAAATTAATTGGCTTCTTTTGTGTTGTTTTTGAACAAGAACAAGAAAAATTTTTGTTCGTCAATTTTGGTGCATGGCCGGAGGCAGTGAGTTCATAAGAGCCGCGCGCCCTATCTAACATATTTCTTAAAGATCCAATAGAATTCATAAACACAATTATTCAAATTTATATTATGTAATTTTCAAGAAAATACAATTTAAATATCCGCGGCTTCCCATTTGGGAATATTTGTGAAACGAATTATATACAATAGGTTGAAATTAAATATCTGGGCCGCAACGAAATCGCGGCCCTTGGTGCTATAACACTAAAATAAAGAAACATGAAGAATATAGTGGTCATATGTAGCATGGTAGCATTTCAAGTCAAATTAAAGATGTCGATTTATTGTGCGACCAAAGTATAGATGTAATAAATTGGAATCGGATGGTAATTTTACTTAGATATATATATTCATATAATTACAACATTTTTGTATTTTTTTGTATTTTTTGTATTTTTTTGCATTTTTTTGTATTTTTTTGTATTTTTGTACATTAGAAGTAAATACCATTGTATTAGTGATAAACTTTTTTCTTCTAATTATAACTGTAGAAGATGTAACTTAGAACTATATGAAGGAGTACCTATACATCTAATCTAGCGTTGCACTATATAATATGTATAAATATTGTTTTTAACACTTTGCTTTCAAGTATATTGCAGTCAGTAAGGAATAAAGAAGTTTCATTCGCCTCCTCTTTACAATAAAAACTGTGGATCTCTATCTTTATGATAAAGATATTTAGGACATATGATCAACGCTTTATATCTAGTTTGTTCACTCTACTGTTTATAATCTATATGAATATATAAAAAAAATGTTCTTTTTGTAAAAATTTATTAGCCGCAATAAGAGGAAAGGATATATTTTTTTTTATTATTAAAATCCAATATTTAAACGTTACTACAAATAATCGTCGTATTGTTAACGACATCTAACTATTTACAGTATAAACAAGTGTTTATTAGCGACTTTGCTTAGTAAGTGAAATAAATTTTAACACATTTCGGTTTTTGTACAACTGTATGTACTACTTGCTACCATTAGTAGTTTCAAAGTCCTTTAAAGTTGGAATGTAAAGAACTATTGCGTCAATGCTCTTGAGGAATTAAAAAATAAATATTGGCAATTTTTCTTCTAGATGAACAAGAGATGAATTTTCCAATGATAGATTTAAAATGCACACTGCGTAACAGTATACCCCAATAGAAAAGCTTCTATTTAACTTTACTTTTTGCTACTTTTATGACTGTGGGAAATTTTATGCGTTGGGGCAATTTGTGATAAAAGAAAGGCAAGGAGTCAGCATAGCAGATACGATACTTTCCAAATATTTGCATATTAAAAAAAATAAAGTTTGAGAAGTATTAAAGTAACTATTCTTGGAGTATCTAATTTCGCATCCAATAAATTAGTTAATTTGAATTTTATAAAATTAAATCTAGAGTTTTAGATGTTTTTCATTTTTATCACGAAATATTTGCACTTAATTTTTTTTACTATGTACATATATGTATATATATATTGATTGAATAAATTGTATTAACACTGGAAATTAATTTTCTAAAAAAAATTGATCGAGTTTCTTACCTGGAATGAAGTTTCTGGACTACGGATTCTTCGCAGCTTTCGGAAAGTGTTTAAAAAAGGAGCGCGCGAAATTGCCGCCCTCGAGGAGCAGCCAACTTATAGCGCACCACGACGGTAACTGGAGGCTGTGTTGCGCTTCTCGTGGTCTTTATTTAGAAGCGCATGCCTTCTTCAACCTCTACACTCTGATCCTGTATTCGTATGTTGGATATACAGTCTGCCGATGAGTTATCATTAATTGTGACTCAAATGCTCACTGTACTCGGACAGTTTGAAAGTTAATCAGTTGATAAGGCGCTGTATCAGACGTCCTGATGAGATTTCACCCTTGCCTCATGTCTTGCAAATCCGAATACATACCTTCGTTGGAGTTGTTTCGCCCTGTCGGCGTAATCTAACTTCATAATTATGCTAAATTTAATTTTAGGTTGTTAAAGCAGTTATGGCCAATAAAAAGATCGGCGATTATGACAGTTTGACACTTTGAATAGCCGTTACTTTAGAGAACGTTTATGATGTGTTTAAGCTAACGCAACAACTATGTCAATGAAAATGTGTATTTGACTTCGTACGTACTAATTTTACAGTAGGTACACGCAGGAAAGGCCGATCGCTAAAATTACAAAAACTTTTTAGTGAGATTCTTCATATGAACAACAATATTGGTGAATTTAATGATTTCACCCGATCGTAAACATGTGTCCAGATACACATTGCAAAATCGGCAGATCTTTTATGGTTCGTGTGAACTTTCTAATCAAATTGAACTCTATACTACTCCATTAATGGATCGCCCGATTAAGAAAACTTAGCCTTAAAAGTAATATTATTTTTACACGTATTAAATGCAATAGATCAACACACACGTCACAGCTGCAAGCATTAAAAACGGCGCTAAGTATTAACGAAACAAAAACCGGTAAAATTCGCCAATTTAACTTGTAAATTTAGTACTTTACGTATAAAATTTATAAACAATATTTGCGCATAACATAAGGTTATGCACGATCAGTCGGGAAGAACAGACTAAACTCAAGGAAAGTATTCTACACATGAAAATAATGTAAAAATTAATCATACATTTTTACCCGACTTTCATTTGTTTTGAAGTTATGATGTAATTGTAATATAAATAAAACTTCATACGTACATTAATATTTTTCTTAATCATAGCGTTCCTTTAACAAATGATTAAATATATCTCCAGCTAGCTAATAAGCCTACCGCGACAAATATGAATCTCTGCAAATCTATTGTCTTAATGTCGCTTAACCTGAAGAGAGAAACGTGAGGACCTCCACTATGCTAATAATTAATAATACATTTGCATTCTCTAGTATTGCCCCTAATTTATCTTGAAAAAAATGTAAGCAGCGATTCTCCGCAATTTAAGAGCCAATTAAATAATTAAGGACTACATTATAACATGCGATTACCGAAGACCTATCCTGAAAACTACTATACTACTGTTACGTAAGGATTCTACTCAGAGTCTCGGAGTTCCGAATATTGTTAATGTCGACACGAATAAATGCTAAATGCTTCATCCGTAAATATTATGAACGATACATTACGATTATTATTATTTATCCGCCGTCAAAATTCCATACGCTTAGCATAATCTGTTTGTAAGGGCTTGTCGAGAAGCTCGTTCAGATGTTATGTTGTCATTGGGAAGCATTCTGGTCTCGCAGAGTTCATTGAAAACTCTGGTAAACACGGTTCTTCTCATATGGAAATCGTTGAGCGTATTCCTTAGCGGTAGTTACAGCATTCCCCTCATAAAAACAATAAATAAACACTATATTTGCATATGATAAATTTGAATAATGTATAAAGTAGAAAGTATACGTTAGATCACTGTCGCAATACACCGGCACTGTCACATATCAGAACATATTTCGAAATGATTTTGAGCTTCGATTAATTCCGATAACCGGCAAATGAATGTAATAAGAAGCGAAAAGAAGCCACCTGACCTTCGTTTTACAAAATTTTTATTTAAGACATATCAGCTCGAAAACAAACGAAAATTTGCACCACCTACACTCTCATAGCTTGGTCTGTTTCTCCTGACTTATCCTGTATAACAGGGCAACGAGTATTCCGCACGACCCGTTCTTGCCTTTTTATTCGTGAAAAATAACTACGTCATGGTTCTGTAAAAAAAAGAAAGATACACTGGCGGCAATTAAAGGTGCACCACCCCTAAACTGTTAACAGAAACATTTTATAAACGTATTTCTAAAGGTCAACGTAAATGATTGTTTATTATATTGCATTGGCTTAATTTGTTTGGCATTATTTACAAAAGCCAGATGTTCCGCACATGTTTTTGCTGGAACACGACCGTTGCAATTCAAATGTACAAAAATTAGTAAAATAAGTGTCGTATGTTTCAAGCAATCGTGAGTGACGCCTGACAGACGAGAACATGAACCTTGTTCCTTCCGGACGTGGGGGGCATATTATTGGGCTACATGAATGTTCGTTTCTGGAAAATTGGGCGTAGACCGAATGGTAATCATTCGACAGTATTACGGTGTTAAAATTTATAGATTTGAAATCAAGTAGAGCCGGTTTAGACGTATCCAGAGGCGCTTGGTTGTGCAACGCTGATTTCAGTTGGTAACATTTTCAGCAGCAAATGCGTTAAACCAACCCTATTTACTTTTCTTTTGTTGGATTGTCTTTCCTTCGCTAGTCTATAAGTAATATAAGCATCTTGATATTAATGAACATTATTATATAAAAAATTTTTGTGGGTACATTTTTAATTTCGGCCATGTATTAATAATTAAACATTGAAAACAACAAAAAATTGGAGAAATTTACAAGAACGGTAATTGATATTTCTTACATGTTCAGTGACTTGAAAACAAATGAATATCGGGTAAGAAGAAAGAAATATAAAATTAATTAATTAAACAAAAATTATAGTTAGATTTAAGGTAAAGTGTTGCTGTTACATATTCCACGGTAAAATACAGTTTATCATAAATGGAACTATAATTTTTGTTAAAGCAAATACATATTTTGTTAGATCAAGTAAACGTGTTCTAATTCTTTGTATAAATCGTTCTTATTTTAAAAATACAAGGGTTACTGCGTCAATATTTTCCTTCATGTGCAGACAGAGCATTCAGTTATTAGATGCTATTACAAGATGTACAAGATCTATTTCTCTAATAGATTTGATACCGTCTTCACATTCACAATATACATTCAACGGGGCAATGACATAATTCATTTCTTTGTCTAACATAGTGTAGTAATGTTTTTATGGTGTAAGGGCCCTCATTCACCATATTAAATGAAGCCTTTAGTTTCTTCCACTAAATAGTTATTACTTTCACTACATGGCAGAAAATCGCTCACATAATCCTAAATATCGAGATATTTACTTTTCTTATTAAGTACTTTCTAATGGTGTATCTATTGATTCACAAATGAGATGCGAATAACTGTTATCTCCAATATCACTTCCAAGATCTTCTTTTAAAACGCCATTACATCCCTTAAAATCGCCGCACATTTAGGTTAATTCAAATTGTCGCATTCAATACACTGATTGAGATTACAATTCACTGTATTTTTATACGTAGTTTCCTTTTATAAATCTGTCTTATGTGGCGTGAGTTTGACTTTGCATAATTTGCAATATGCCACGTCTTTATCACTAATATCCTCTCCTGTGCGGGTTTTCCTATTTTCCATTAGCTTGCCCCATGTATTTATCGAATAAAGTTGTCTCGATAGGACGAATAGAAAGTTTTATCTTTGTTAAAACCGTAGTCTAATATGTAAATATGTAATTTTTAAATAGTTCTCCGTGGCTAATGGGGTCAGCCCTAAAACGCCGAAAAGAAAATCATCATCTTGTCTAATTGTAAGCAAATTAGTTAAAATATATTTTCCTATTGTATTATCCATATAAAGAAAGGAAACTACGAACATACGAGGCGCAACGCAAAATTTAAGAAATTTGCAGATCTGCATTAATGAAATTATCATTTGCGAACGACATAGATGGTGAAATTGTCTTTTATAAATACCAGCACATCTAATATAACAGAGAAAATGGCTGACTGCTGTACGACGGAAAACTCAGTAAGTAATCACAAATTAAGTAGTGAGCTACTTGTGCACCTATAAGCAACGTATGAAACCAATTATAAAGGTAAATTCACCTTTACACGTGTGCAATTTAGCCATTTAACATATATCGTAGCTATAAGCATTAAAAACCTCGTTTGGTAGGCTATTCCACAGCCCTATAGGCGCCAGTGTTTCGAGCTCTTTTGGCTATTATTAGTGCGTGGGCATTGTTAATTGGCAGTTTAATCTACCAAACACAAGCATAGTTTCATGGAAACAACATTAAATGCTTCGCAAGACATTTTAACTTAATGGATATTATGTATACTGCAGTAAATACATAGCCAAGTAATTCCATCAATATCATAACCATTATTAGTGATATAAGCTGAGAGGCAAATAGTGATCACGGGTAGGGCGGCACTCGAAGCAACACCGACGGAAACATGTCTCTTGGCTAGTACTTTCTCTCCTCGCATTGTTTTTGCTATGAGCAATTCCATCAATACAATTATTAAAATTATATCGATGTCGGAAATAAAAAATAAATAAATAAATATTTCGGTACAAGAGGCTCCACGCTACAAACGCCAAAGAGAAATATGAAAAACATTTTTGTCTTATCCCTAAAAATAACTTTTGTCAATCCACATGCGATAATGGTGTCATTAATGATCAGAAAAGAATTAAAACTGAAAATGAAAATTTTAAATGAATTAAAATCAGTTCAGAACGAGACATTAGCTTCAAAGTTGATACGCCACGCTCATTACCATCAAGGTTGGAAACTCTGTAACGTTCCAAAAATATGGTTTAATTGCCATTCTATTAAATACTCTGTCCACTAACGAAGGGAAATTGATAAACGATTAAAGAGTGATGTTGCTCTTTATAAATTTAGTTGAAACGTTGTGAGGATACAAGAATATAACAGCTACTTGCTAAAAGTGACTCGCAAAAAATAGGGGAAGATTACCAAAAGCGATAACAGGCAATCAATGGGTTAAGAGCAGAGTATACGTACGCTCTAACGTCGTAAAACTATGTGTGCGGTTTGGCGATTCATAACAGAATGAAAACAAGTCCTAACGGTGGAAAAAACCGGATAGCCGTAAGCCCAAAGTGTATTAATTAAATTGTAGCTATGGCTGTCTTATTATTCGAAAGGGAGAAAGCTAATGGAAACGTATTTAATTTAATATTCAAATTATGATAACATAACATTATTAAATTAGTAGCCGGCGGTTCCAAATTGGGTACCAACTGACGTCATACGATGATGCCATTTGTGGCGGGGTCCTATTTCGTTCGAAATTCTATATAAAACGTGGAGGTAATGCGTGATTTCTACTTTGATATCTGCTACGAATAGTATGTTCTCGATTTAACATGAACACAACATTTAGTATTAAATATCAGTTGTTTGAAATTAATTGTAATTTAAGATGTATAGATTTTACATTTACGTATTAATGGTCCCTTTAGTTTGTACGCTACTAATTTAATGAAATAAAGGGGAGATGTGCAAATATGGAAGTGGCTGAAAAGTAGTATATAAAGCGCCGAGATTCACGCAGATTTCTATTTGCCATATTATACAGTAAAACATGACAATGATTCATTATTGATTACAGAATCAACAAATGTCGTCGTTGTTTCTTTTTTTTGCAACGTCATTCTTGGCTAGTTTCTTTACAATTCGAACAACATTTCGAATACATTTATAAAAATAAAAGATTATTCAATAGTACTACTGTAACAATATACAAAAAAACATGTAAATGATTAGATTATTGATTACAGAATCGACTAGTATCTTCGTTGTTATTTTC
The DNA here is from genome assembly GCA_020654165.1 of Oryctes rhinoceros. NCBI lineage: Eukaryota > Metazoa > Arthropoda > Insecta > Coleoptera > Scarabaeidae > Oryctes > Oryctes rhinoceros. The sequence goes on from JAIOKQ010001013.1 coordinate 5,370,615, forward strand.
TTCCATCATCAGTTTGTGGTAATTTTCTATAAAATTTAATGTATAATATTCAGCCAGATTTTTATTTGTCATATTATACATCAAAACATTGCAATGATCACATTATTGATTATAGATTGTGAATATTTTAACAGATTCTTCATATAGGTACGAAAGGAGGGTTACTTTCCTTTCAGCTACTCAATCTCAGCTACCCTATATTTGACAAAAACAATTACATTGTCACATTATTACATTTTAAATTACAAAAATAACAAGAATTACAAGAATTACAAGAATTACAAGAATTACAAGAATTACAAGAATTACAAGAATTACAAGAATTACAAGAATTACAAGAATTACAAGAATTACAAGAATTACAAGAATTACAAGAATTACAAGAATTACAAGAATTACATGAATTACAAGAATTACAAGAATTACAAGAATTACAAGAATTACAAGAATTACAAGAATTACAAAAATTGTAAAAATTCCAAATTCCAAATTACAAATTACAAAAATTACAAAAATGATGAAAATTGTAAAGTTGCAAAATTTACAAACATAAAAATTGTAAAAGTTGCAACAATTACAAAAATTGCAAAATTACAAAATTGCAAGGATTACAAAACCACAAAAATTTCAAAATTACAAAAATTACTAAAATTACTAAAATTACTAAAATTGCAAAAATTGCAAAATTACAAAAATTACAAAAATTAATAATTTTGAAAAATTATGAATATTTTTAAGATGGTATGCTTGTGTGATACCAGTTTAACGATTTAAAAAGAGAGAAGAAGAGAAGAAAATAACTGAACATAATGCACTAACTGATAAGGGCCTAGCCTCATCAGTTAGTGCAAATTAAGAAATTCGAGAAAAATACATTAAGTACATTTACTCAATCTAAAAAATGTGTTATTGGCAATATCAGACTAGCGATTCCGTGAGCAACCTCGTTAAACCAGGAAGGTTGTGTATTACGCTCAAGCACTCGTCTTTCCTCCAGTTTTGTGTTTACAATTAGAGGTGCAAGCAAATAACTTAGCAGAAAAACACAGCTGTAAATCCTGACATATAGAAGAAACCATCTTGACGTTGGTAGTGCCTATGTCCAACTTCGGCTGGAATGGAACAAGAAGCAAACCGGAAGTACTAGACTGTACAAGGTCGAGAAGTAAAATATCAAAGTAAAAAATTCGGGTATATAGAGTATTGAAAAGAAGTAAAAGTTAGAATGCTTTCCAATTTTCATTTACAAGTATTTTGAATTCAGATATGAACATTCATCACCTTTGACATGTTGTTTATAGTAACCCTTGACGAACGGAATAAAACACGAAAAATTGAGTATAAAGAAATAGAGTTTTAATTATCCATCCAAAAACGAACCGCATGCCCGTATTTTTCAATTTATTTTACTTTTTAACGTCCCACGGTCGAATACCTCCCTCCTGGTCTTTTTTTACAGAAGGGTTTCTATCAAGAGATTGCTTTCAACTACAGTGAAATTGCTACAAAAATTTCGAAGAGATGGTCAAGATTGAGCATTCAATTAGCGACAACTTTGAATAGATGAATTTTCCCAATAAGATACAAAAGGGATAATGTGATGCCTAAATATATCCAGGCCGGTAAAAAGATTTTAACTAACCTTCTCACGACGGATAAGGACGAAGGCGAAATTGCACTAAAGTACAATAAAAAATCAATATCAAAAATTAAAAATATTAACTAAGTCATAGTTAAGAATCTTTTTGCCGATGTACATTATTAATGAGCTTGGATTTATTACAATTTCAATAGGAGAAACGTATTGAAAATTAGGAAATAGTAATATTGTCAAATTTAATAGATTGAGAGACTCTTTATCTAGCGACATTTTATTTATTAATAATATTCATAAATAACTGACTTTTTGGCATCGAGTCAAAAGTATGCGTTTCGATTGCTGGAGAAAATCTACATGTAGATTGTAGAAATTTCTTTTGGGTGTTGTCGCCTAATTAATATTTTACTTGACGTTTTGCTGATCATGCCGTCAGCTTCTTCTAGAAGATTTCTAAAGATCGATGTTATTGTCTTTTGCTCCTGGTTATATATCCCGCCTCTGTTTCGCTTTGCTGATTCATAACCGTTCCGCTCCGCTGAATCCCGTAGTTCGTTGTATAACGCTAACTTCCACGTGTTGCTGATCTTGCATCCGTCTACGCGATTGAAGTTGTTGGCGTTCTTTTTTTTATATTATCCTTGGGTTGTAGTGACTGGTCCTGGCTATTACCCTAAGGTCGCCAGGTTAGGGCCTTAGGCTAGATTACTGCCCTTAAGTTATTAGTCAGGACCAGCCAATGGAATGATAGAATGAGAAATTAAATACCCACGTGCACTAAAAAGCAAGTTGTGAAACTAAGGTAATTAAATAGGGATAATGGAGGTCAAAATAAAATTGGTGAAATACATAAAAATAAATATATGTGCTGGTTAAAGTACACAGTACTAAATTAATTTAATTCAAAATAATTAATATATACGTTAAAACTAAATAAACAAAACACATAAAATGAAATATACATACGAGTTAAAGAACAACCCACAAAATTAATCAAATACGCCAATTGCATTATATTTAACTTTTCGTATTATTACTTTTACAGCCGGGCCATGTCACAGATGCCTTTATTGTGTGCTACAATAAATGAAAGCTTGTCATGATCCTTAATACTACAATAGGACCTTGCAGTTTCAGTTCAGTAGATGTAAGAAATGGCCTACTGAAATGTCGGTGTTGTATGGGACTGATGGGAGCACATTTACAATAAATATGTCTCCTAATCTCTGTCTCTTAATCTTGCCATAGACGATAGACTTGACTTCCAGCTTTTTCTAGCTTAAACAAGTGATATTTTGAAGCCATATGACATGTTATAAATCCCGCCAGTAAACTTAGGTCCCCTTGAACGATAGCGCGGCTTTGCTATCTCTAGCGAGCCAGATATGAATGCTCTTCGTCCTGGAACCTAGTACTAGTGCCTCTTGATTGTCCCCCTATATCTTCATTCCTTACTTTACGCAGCTCTTTTGAAGACCACAAAAGAAGTTAGGTCCAATGAAAGGTATGTTCGCTGCTTCGCTGCTTGCTTGGTCAGCTTATTTGCCTTTTCATTTTTTTTTTTACTAACCATAAGCCCATGTCTGTTCCAACACCTTCTATTCCTGAATCGTCCATATCATTCTGGGTACCTCCGTTACATTGACACTCACCGAATAACCATTCAGGACGACTTTCGGTCGTCACCTTGTAGGGCTGATCAAAACTGTATTGTGCAGCAATCATGCCCTTTACAATGTACACCAGTTAGTTTATGTTAGGGTCTTCTCAAATTCTAAGATACCCTCCAGGATTACCAGGTTGTAGCTCCTCCATTCTACAAAGCGTGAGGGCACTCGATATAACCTATTTCTGAACGTGGATGTAAAGCGGCGTTAATTACCGCATGACCAGCTCCAGGCCCGTCGTGGGACCGCTAAGCTGTCTTTGGCCACTAAACTGAGGAGGTGTAGGTAATCCTGGGTCTGATTGTTGCCTTGTATGACCAGAGGATCGATTGAGACGTATTAGACTCTAGTTCTTACCCAGCAGTCTACGGCATATTAAGTTGGACATGCGGGAACTCCATCTTAGTTTATCATTAAATGATAATCCCACATATTTAACTTCATCCTTGAAGAATGATTTTGCCTTCGATAGAGGGTGTTAGATTAGTGTTAATAGACAAACTTTTCCTCTCCTAACAAAAAGAATGATTGAAAACTTTTTAACGTCAAGGGCTCTTTGTATAAGTTACGATATGATATCCAGGAATCATGATTAGTAGGTCGCCAGCGTACCGTTGTATCTCATACTAGAAGCTAAGCTGTATAAGAGGTCCTGGGACCCTTCACTGGGCTCAGCCTCTCTCGATTAATTGTCGCCGTTACTTACGTATATTTTTGTATATAACGGGTGAAAGCCTTTGCCAAAACAGCTCTCTCATGCTCCCGAAAGAGGTATTATCAAGAGTACCCTTTATGTCCAATAATGTACAGTGAGCTACTTAGAGAGTCGTTATTGTTGATTCTGCTCTCTGATAAGTGTGTTGGTTAGAATGAAGGATTTGTTGGCAGGATCTCATTTTCTGTGTACTGGTCTAATACCTTTTTCATTCCTTTGATCAAGAATGAGGTGACCTTACTTATTTATATATTTCGAATTACCCAGAATCGGGCAGACTAAATTCGAAAAGAAATCAAACGGATGCAACTCGAATCGAAATTAGAAGTTACTTTAATTTATTATTTTATTATAAATTAAAGTAAAAGAAAGTATAATTTATTCTACGTTAATTTATATTTAACGTTATTTCTCTTTTTAAGATTCATACAATTTTATCGTACTAAAATATGAAATATGAAAATATTTTTTAAAACAAATAATGTTCCATTTGTATTCGCACTGCTTTTATGTATTTTTTTCTCTTTAAAATATCCAAATAAATGCTTTAATCCATTACGTTGCTAAACGTCAAACAACGAAATTATATGGTACTCGTATCCTTTCCACATTAGCTTTTCATCCCTGTTTATCCAAATAATTACTCTAATGTATAATCCAAAATAGAGGGGCTTGTTAACGTCAATTTTCACAAACTCTAAACGGAGCGTTACGATCTTTGTATAGGCGCAAAGCGTGCGTTTCGCGGTTTTCTCTTGTAAAACATTTATAAACTGTTTGAGGTACAACTTTGACTACATGCAAGTTTTGCTACTGGATTTTCGTAAATACTTTTTAGTTGATAATCTTTGAACTTAATCTAAACAAAGTTAGTGTTTACTTATTTCATACATAAATATTCTGCCGTGTAATGTTCCTTTTAGTTTAGCATAGCTGTAATAACGTAATCTACTCTGTTACAATTATTTTATATGGTGCCCATAGTATTGAAAAAAATATTATTTTCTGTTATTCAGCACCATCGGTGGTACCAAAAATTTGTGGATAAAATAAATTTTGTTGCATCGTACATTAACTAACTAACATCGTACATTAAATAATTGGATATGTCAGAAGATTTAAAACCGGTCATATCAACTGTAAATCATATTAGATCAATGCGCTTAATCATCATAATATCGGCGAGTTTATTGAGGAGATGCATTGGTTTAGCTGTGGAAAAGCTCTAAGGCGATTTTTTAGCTCCGAACAATAATTGATGTTTTCTTGAATGAAAGGAATAGACTTCTAGCTGAGTTACAAAGCAATGAGGCTATAGAAGTTATCACAATATAGATGGAATTAAACAAATGAATAACCTTACTTTAAAATTATAAGGAGAAAACCAACTTCTTTTCCTGATTTATACACTTATATTAAGTCCTTCCAATAAAAACTATTTTCTTTGAATTGCAATTTAACAAGAAAAAAATTGTTACGCATTTAATACATGCCAATCATTCAGTCAGATATCTGAGACTCCATTCCCGGTAGTTTCCAATTGAAACTTTAGATACTTTAAAAGTAAATTTAGAACATCGTTTTTCAGATTCTGATGCAATTGCTGATGGTATCAAGATTTTTCTCAAGATTCTTTTAACAACGACATAGAAATCCTTGCCACAGAACATCAAATGGAAATAATTAAGTTGCAGTTTAGTAATATTTTTAAGCATATACTTGAACTCATCATTGTTGAAATTTTAGAAGAATCTTTCACTTGTACCATTTAATCAAAAATATGTCCAAAATGAAACTTAAAAAAATAAGCATATTCCAATTGAGCATGAAGCAAGATGAATATTAAATTACCATTGATAATTTCTACTAGTCAACATAATCAAGAACTGCAAACAATTGCCAGTAGATAGTTACAGCTACATAAATCTCATTAATCATAATTATAATGTTTAAGAAAGAAACGCACAATTCAGGGCCCAAAACCGATTATGCTGGAAGGAGTGGGGATTTCATTTGTCAACGAAGCAAGGTACGTGGAAATTTGATTAGACGAAACACTTATATGAAACTCTCACATCGATAAAACTAAATAAATCTACCGTTGCTTGGGAGATGTAGAAAACCGTGTCAAGAAACGTGAAACCTAAACCTCAAAATGATGCTGAAGTATATGATGCTGGTATAGTAGGAAAAGTGGATAGAAGCAACGATGTGGTTGAGTGGTATGCAAAGAGCAGTATGTGTACCAGCAAGACCAAGCTGCTCTCGAAGTTATCCTTAGCCTGCAACCACTACATATTCATATTTAAGGAGAGGTTAGGTTGATAAGCTACAGACTAAGAAATAGATAATCTCCCATATTGTGCAGACTACCAAAAACTATTGAGCTTAGGTAAGAATTATAAAACGATAATACCAGATAAAAAGGATCTACTCATTAAGGTTGAATCTTAGGTACTCAGGTATTCCAAGCGGAAATAGTGGCAGTGTTAGAATATATTGAATAATTATCGACGTATTGCTATCCATCCAAGTCACTGAAGCAGTGGATACAAGCGAAGTCGGAACTGGCTTAATTGCGCTTGACAGGTTTGGTAGCCAAACTACGAGGATCCTGGTCTGGGCACCAGAACCCCAAGGTCACCGAAGGACTAGACTCATCAATTGCTACATATACTGTAGTTAAATCAACTACTAAACAGTGGAAAGGTAATAAATCTCAAGATTGATGGAAGAGTATTCCAGGTCAGAGGAAACCTATATAATTTTTAATTTAATTGATCTAAGCTTACAATGGATCTACTAGATACAGACAAAATGAATGTATTTAGAGCAAATATGTCTCTTATAGTGTTGTTGCAAACTTTCGCGGTCGTTGTTCTTTTCTTTTAAAGAATTTAGGTTTTCGGGTTGAAACCGCGTCTCAATAGAATAAGAATGTCGGCATTCTTATTGTCATTTTAAAATAAAATTTAATTTTTTCAGAACCATCCAAACAGGATTCACCAAATGTCAGCAAATGTGGGAGTCAATTGTACTGGCAAGTAAATAGTTACTTGTATGCAGATATTACTACATTACGAAATATGTCTGAGTCCCTATCTAATTCTTCTCAATGTTTAGCAAACATTTACTACGTAGTTGGATCAACACAGTAAAATTTTTGGTTAAAAGCCAAACATTGTTCAACTAATCTACACAGCTAAGATATTCAATGCACAATTAAAGTGCGTTGCTAATAGGTGACTAATAGTATTTGTAGTCCCTTAAATCCGTTTTGCTTTGACTCAGCCGTTTTCTTTCTCAGTGTATAATTTGTTTATAGAAGAAAGCAAAGGCTGCCGTCAAACAATAAACAATAAACCTTGAATGTTTGAATTAAAAATATTTAAACCAATCTTTCAACAATATAAATATATAAACTACGAAAATGGTAGATCAATCGGTTTATTGTGCAAATAGATATTTGCCCTTTCGATTAAATTTACTGCACACGCCCGTAGATTATATAGAATGCTGTGCGTATATTTTATAATAACGTCCTGCAATTTCTTCGTATTTGCTTCTTTATTTCTAGCTTCTGCAGGATCTTAAACTAGAGGCTCTCATTATTTTTACAGAATTAATCCAAAACGTTACAAATACACATCTTTCCTTTTTTCGCGAGATTTGTTTTTAAATAAAAATAACGAGAAAACTCGTTGAATATAATAATGAACCCAAGCCTGCTTTTATACTCTAAATAGGTATATAGGCAAAATCGCGCAATCCCGTAGTATATAATCAATAAGGATTCCGTGTTCACTGTTGCCTTAAATTTCCTTTAGAATAATAGCATTTGTTTAGTTTTCAAACAAGGAGAATGAGGTAATTCGTACAATAAGCGAATTTGACCTTTTATCATTTCCGTTATGTAACAATTTTAACATCTGAATATGTTTTACATAAGATAACTCCTAGTTATTCTCTAAGGTTTATTTTAAATTTACATACATTTGATTTTATCTTACAATTTGAGAAGCCACAAATGAAGAAACAACTTTTGATCATTTAGTTGTCAACAAATTTCAGTTATAGCAGCACGAAGTGGACACTGTCTATTATTGTCTCTTTTGTAATTGGGATTCTATTTCATGCAAGTTTGGCTACAAAATAAAGTGGCGGCCCTAAACCGAATAAATACAGGTAATTAAAAATCCATCTCCCGATGAAGTCACCTTCACCACACTCAAGATGGCGTCATTCCAAAATCAACTTAAACAAAACTAAATCATCGTTCTCGGGATGGTGCGCCTAGATACCGCAAGTACACAAAATAACAAATTCCTTAATTAATTTTAATTCGCCCGAAAATAAAGATTAGTGGCACTGTTATAAAGAAAGTAATATTCTTTTGGAGCAATAGTCAGGAAATAAGAAAGTAAGTAACACATAGAATGTAACTAGAATAATAGAAGTTTTCCCAAAGTTTCAAATAGTGTTTAAAGATGTAGAATTATTGCTAAAGTTCGTAAATTTCCTTGCGCTTCATGAAATTAGCAGAGACTAGAGAGACTCGTCTCATGAGAATGGTTCAAGTTGTCTACTGGCTGGAGAGCTGACAAAACAGAGATCTATCTAGTCTCTGCTAATTTCGTAAGCGCACTTTGCGCACGCTCGTAACGAACTTTATTTATCACTGTTATGCATACTTGTAATCGTAAAAAATGCTCATGGGAACGATTTCATACCTTTTTTAATTTATAAAAGTAGCAGCACCTTCACAAGGCAGCAAGCAATTTTAGCTTATGCATTTCTTTAGAAAATAATTTACTGTTACAAGATTTTTTAAATATATATATATTATTTTATTGTAATATAGACTGTAAATAAATGCTCATACATTCAAAATATTTAGTTATAAAAGCTCGCTCGAATACCTAAATGCTTTTGGTTCGACACGAAATGTAAAACGGGCTCATTACCTCATGTAAAGCGTTGAGTCGCAATCGTAACAGCAACCATGTAATTTTTATTTTTTCGATTTACAGTCGACAGCAGTACAACAGTCTACTATACTAACCATTACGAGATACTGTAAGTAATAAAATAATAGTAGTTTCAATCCACTTTTGTGTCCAAGTTTAAGACCTTAAGAAATTCAAAAATACAGGCTTTATTATTTTGATGATACAATTAATATGTATTCGCTTCCTTACATTATCTCACATTCACGATCTTGAAAGGTCTTCCTTAACTTAACTTTCATCAGTTTTCATTTTTTTTTGCTAAATGTTATTGTTCTTTCTGTTGATATACGTCGCAATTTCTAGTAAAGTAGCAACGTTTCATATTTTAACAAAAGCAAACCTCATCTTCATCTAGGATCGATTTCTCGTTGTATAGAACTAATTGGATACCGTCTATCAGGATTTCCTCTGAAACGGTAAGTCGAAGCAACGTAAAACTAAAGGTCAAACAAACAATTTAAAATATACCTTTGTTTATCAATTTAAAAAGATTCGTTCACAGTAAATATAGTGGCGCTTCGTACTTTAAAACGGTATTCTTACTAATAGCTTCAGGTATATTACTATGCAACTTTGCAGCTTTATGACTTGTCAATCGTATACTCGATCATACCAGTTTTACGTACGTATATACAACGTCCATTTTATTTATAATGTGTCCGTGCATATCCCTCGGATTATAACATTTTTCAATACAAAATTAAGCTAATATATTGCTATTTATATAAATAGTTGAAGCTAGTTTAATTCGTGATTATGTAGTAACGAATTAAAGGAAAGTTGGTTTGTTTCTGTAAAGAAATCAAAAAACACCGGCCAAAGTTATACAGGAATTGCACTTAACACACGTAACTAATATCAACTCTTAATTATGCGTCGTGTAAGACAGAGTTCAAAGCGTCATTTGTAACAGCTGACACCACAATAAGATATTAGCGTGTGTTAAAGACGATTCGGATTGATTTAGATCACTCAGATGATTTGTACCCATCTGTTGATATAACCACATATAATGACATTAGTTTGAGAAACAGAAAGGTGTGATAGAGCATCAAGAAGGAAGCAAAAATGTTATGGAGAACGAAAAGAAGTCGCTTTGTAATTTAATTTATTTTATTATTTAATTAATTTTTATCAAATGCATTACAAGTTATATAATACACTTCAACCTGATTAGTTGTTAATATAGTCTCTATTTAAATTCGCAATACAACAGCAAGGCAAGGAAATCATCGTTTAAGAATAACAAAGCCCCTTTCGGCGACATTACTTGTTGTCCATTGAGGAAGGCGAATCATGTCGATTAACATTCTAAAAAAACCTATCCTTTTATAACGGTGTCGTTTTTACAATGATCTTTCGATCATATTTTTCTTTAAATGGCATGGCTTCATTTTTGAATAGGTGTCGCTGACGGTGTAAATGACACTTGAGAAATACTCATACATTACATAAGAAAGTATTTGAGGAAATTGTCACATCCCGTCATATACATTGAAATTCAATCGATATTATTTGAAAATTTTGAACAAAAAAGGAAGGTATCGAAGTACTTAGGATGGTTCTTGTGGAAATAGAATCTGTTCATTTAGAGAAATCTCCTGTTTATCTGATGACACTAATCAATATTATCCTTTGACAAGTACTTCCATTGTGAATAAAATTTACAATAAATTTAGAGAAGAAAGGAACCATTCTTCACAAAAAAAAATATCACGCCTACAAAATCTGTTTAATTCACCAGTTGTGCGAAGACAATATCGATCGTCATGTACATATTAATGAAGAAATAATTCCGGTGTTTGACAAGGAACGAAATGTTATACAACATATCTTATTTTCTGATGATGCTGTCTACAAGAGATATATGTCGATGTCTTGATGACATTTCCAGGCGGATGGATTGGGAGAATCGAGACACTTAAGCACCAGCGAAATCTTGCCACTTAATCCCATTTGTTTACTTCTTGCAGTATTACTTGAAAAGTAAAGCATATGTTACTAAAACTTAAAATATGGACGCATTGCAACAACGAATACAAAGTCAAGTAGATGGAATCACTCTAGAAGCAATGCATACTGAAAGTTCAAACTGAATGTTATTATTGTATAGGAATTTATGAAGACCTTTTTGGGTATTGGTATCGTCAGTAGATTGAATGTATTACATCTATTACCATTAGTTCTCTAAGCCCTTAAGTTTAAGCTCTTTTAAGGTTAAAGATTTGATTTTTCTATGGACCTCATCACCAATTGGCATGTGCTAACACTGATATATTATGAACTATTCACTTAATTATAATGATCACTATTGACACAAACGAGGTCCAATTGGGTCACACAGCTATGTTATTGCTGCTTTTGACAGACGAAAACTCATTTTAAGCTCTTCCTAATCGTACATCTCAAAAGAATTTATTCTGTCCCTTACAATATGTTAGATCCTAAATTCTTTTAATTTCAAATCTTATCCTCGGAAGAATCAGACGATGATAATGGTATATCAGACATTTATTAAAGTTTATTGTATATTATATAACATTAATATGAATTCATTGATCAAACTTTACCCAAGTGATGTATGGAAGAAAGTTGCAAAGGAGATCCTATAAATATATTTTTGAAAATTCTTGCTTAGATGATCCACATTTTTAGTTGGTAATCAACTTTACTAACGGAGAATTAGCAGACATATGGGCAACCAAACCGACGGCTTTATGCATAATCATTTTCGAATCGAAGATTCGTCTTCATGAATCTTCTGCATAAAATGCTGTAAATCGCAGGGTGTAAAGAAGTACTACACGCAATTCTTTGTTGTCGCGTCATCGCTCATAAACAGCTGATTAGGTGACACTTTTTTGTAATGCTGTATTGCTTTTGTAATCTTTTGCTTGCCAGTGAGGTTGATATTTCGATCGGTCGTTTTGTTCACTTAACACACGTTTAACCACAGCTGATTATCTTTAACTACGGCTTTGTTTTTTTTTTTTGGTTATTTTCGTGTATAGATGGTAGGTACCTACGTAATGTTGCCCGAGATGGTAGCTCTGGTATGGTATTTATTCCAGAAGAAGTCGTATATTTACCTAAGTTGCAGCAAACATTCCTTTCACACTATCTTGCATATACAGCGTTAGTAAAAAGTCTTGGAACGGTCGAATAACTTTGTTATTTGAAAATTATGATTTCTGAAATTTGGTATGGGGGTATAGTTAATATAAATGCATTTTATGCAATACAGTTAACATTTTTTTCACTTCCGGTTTAATCGGCAATACGTCCAACTTTTTTTTTAAATGAAACGCCCAGATTTTTTAACACTTTTGAATGCAAAATAAAAAACTACGTTCAGGAAGTATTAAGATTTTTATTTTTATTCACAAGAAAACAGTTCAAAAATTAAAAAAGTGTCCTAATACAGAAAAATCAAGATACCTTTGAAAAAAGTTGTTGTTTACTGTTTGCATTCTTTTTGCCGTCATATTTGACAATTTTAAAAGCGTTTTAACTTTTGCATCGCTATAAATTTACTTATTTTAGACACTGACACATTTGAAAATGGCAGTAAAACTTACTGAATCAGAACGAATTGAGATATTAATGATGCGCGGGTACGGTGATCGTCAACGTTCTTTTGAAGAGGTTCGTATTTTATTTAATGCTGTTTATCCGGATCGTCACATTAGTAAAAGTATGGTATGCCGAACAATTCAAAAGTTTGAAGTCTTTCGTCAGGTGAAGGATTTACCTAGAAGGGGACGTCCATTAACAGCAACAGATGAAGAAACTAGTTTGAATGTGTTACTTACAGTGAAAGAAAATCATCACGTGTCCACAACAGAATTAGGTCAAATTCATGAGATCTCTCAAAAATCTGCTCATAGGATTCTTAAATCAGCAAGAATGAAAGCCTATAAAATGTATCCCGTCCATGAGTTAACTGAAGATGATCCAGATCGTAGACTACAATTTTGCGAAACAATGACGGAATTGATCGAGCAGCAGCCTAATGTTTTAGATCACATCATTTTTTCAGATGAGGCAACGTTTTGTCTCAAGGGCACTGTGAACAGACATAATTGTCGCTACCGGTCAATTGAAAATCCGCATTGGATTGAAGAAGTCCATACACAGCGTCCTCAAAAGGTGAATGTCTGGGCTGGTCTTGTTGGAAACAACATCATAGGACCATTTTTTATAAGAGGAAATTTAACTGGCAACGTCTACTTAAATTTATTGCGAAATGAGGTTGTTCCAGCACTTGCGGCCCTCTTTCCAAATGCAAACATAGGTGATCACTCTAATGCACATTTTTGGTTTCAACAAGATGGAGCTCCCCCCATTTTGCCCATAATGTCCGCGATTATTTGAATAACATTTTTCCGGGACGTTGGATCGGACGTAGAGGAGCAATCGAATGGCCAGCACGTTCGCCAGATCTCTCGCCATTAGATTTTTTCTTTTGGGGTCACTTGAAATGTCAAGTGTACAAAAATCGTCCCCATAATCTTGAACAATTGGAAGAGAGAATAGTTCAAGAAGCCAATCGCATCACTCCAGAACAAATACAAAATTCATTAAGAGATTTTACTGACCGTTTACATTTTTGTCAAATTGTAAATGGAGAGCATTTTGAACAATTATTGTAATCGCAACCTGAATAGACAGGTATATTGATTTTTCTGTATTAGGACACTTTTTTAATTTCTTAACTGTTTTCTTGTGAATAAAAATATACATCTTAATACTTCCTGAATGTAGTTTTTTATTTTGCATTCAAAAAGTGTTAAAAAAATCTGGGTGTTCCATTTAAAAAAAAAAGTTGGACGTATTGCCGATTAAACCGGAAGTGAAAAAAATATTATCTGTATTGCATAAAATGCATTTATATTAACTATACTCCCATACCAAATTTCAGAAATCATAATTTTCAAATAACAAAGTTATTCGACCGTTCCGGGACTTTTTACTAACGCTGTATGTATTTATATTTTCAGACGATGGTCGTCTTTTGCGCTACCATACGCCCGACACACTATGAATTAAACAAACGACGTTCGACTAACTCGCGTAGAGACCGCAGATGGACTAACACACGTTACGCGGATGTTGCGTACTGGATACGGCACCGATATACAGACTCGCGGGCCCATTCTATTCATAAAGCATTAAATGTACACAATTAAAATTGTATTACATCCCCAAAACATCCAATCGCCACCCAGCATACATAAAAGACGGACGTACTATTGGTGTTCCCGTATGCCGTATAAGTTTGGGTGATTGTTAACAAAACCACCTCTTCTTCCTCTTTTTATTCGATATGTCGAAACATATTCGACCAACTTTTGTTTGTTCTTCTCGGCGTATAATATTTCTAAATATCCGAATTGACGCTCTGGTTGATTCTGGTAACCATTCTTGTAATTATGCCTACGGTATTGTTCTTTAATCCTTTCATATCTTTCGATATAAAGTTGAACGAAATAAATGTCAATAAAAATCAATTTGATGTTGTTGATTTATTTTTAGACTATTAAACAAAAAACAAATAAGAAACCATTGAGCCAAAAAGAGTTTTACATTACTAATATTCCTCGTTTAATTTAATAACATCCATATTTCGTATCTAGTAGGCTTCATTTTTATGGCAAAGAGAACCTGTTTTCGACGACGAAAAGATATTTTTTCTTTTTCTGGTTTGTTCATGTTACCAGCACAACTATTTTCGTTGTACTTAAAATAGTTTTCCATGTCATATATGGATCTCGTTGCAGCAATTAAAATCTTGAAGGGAAACTCCTTTTCCTCTCTGGGGGACTATTAGTTAATAGATAATATTAAAAATAGAACAAAGCACATGAGAAATAAAGCTTACATTCCTATCGTGGAGTAATATACAACGTTAAATTATTCATCCAAGTATTAGTCTTTTCGTAATAAGAGATAAAAAGAAGAGCTTTGCTGGTTGGAATTAATTATTCAGGTGCTCTCAATATTTGGATAAAATAAATCATACCTTTTACGTCCTATAAGGATTTTTTTCCAGACATTGAAAACATTAGCTACATGTGGAGAAAGCACGTTGTGTAATAGAGGATCTCCTAACAACGTAAACATTCGTACTGGGATGTTTTACTTATTTATTTATTATTCATATGTTTTGTTCCTATACTTTCATCTTTGTTCATCTTATATATTACACTTTTATATGTTCGCATGTAGTATTTGTTATATGTCTTCGTTTATGCATTGACAACGGCAACATCATGCTCTTAGTAAAGTGGCAATTTTGAAAACCTATTCTTTCTTTTGCCAACTTTAACTAATAAATAACTATCTGTTAAGGTCATTTACGTCGGAACAAACTAAAATTGTATCAATGTTTGCAACGGTACTAGCTCTACGTTGGTCCCTAAATTGCGTCAGAGCTAATTGCAAACTAAATAAAATTTTAATGAAAATGAGTACTTGCTTTGAAGTGCTTATTTTTAAATATTTAATAAGACCCCTTTTAGAATTTAGTGGCTCCAAGCTTTATCAGGACGTATGGTTCTCGAGTTATTGAGTAATCAAGCATTGATAAATACAAAAAATGATTTCAAAAAATAAGGTTTCATTATAGAAATAAGTAAATATGAGTAATTTTACAATTAACAACGTACGCAAATACGCAGAAATAAAATTGAAGATGAACGAATGAATAAAATAGATATCAATATGGAGATAGACAAAAACACATACATATGTAAGTGACTTAGTGTGCGATTCCTTGGCGGGAATCGTTGGGCATTTCTTGTGATTTTCCTATTTTATGTTATTTAATATTGTAGTATGTACTTTGTACTTTGAGTCAAACTCTATGCCTTAAGCCTAAACGGATGTTCTTTAACGCTATGCTAAAGATTTTAATCTTACTCATCATTACTTCCAACATCCATTTTGCGCAGTCAAACAAGGAAGCAGAGTCAGCGGTTAAAATTACAAAACCTTTGATTGCCTATTCCTCCTAGTAAATGGTAATAAATGATAAATGATATTGTTAATTCATTAACTTCAGTAATCACAGAAGGGAAAATGAAAGGATCGGCAAAGGAGTAATTTTAACGAGCGCCACGGAGCAAAAGATCTTTCCGTCCTTGTCCTTTTGTCCTTGGGTGATGGTACTTCGGCATTAACCACGATTTATTTGGTTCGGACTAACTGAGGATTATATAGGCGGAATAGACGCTTTTTAGTTCCACCGCCATACGTTGATATCCAATTATTTCATCCTATACAAACACCGGCTTTTACACCCAATGTTTGTGCATCTAGCAAAGATTGCTAAGTATTGCTAAGGACAATAATATTGAGAATGCATGGATTAGTCGATATTGTGTAAAACTATCTGAAGTAATAGAACAGAAACTAAATGATCGTGATGAAGTGAAGTTCGCGCAAAAAAGTGTAAATCACTAAACTATCGAAAATAGTAATCGTGAATCATGACTAGAATGACAAAGGCAGATGGAATCATTACTTTTTTGCAGCGACTAGACAGACTTTCTTATGAAGCGAATAGGCACGAGTCCGTCTAGTCGCAGCGATTTCATCTGCCTTTGTTCTCTGTAATCATGACGTATCGTACAAGATGAGGGTTTCGATACGCGGAAAAAAATCACTTGAAACGCTTTTATGCAATTGTACGGCAAGGTTGTGGAAGATTAAGATATGAACAATATTGTTAAAAAAATATTGTAGCCATTAAGACAATTATAATCCAACCCAGATTTTTGTTAATAAATACATATGCTCAAAGTCGTGATCAAGTTTCTGTTGAATTGTATCATATAAATATAACAGTGCTTATCCAGAGACTTGCAGGACAAGAGCGTCCAACTTTTTCACATGAAACTTCCCGTATTCTTCAAAATTATTGCTTCTAAAGAGATGGGCCTAATCCAAATATATTAAATTAGACCAGTAAAAGCTAATACTTATCACAAGCGGTCAAAATTTTAACAGACACGCAATTTAATCAGTTTAGTTTGGTATATTTGTGCAAACACAATTTAAGATTGTTTCAGAATTGGATAGTGACCGAATTGGTTATAAATAAAGCGCAAGTGCAATTTATAAGACTTTTTACCATAAAATTGCAATATCTTGCAAATAATAATGTCCCATATGCTCTAAAAATACAAATCTAGCGACTTATACAACGAAATTGTTTTATACAATCTATGTAACTAATAATAACCTCTCTATTTCGGTAACAGCGTGACTAATGTATAATAAGTATATACAACCATGTACAATGCGTATATAAGGTAAAAATGTACTATAAGCCACGAGTCATCAAAACCTTGCCGGACTGGTATCAGGAGAGCGGTTAAAAGCAACCGCTAAATCCTCTCCACCAACTCCGCACATTCGTGAACATACATTAAAGAAAATATGTCTATATTTTAGTTAATCCTAACCAAGCGTATTATTCCATGATATGCATCCTTAAAAAAAAAAACACACAAAGAATGCCTAATACGCGCTTTCATCTCCCAATTTGTATTACTGTTGGCCAATGTGCTTACGGAGGATATGTCCAAATGCTTCCACAAACAAATTCTTGAGAGAATTTGGGAAGGGGCTGTACATAAAGTACATGTAGAGTATGTAAATAACCGTTCAAAAAGCGAAATTTTGTGACGTAAAGGCGTTATTATATTCCCGTTACGTATGTATATTGATATTCTCGATACCTGGATCTTGTACATCGGATAAGATGTTTTTCAATTTCAATTGAAAGAATAGTTTACGTTTATTCATATTTAGCCAAGGTCTAACAATTTGTGCGACACTCAATCAAACTTCCCATGCCAAGGATGCCAAGAATGCCAAGGACACATTTGATGCAAACATCTTGAACTTTTTGCACACGCGCTTTATCGGAACGTAAGCGTTCCATAGTTGAACAAAGAAAAAACAAAAGTTTGACAAAGCATGGCCTTAGTTTCTCTATTGAAAGTACAGCAATACGGATATGCGGTTTTCAGTTTAAAGTATGCGTTTTCGTTAGTTTTAAAGATGTGTGTTTTGTATCTAATTGTATCTAACTAAGAGACCAAGATTTCTTGCTTCAGATACGATGAGCCAACAGAATTACAACAGATTTCTCTGGATTCACTTGCAACGAGTGTTGCTTGGAGAATTCACAAATATCAACTAACTCCTAATTTATTAGTACTACAAATATACATATATTATCTGCGCACATTTGAATGTTAGATGTTAGCACGTGAGCTGACAAGTAAATCGTATATACAATGCAACAGTAGACTCGCCGAAACCAATGTTGAAGCAAATCGAGAGGATATCGTGATTAATAATATCAAAAGATTTGCTGAAATTCAATAAAATCAGCAGAGTTAAGTCGCCTCGATCGCTACCTATAAGAATTACGCCTGGATTCAAACTGACACGTAGTGTTAGTAGTTGTAACTATTTAGGTGCTCGTTAATTTGTTTACGTAGAGTACTTTCAAGGATCAGAATGAAAGTATAGGCTATAAACTAATAGGGTGCAGAGCAATGAGCAAGACAGTCTTGAATTTTTTAGATGACGGAGTGACCACAGAAGTCAACATCTGGAAATATGGTTTCTAAAATGCAAGTGTTGATAGTAAACAACACAAAAGTACCAATAACCTCTGCACCACTCAAGTTTAATTAATTAATCCGGGACGATCATTTCGAGGATTCCGGTCACCGGTTGAGAACGTAGATAACACGAGCACGCAAAACGGCCACCTTCGATTAATTAATCAAACTTTTATGTTGTTTACCATTTTACGGCTCAGTCCTTGCTATCGTTGTTGTAGTATTGATAATGTGCATGATAAACAGCAGCACGTGAGGAACCAGCAGCTTCATTAATACCGTAATCGGCGAATAGACACGAGTCTATCTAGACGCTGCAAAAAGGGAGTAATTCCACCTGCCTTTGTCATCTCTATTCATAAACGTTGAGCTTTGGTAAAACCTTATTGTTTTGAATAATCAGCAGATGTATCTCGTATGTAAGTAACGAATGATGTATTTATTTTTTGAGCATGCATTAGACCTCTAGGAATAGTGATATTTCTTTGCTTTGAAATCTGCAGCTTCTCAATTTCGGACCATACCGACTTACTCTCCTCGAAAATAGAAAGATGATTAAAATAGTCATGTCCTTCATGACGAATGACAAAGGTTGTGTAATTTCTTAGATATTCGTAGTAATCAAAATGATCTTGAAAACCAGAAGATCCATATCTTTTCCTTTGTATTATCTCTCACTTTTTATATTAGAAGACATTTAAGGAGTTCTGGTGAGTTCGGTGTTTTTTATATTTTTAAGTAAGTGCAAAATATATTCTGATTCCACCAAGGTATCAATGTTGCTGATGCTGACAAGATTGCTATATCTACGAATGTTATGGACGAACGTAGGCTCAGGAATTACAACTCCATGACAAGACATGTGAAGACTTCCACATATTATTGAGTAGTAGAATAGAATTTGCAACTGAGAAGCTGTATTTCAGAAGAGCTGAAATTTCGTCGCCGGTAAATCGACTGAATTTTATTTCGAAGTATTAAATACCCGATACAAGACTAAGATAAAATTATTTCATATAATAACGTGATATTTTAAGTTATAGAAGCTATAAAATGCGGATGAATACGTTGCGCAAATAACATGCTGACACGAAATCTATTTTGAAGACGCGATATAATAAAACATTAACAAAAACTAACCAGACTATTACTACCGATCTAGTTATACATCCTTACCAAAAGGTGAGTTTTTGCAAAAACAAGAGATTTATAGCAAGTACAGTTTTCTTAGAAATTCAGTATAGAGACTCGAGCAACCAAGCTAATGGCGGATGAAGGTAAGTACATTCAAAGCAAATGTCCTTGCAAAGTTCTGCGTGAGTGTCTTTGATCTACATTATATTTAATACCGAGATAACTGGGTCCGACAAGGTTCTTTAAGTTCTTTATTAACTTTAATGAGTGCGTTTCGCCATTGCATGGTAAAGGAAATCGAAGAAGACGTATACCTGCATTTACTTTTATAGCTACACTATAAGCATGGTCGGTAAAATTTAAAATAAGCAGGAGAAGCTAATTTACTCCGGTGCTTAGTACTTGCTCTATTTTATAAATGAAAAATTAGACTTTATTATTACAACCATCAAGTGACCTATTTTAACGAAGAAGTAGTGCAGTTTTAGTTTTATAGAGTAACAGAAAAGTACAAGTAATCAACACAATATATGTTATTGCCTCGGAATAAAGGGAGAAAGACTTGCCGTGACTATAGAATCTAGAGTTAAATTTGATTCATTCCTTACGCCGGTAAATCAGAGAACCCTTTTAGCGTTAAAACATATTTTGCTTAAAATCCTTTACAAAGAGAAACACTAACATAAAATTACTTTAGGATCTTTGTGCTCTCCAAAATACAATAATGCTTTCGCTCTGTTTTCGCAATTTTTAACGTAGTCACAAAATTCGCTGTATAAGAGGCAAACACTTTCAATATATACATACATATATACACATGTGTGTATATATACATTTCAGGCAAGGAAAGTACATTATCTATGTATACGTGTGTTATAAACTGAATAATTCAGGATAGCACGATATGAAATTTAAATTTACTCATACTGAAGTATAATAATAAATAATTAACAAGGGAACACACAGAAATGTCACTCACCGATCGAATTAAAACGATTTGTAGGATTTGTAGGTTGTTGTTTTGGTAGGACTGTACCTTTATAAATTTCGACGATTTTCGGATGTTTGCGATTTATACTGTTATTATAAAATAAAAGTTGTATATCTCAGATCACCAGCTCCTCACCTCCTTGCGTTGGGAGTGTAGAACGGAAGAGGGCAAAGTATACACACAAGTGATCCATGGGAATTACTATTTATGCCTATGTACATACTTGCTGTCCTCTTACCCCGAAAAAAAATTAAAGGCATAGTAGCAAAATATATGTTTAGGGTGATTTGAAAACTTCATTAAAAGTTCTTGAATTTGTAACGATAACTTGATTTTGAAACTTCAGGGTTAAACATGGTTAGCTATGATCAATTTAGAAAAAATAACTCCTTCAATCTAGCACTTCCGGTTACGTCGAAAGTCATTTTAACCTATCATTTAT
This sequence comes from Oryctes rhinoceros, assembly GCA_020654165.1. Taxonomy (NCBI): domain Eukaryota; kingdom Metazoa; phylum Arthropoda; class Insecta; order Coleoptera; family Scarabaeidae; genus Oryctes; species Oryctes rhinoceros. The sequence goes on from JAIOKQ010001013.1 coordinate 5,391,811, forward strand.
TTAATCACCTTTAGATTGCAGTAAGCGCTTTCAAATTAATTTTATAGCACCGTCCTAGAGTTATTTTTACTTTTGTAAAAAAAAGGCAAAAAGAAACGTGTGATGCATTAAAAGCGTGTAAAAACAGTAAAGGATAGAGAGCCTTTATGTGAGTTAAGGGGGGTTACTCTACTATTTAACCAAGGGATAAAAAGTAAACAGAATTATATAGGCTGTCTCACAACTTAGGGTTGATTTGGCATAACTTCTTAGTTTCAAAATTTTTTCAAATAGAACGCCCTGTATATTTTTACACCGTGTGATGTAGAATTCAATTTTCTCATCACCAATCGCTTGTTTTAGAATTAGTGACTTTCAGGAAATGTAGTTTTGAGTTAGTACGCTCTTGGAAAACTGGTAGGCAATAGGCTGTAGAAACTACGGAGCATTACTAGACAATACCAATCGCACTCAAGTGATTTGTCAAATTATCCTGGCCTGTTGTCGTGTCTATTGCTTTGGCAAAAAATGGAAAACCATTTTATTAATTATAGAAGGAAAAACTTTATTTTATTTTTTATTCATGGGGAATGTAAGCAGAACTGTTAGATGAGTGATATCCTCATTTGCCGCCTATTAGCAGAATTACATTTCAGAAGAAACATTTCCGAAGAATTCAAGGAAACTTTTTACTTATTGGACAACGAGCAAGAAAAACAGACGCTAAAACATATAACAGAAGGAACTGCGAGAACTATGAAATAGTGGTATTAACTTACTTTTGCAGGCACCCTTACAGTTCCATACATGCTACTGCTGCGGAAATAGGTGTATTATATTAATCAGTACAGCGCAAGCGTTTAGTCCTGGCAATGAGGCTCGCCGTTTCGGTTTTTGCGAGCGAATATTAAGATGGCTCCAGGAAAATTCAGAGATTTACAAGAAATTATTTGGACAAATGAATCCAAATTTACCGAAGGGTATAATTAATAGACGGAAGTGGCACTACGTTCGTGAAGCTAGCTTTCAGAATACATTTAGCTTTAATGTGTTTTATTTAATAACGAATGGCAGAATACGTTCTTTTTTTTGCGACAAGCCATTGCAGATTTTCTCGACGACTTGTCTCTGCTAGATCCGAGGGAATGCTACTACCAAAAGGATGGGGCACCAGCTCATTCTTCTTACGAGATAGATTGTTTATTGTGTGTAATTTTTAATGGGCTGCAACGGACATTGGGCTTGGACACCAAAATCTTCTAATTTAACACCCTCGGATTTGTATATATGTGAACACATGTGTGTATTCGGTCACAGCATAGACCAAAGCAGAATTACAACGACGAGTAAGAGAAGCGTATAATAGCATAAATTCTGAACAAATAAAATTGGCTACAACTTATACGACACTTATAATTTTATTATATATAATACATTTTGTTTTTAATTATCTTATGTATATTCAATAAATTTTATTTTCTCATTCTCATTTCATCATCATTTCGCTTTTTTATATGCTTTTAAAACTAAAATTGTTTTCAGCGCTAACTATTAATTAAATACTAATTCAAAAGTATATTTTCCGAGAACTACGAATCCTAAAAGAAGCGATAGAGGTAGGTACAGGAACACATATAGCATTTCGATAAAGAATTTATTTCTATATCACATGGGATAAAGATATACACGACATTCCATTTGAAAAGAAATACCTTTAATACTAAGAAATTACGCGAAATTAACCCTAAGTTATGGAACAACCTGTATGATTTTTTTACCGTTTATGCCTTGGTTAAATAGTGCGGTACCTGTATATTTCACAGTTCCCATAAAAACTTTCTACCGTTTACTGCATAGCCGTTACACGCCTTTAATGCATCATACGTTTCTTTGCTTCCTTTACAGAAATAAAAAATAACTTTAAAACGGTAATTGATAAGACAAGATGTTTTACAAAATTGACTTTAAAATGCTTGACAGAATTTAAAAATGTTACAAAAAATATAGGTTTCTATTTATAGTATCAAAGCTAGCCATGACTTTTGAACTAACCGAAAGTGCAGCATGTAGGAGGTTCCTTACTAAATAGATCCTAGCTAACTATATTTAACCTCGAAGTTTCAAAGTCGAGATATAGTTGTAAAATCGAGAACTTTTAAAAGACGGGTTCTGTGAATCATCCTGTATTTACCATAAAGCTTACAGTTTAAACAAAAATAATAGAGAATAAGGAAGAAATCGTGGAAAATAAATAAGAGTTTCACAATTAGAGTTAAAATGACCAATGTAAAATATTCTGAAAAAGAAGTATTACGACGATAGAAGACCCCGTACGTTCATAGTTATTCTATCTCATGATATAATTGTAGTACGCATCTATAAAAGCAGACTTGCTGAGACGTTGAACATAAAGACGTTGCCTCCATGTTAAAGCTGCGGATTGAATATATTGGATGGAAGAAACGATCTGGTTTAGTGTTTGTAACCGCTGGAACTCAATGAAGCCTTGACCCTGATTGTTAGATGCAGCTTTATGACATAATGCAGGATTTATGCAGGTCTAACTCACACTTCATTCTTTAATTTTTTTCTGATGAAGGTCCGTTTCGCTTAAATGGAACAGTAAATCGACAACATTGCAAGTATTGGAGTAGAGAAGCTTTTCACTGGATTCACCCACATACTCAACACTTTCACAAAGTTAATGAATACGACTTTGAATGGTGTATTTGGCTTCAACAACATAGATTTGCTTGTCCTGTTCGTGACTTTTTAAAGAAAAGACTAACTTCACTAAACTAAAATTATTTTTAAGTACTATAAGCAATTAGAGAGTACGGCAATCGGCGGACGCCTGTACGCTTTCATAGCAAACTTGTTCATGAGTAAATTTGAAACATGAGAAAGGACGCCGCATATTTCCCTAGAATTTGGTTTAGATATGTAGATGATATTTCCGCGGTCTTTGATAGTAGGAAAAGTACTATCCCGGATTTCCTCGCGGCATTTAATTCAAAATTCGAAACTATTAGATCCGCAGTAGAGGAAGAAGCGAACGCTCCTGGGTAGTTTCTCAATTAGAAATAACAATTAACTGGAAAGACATCTATAGAAAGAAAATAAATACTGTAGATACATTATGAAGGATTCTAACCACTGTGGACAATACAAAATGGTTACGGTTAGCTTTTTAACTAATCTATTAGTAGAATTTCTATAAGTATAAGTAGGTACAATACAGAGCTTAAATTCATAAAAATATTTTAGCTAAATTTCATAATTTTTCTATGACATTTAGCTAAAAGAATGATAGACACCCGATTCAAGGAGCACATCAGATCTTATCGTATCGGTAGAATTGAGTAGTCAAGTGTAGCACAACATATAAACGAAGCTGGACGCAATATTAAAATAAATATGCTGCGAGGATTAGAGACCATTTCGTTTATTTTTACGTATTTTTCGTATGCAGAGTTTTCTTTGCATTATTCTGTCTTCGGTAGAAAATAGTACGTATTCTCGAAGCAGCTGTCCTGGTGTAATTAAACTTCATTCTTTGAGCTTTTTTTATAAAGTTTGCTTTCCACTCTTTAAATGACACTCGTTCAAAATTTTTGTTATGTGAGATATTCAAATTTTGATGGTAAAATTCAGACAATTAAATGCTGTATTAAATAAAAAAATATGATATTGTCATTTAGAAAATGATCGACGACGTCGTAACTTCAAAGCCAAAATTGAGAAGTGACGAAAAGACTATAGAATGAAGAGATGGTTCCCTCACTAGCAATAACGAAGAAGACGAAAGAAGAATGGGTTCCATATGAGGAAGATGTGGCGCATAAAAAAGCCTGAAAGTGTTCTTTATGAATGCATGAAATAGACGACAAAAAAAAAATACACACACACACCAGATCATCAATTGTTGCTTCTACAGCGCATTAGACCTTAGCAGCTGCTCATATAAAATTACTGAAGCAACGTCTTTTTGATAAAATTTTGCTCTGTATTTTACTTTAGTTTTTTAGTTAATTTTTATCATCCTAAGACACTTTGATATCTAAAGCAATTTAAGAGAAATTCGCTAATCAATTCTTCCAATTCGAAGGACAAAATATCAAAATGATTTTCTTATTACAAAACCTGACATTTTTAGGATGATAAACCTAACATTTAAGATAACTGGCATCAATTTACAGATCATACACAAACACTTAGAAATGTGTTAGTAATTGTTTTATTTTGTGCTTTATTTCTGTTAACAGGCAATGCACTTAAAAAAAAGCCCGCTAATACATTAGTTTTAACGGATTGGATGTTGGGTCTTAATGGATAAAAGTTTTAACTGGTCATGGCAATAGTGAGCGATAATAAAACATGTGAATTAAAACGAGGCAAATCGATAGCGGTTCTATGAATTTTCGCATTTTAAAATTTAATTTCAAGTAATTACTGTTAAATGAAAATTGAAATTAGAATGGTTTGGAAAAAACTGTGCTGCGTTGACATTTGACGTGTTAATTAGAGAGAGAATTTTTCTGCTGTTGCAGAGCATTAGCCCTACGTCTAACTGCAGGGTCCAATGGACCCAAACCTATTATTAAGAGTTGCTTTTTTGTTTTAATTACAATAGAGCTGATGTACTCATTTTCACAATGACACAGCTTTATAAATTTTCCAAAATGGAATTTTCTGATAAATAGTTTTTTCAATATAAAGACATTTTCGTAATTTACTGAAGTGGTCCGATGGATCCATATGCCTTTCACTGTAGAAATGTACATATGTACGTCATACTTTATATTTGTTCGTTATAAAGTCATCAAGTTACTGACGTTGAATCGCCTTTCGCATATTCCCAGAGTTTAGTAGAATGTGAGACTCCCCTTATTATTTTTTTTTTTTTGATTTTGTGACATAGTAGAAATGTCTTTTTGAGGCGTTTTCACGTAGTTGATGTTTGATTTGACGTTTTTAAACTATCTTTACAAATCTTCTGAAGAAACTGACAGCATGATATTACTATGGATCAACTAGATTTTGTGACAATTCTCTTATGGTACAGAAACAATCTAAATTTTCGTTCGACGATGGTTCAAATCACTATTTCAACTTTTCTGGATTCTATCAATTAATTATTTATAAGTTTGATGTGTTCAACTTTTCCTGCAATTTCTTTAGATAGAAATAATGAGCAACACTGTATATACTGGCTACAATTAAAAATGCACCACACCTAAATTGTTGGGATATTTCGGAGTTAGAACCTGTGGATTGCAAGTCAAGACAAAGTACGTAGAGCAGACGCACCCAGAAACGCTTTCAGTTGGTAACATTTTTGACGCAGCAGTTGTGTACTTTTAACTGCAATAGTAGTACGCACTTTTTTATGACGATGGAGAAATAACCGCCACAAAATGTCTTCCAATTAGGAAAGTGACTGAAGTGAACTGATGGTGAAGAAGTCGGAGATGGCAGTGGTGATGATAACTCGTTTTGCAAATCAAGAAATCGATGCTGTAGCCTCTTCTTATTTGAATTATTATTATATGAATGATGAAACAAAGATTGTTTACAAAAAAATTAAAAGAAATTAATTTTTGGGAGCTAAAAAAATAATGTAACGCAATTGAGCAAAAATAATGAGAGGAAAATATTTGGCGTGATAATCAGCCAAAACAGATTTCAAGATATGCCTTGTGTATACCTTGTAAAGTTGATAAGAAGCAATGACAAAACAGCACCAATAAGAGGATGGTTTAAATTATGGAATGTAAGATGCTTATTTACCAAATTAGTGTATAATGGTTGATGAATAACTCACAATCTTCCGAGGAAGCTATCCATTTAGACAATACATTCCATTAAAACCTGTAAAGTATGAACTAAAATTGGCTATTTGCAATGGTGTATGCTGGAAAAAAGTGTGATGAAAGGAAAAGAAATCAAGGGAAGAAGCTTGTGAAGCATGATTATTTCGTATTACCCAGAGAAACGTGAAGATGTAACATTTCTTAGTACCTTGCATTATGAGAAAAAGTTTGGTAGCGATCAATCAAAAGGAAGCGTGGATAATATGGACAAAATAACACAATCATATACTGTGAAGAACATGTCCTCTCTTGTAGATTTTTACAACATGCTAGATATCAAAGCCGTAAATGCATCTATATAATGGAAGTTATTCGAATTACCTGCATGTATCGCATTGACAAAGTGAAAGAACTTTCTAGTCGTTCTAGAAAAGGCACCAACAGTACACAAGGATCCTGAGAAAAGAAGAGAATCCGGAACATCTACTTGCGCGGAGCCTCCAATTAAGAGAATGTATAGTAGTCATCCATCTTAAAAAAATAGAAAACAAGAGCAGTCTGTGTTATATTACTCGTTAGGATTTAACCCAAATATATATCGGAAAAGAATAATACTTATTTATTTACTTAATTATAAATATTATATATAACCCACTTACTTTATACACGTAGCACAAATGGTGTAGAGAAGTTTGTAACATTAGGTATGTTTCCAGATTTATTTCGCAGAACTGCATTCGTCGTGATGAAGAAATGTTCTTATATTTTGAAAATTACTGTTCGACATCAACGGATGTGAGATACGCATAATTAAAATAATCTTTATAAATAGATAATGTGTCAGATGCACCATCACCAACAATGTAATTTCCTCGTATTTTTTCACAACGCACATATTTAATCAATCAAAAGGAAGCGTGGATAACATAAAAACATGTGAGGGTGAAAACAAGAACAGTTTGTGTACGTTGCAAAAATAATATGTGTGGTGAATATTTAGCCTGTTACCTGTAAAAAATGTACTTAACTAACTTAACTATTCTGTCCTAAGGTTTGCAATATTTACTATTACCATCATTTAATACTAGGGCTTCCGTTTATTATTATAAAAGTGTCTTTTCTTTAAGTCCAATAAATATGAAATAAACCAAAATTGATTCTATTCTTATTTGAAAATGATCACACAATTTCAATGCAAACATATGAAGACTTTCCTCGTGTAGTTCCAATGGACCCGCGAGGTAAGTAGACTGAGGGTTAATGCAACTTGAAATGTTGGTCAAGGATACCAAACGACAAATATATATGGGAAAAGAGTAATGCCCGTTTATTTATTTAATTATAAGTATTATATACATATAACCTACTTACCTTATCTACGTAGCACGAATAGAATGAGATTGCGGAAAAGTTTGCAACATTAGGTATATTTCCAGACTTGTCTGTTCTTCGAGAAGAAATGTTTTTATATTTTGAGAACGACCGTTCGACATCTAAGCGGTTGTAAGACACGCACAATTAACATAACCTTTATAAATAGATAATGGATCAGATGCACCATCACCAATTTGCATTAATCTAGTAAAGTCAGAGTCTTTATAACTTCCCCGAATATTTCCACAATACACATGTTTTTTATATCGCTTGTAGCACGCAGCAATGCGTATACTTCGATGACAGTTTACACTGACTCCACAAATGACGTTGTCATTTGTGAAGTTTTTTGACATTTTTCTATCGCGTCAAATAAACCCGCATACTTGTCATGAATAATTATTATATATATTTCAGCGGAAGTATCTTGAAATCTTATTTAGCTTAATACCTGCAGCTTCGTCAGGATTAAATTGTGAAGCAAATTATTTGTTCGAACAATTTTGAATAATAAAAATTTGCCTTCAACTATGATCGCATCGGCCATGGCGTGAAAGTCGGCTCTCGTGGTTCTCGAATTCGTTTTGAAGATTTCAAAAACGTTTTCCATCCACCTTTGGAGAACATTTGCGAATTGTATTGCACGATATGTTTTATATGCTTACACGCTTTACATGCTTTACACGTCACATGTTGCTCAAATTCCTGTTTAAGAGAACGGTTCACCCAACGCATTGTTGCTGCGACACCGCTCGTAAACATCAACTGTTGCAAATGCATCCAGCACTACCCTCGCAAGCGCTTCACCAGCATGCGTTTGCAATGTTGTGCTTGTTATTAAGAATGAAATGTTCGGTTAAAGGGCTTCTAGTATACGCACCATAGCATGTACAATGGAATTTTTTCTCGATCCGTCGTTTCGTCCACGCTTAATCGCAGCCGTCTCTCTTTAAGTACGGCTTTGATCTTCTCTTTGTTATCTTCGCGCACAGATGGCAAATACCTGCGCAGTGTTGTCCGAGATTGTGGTCCCAAGTTGAAATTGTATTTATTCCAGATGTCGTGAAATGGCGAATCCAATCGGCGAAGTTGCCACCCAGATTCGAGAAATTTAGGCAGTAAATCCAACATAAATTGCTCTCTCGACGGCACATCACTTTCTTGATGTCTGTGCTGAATACTACTAACATGCTTTGTACAATCGTAGCTGTGCCAGCAGAATAATGGTTTATCGCACTATTTTGGCACCATCATAATATAAATCCGGAAATTCGCCGATATACCTTGTACATTTTTAAGCGATGTTCGCTTTCCGTGCTTCTGTATGATTCCACTCGCGTGAAAATCCAAGATGAACTAACACAAAACGTAACTGCTTCGCTTCCTGGGTTGCGCGTGATGTTTTGGATGTTACATACTGGAATACGGTCCTGATTGCAGACGTTGTATCAAAAGGTATTTATAGTTAAAAAGAGCAGACGCTGAAACTTTAAAACCAATACCAGTTGCGTTGAATAATATAATTGCCGTGCTTTATCTTGACTTGTAGTCCACAGATTTCAGCACCATAACACAGTCGAATGGTTATGATTAAGTCTATGGTAGACTTCATTTGGTAATAATCCAGCCACGTTTGAAGGTGGCTAATTTTTTATAAGGTGCACGTTCTCGTCTGCGAGTTATCACGCACGATTGCTCCATTAACATCAATTACCTAGCAATACCCAGAGGTTACGTCACTTTAGTGAGCGTCCAGCCACTGGATTATGCATTGCTCATACCATTTATAAACCCAATACCATTTACGTTATATTGCCAGCACCATCAATACCCCTATTTACAAATTGCCGAAGTATCTTCCTAATCTTCTAAAATCCCACGCTGGACACAGCCTGTGTCCAGCGTGGGATTTAGAGCAACATTTTCATTAAAACCTTCTAACATTTCCTCAAGAAAAGAGTGGATGATAGATACTGGTGATTTACTTATCAGCTTTGGTGTTGAATTCCTATTCACCAAAGTTCCCATACCAGACGCGGTATCCATTATTAGAGAGTTCCTCATCTTCAATGACCAACCGGAAGGTTTGCCTGACTTGGTTGAAACTTCTTTTTCTTCTACCTGCTTCCAATTTCATGATAAGTATTACAAGTTTGTCTTTCGTTGTGGCCAATACCTTCATGGGAGCGTTTGACCATGAAACCCACAATCCTAAGCCAAAGTGTTAGTATAGGTACGTCGACGAGACTTTTGTTACTTGGTCTCAAATGGTCAAATGGTTATCTTCGCAGATAGATTTCTCGATATCTGCGGTAATAAGTGCGGTAATATCAAGTCTCTTATCTAAAAGGCCATTTCCATATCTGAATCCAATTTTTTTTGGATAATCGTGTTAGTGTTTGATCTGTATAACATTATCTATATGCAATCATAGAATCCTCTTTGCCAGTATAATCACAAAACTGGTTTGCATGGATAAAAGTGATAAATGTTTAAGTAAGATCTCCGTTTCTCAAGGTTTTCACGATATGATATATTCTCAATTTAACTTCTAACAAATGACGTTCGAGATTAAAGAAACAAAAAAACAGCAAATTTTTTTCTCTAAACTTTATTTATTTAATCTTGCGAAGAAAAATTGAAACGGCATTTTCAGTTACTTGGTATTATTTTGAAGTTAAAGTATGTTCCAAATGGCTGCTTTAACTAGTGAGTCGGGTCTGGGACAAATTTAAATCCGATGCCACTTCACACATAGATATTGATCAAACTTTACACTGTTAGAGAGGTGATCAAAAAGGGCATTGAGAATGTTTTTAGTTTAGGCTAAATAAAAGTACTACAGGTAAAAAAGAAAGTGAGCTTTTTTAATTTTTTTAAATTAAATCTCGCAAACATCATTTGTGACGAGTACATTTTCGCTTTGGGTACATAATAAATACAAAATTTAGCAACTTTATAAAATTTGAGCCTACCCTCTATTCGAATCCCCTCTATCGAAGTTGGCAGTAAGAAATAAATATTATTTACACAAGCTTATCTTACTCTATTGACGTCTGGATACGAGCGAAAGTGTATTACCGTAAAGAATTGACATGAAATTGCAGCATTAATATTGCTTTCGTTGAAGATTCATTTAACCTTCCACGAAGCAGCATGGTGAAAATACGTGCTTGTACCTGGAGAATGATCGTTCATCTACTAAAGTAATATTTGTGTATTTGAAATACTTCTCGTAGCTTTTACATTCGAATATCATTTATACGTTGACTTATAAATCTCATCCCTTGCAAATTTTGATTTTTATTTAGGACAGTAGTAAATCTTCGAGCCTCGTATTACACTATATGATCCATCAAGTTTGCCAGGGACTTTTTGATATTATTGACGATGTTAAGTGTTTTGTATGTATGTCTACTTTGAAAATTATCGATCCAACCTCTCGACATTTGAAATGACAAAATCTAGAAAATTAGTCTTAATTTAAATTGAATTATTGATTGCGTTATTACAGAAATATAGGGTTTAAAGGAATTCGCCGTTTCTACCGTATCAATAAAATTTTGCAATACACTTCTGAAGATTGCATGTAGAAATTCCTTTTTTGATTAGAATCCTTTGATTATCCGCAATTATAAGAGTTTCAAGAGACCATCAGCTATCGACATGAAAACGCACAGTTTTGAAGGTGGATCAAATATAAGAGGTTTTTGCATTAGATTGCTTAATATTCGGCGGAGCACATAACCGCCTGGAGGAGTAATGCCCGGAGATGTCAGGAGTGGAGAGAACGATCGTCTCATCAATTCTATCGGTCAGTACGGCAATGTCTGAAAAGCCGCTGTGGCCATTAATTGTGCAACGCGTTATTATTAATTTCTCGCTCGCGAGGGCACGAAACCGGCTAAGCTCTGGGAGATCAACGATTCAAAGAGGAGTGGAAGAGTTCATACGCAACTAGCTTCTACCGAACCGCTAGGTGAAATGTATATGTTATATATAAATGTATAAATGTATGTATACTTTTATTTTTTATTTTTTGAAATAAAAAAAATTAAGTGAAAGCCACTTTTATATTTGATTTGCCCACATATATTGTAGTACCTCACTGAATAAATTGAGTAAGAGGTATCGGATGCTGCCGCAAGTTCCGCTGTACCTACATATACCTAAATCACGTCCTCTTTAGTTCGTGCAGTATCAGTGAAGCATTGCAACATTAAAAGTATTTTTCGTAAATCTCGTTACATCTCCTTGCTTATTAAAATAATGACATAATCGCCTGTTATTTCCAAAATATCTATTCGCGAAATTTCGTTCATTCCCGACAATATTCATAAGCAAAGTTCACTTTCCGTGCGCTTCACTAAAGACAGACTCGTGTTTACTCGACTCAAAAGAATGGGTTCCCGTTGCCTACCGGTTTCCCCTGAGAGTCGACAAAATACGAGGTTCCTTTATCCATGAGGGATCCAGGGATCCCTAGCATCTAAGCTGTTTCTTTCTGGGATTTCTGAGTGCACTTCAAGGTAATAAAGCGTTCTTCCGATGCTGAAAGGTTCTCGGGCCAGTTACGGTAAACTATGATGTAAACTTCTTCCTTTCCGAGAGTTTGGGAAAAATTTCATTTAAATCGTTTTTAACATTAAGTTGTTAATGAAGTGATTCCCATTTTACTGAAATCGGACACTTGGATTTAAATTATTGTCTATTAGCTCATCGACTTTCTTATCATAGGAAATAGTAGCTTAAGGAATGAAACAGTTTGATTCTGCAATAAATCGAAATAGAAGCGACAATAAGCTCGGCACAAATTTCTGCCTATTTTAGTAGTCTTTGAGTACGGCGTTGGATCATCTGAATGTTCGTGGGATTGGCATTAGCAATTATCGCCATCAACAATACTATTAAGAGAAAATTACGTAATTTTGTCAATAATACATAAAATTCAAGTCTTCTCTATGGTTTGTAAGAGCGAAACTTTCTTTCTTTCCGAATCTACCGATTTAAAGAGAATTGATGTTTAAAAATTATGGATTTTCTGTGGCTTCTAACAGCACGTCCAATTTTTGGTCCTCACTAGTTACAAACTTTCCTCGTTCAATTTTGGATGATCCGTCTCACTAAAACGCTTCAAAGTTTTACTCACGTTGGTTTTCTATTTGAGTTTTCTTAATCGAAAAAGACGTATATTGTTCTGTTGTCTTACGGTTACTATACATAAGGGTCATTAGAATTGTTTTTATCTCCGTCTCAGTTAAAATGATATTTATACCCAATAAACAAACTTTATGAATGTAGTAAGAAGAAGGAACTAGACGAATTTTTATAAATATTATAATTAGTCAAAGTAGCTTTATCAAACAATTAAAACAACATTTCTCTTTCAAAAATGTAATCATGACGTTATACATCAGAAATGACATTTTTTCATCCATAACTCAAAGCTATTCAAAAAATTCCTCAACCAACTGTTATACATATAAACATATACACGTTGGGTAACACACCAATTTGTGCGTTGAATGTATTTGAACAGTAGAAGCTCTAAAATATGTAAAAAAATACAACAAAACTCGTTGATTTATTTATTATATTATTTATTTTTAAATTAATAGTGATTAGTGTTGCTAAACTCTGACAAGAGATATAGGAAAAGACATATGTTTTCTCCATCTCGTTTGTTCGCGATATCGGTAAGAGTTAAATAAGCTGAAGCCGAATAAGATGGTGTCTGGTGTAATAAGAAGCTCCCAGCGCTACAAATGAGAATAAGTTATGATATCGTATTGTATTAGCGATCGGAACATCAATAATAGCAATTCTGTCTTTAGTTCGGTTATCTTTCGTATTTCGCTACATACGAATCTGATCCCGTAACAACAATAGATCTATTGTAGTGTCCGTTGGATGTCTTTTCGGGCAAGCTAGATTTGTTTGTTAGAAATACAAATAGAACGTAATACCTGTCGAATTAGACGATTTTGAAATTCAATATAATTATAGATATTTGATAAGTTTTTTATATTCCAGAAGTAAACGAGTTCAATGCTAGGCGAGTTGAATATAATTGATGAATCACACAATTGATCAAAAATACACTGTTGATATGCATATGTACATCCTTTTGTTGGAATTTTAGTAAATATAAATATTCGCGTAAGTTACAATCGCCTTTCAGACAATCACAATTCGTTTCTTCTATTGTCTCTTCGTTTCCATTCCTCCCTCGTTTAAACTTCGCCTAAAAAGGTCTAATCCTCATTCCTCGTCCTGGTTAAACTGCTTTTCTAGGAACTTTTTAACATATTGCTTTTCTAAATATGTTACATTTAATTCTTTCCAAGGTTGCAATAGTTATAGCAGTTATAAATTTTAGTCTTTAGAACGTATTTGAGATTAATTTAGTTATATATAGTTATTTATTTTATTTTATTTTACCTTTCACCAAAAAGAGGTTGAGTTTAAAGCAAAACCTTTAAAAATTGTTTCCTAATCTTCTTAAGCCAGTCTTTCTGCTGAACGTGATCACAACAAACTTGGACAGATTCGACCCGTGGTCAGAACACGAATCAACAAATTGTTCGATATCTTAATGTATTTTTGTCCGCGCTTTATCGATTTCATTAAGTATAGCGTATGACCCAAAATTGATCCTTGAGGAACTCTTGAGTTGGTATGTAATGCATGTGATTTAACAGGGTCTATACTTCGGCCTGACTTCCTTTACTGAAATACCGCGAGAAAAACTCACGATTGCAACGTCTAATATATAGCGTAGAATACTTAAGAGTCCTTCGTGGTTAATGACGTCGAAAGTCTGAAAAGTCAAGCGATATCAACTTCTCGATTTTGCCTGCATCAGTAGCTTTTAATTTCGTCACAAATATTTAAAAGGCCACAGTCTTTTATAAATACCAATTGTTTGTCGGGCGATATATTGCTTACAGATGCTCTTATCATTTAGAGCTTATTCAAGGATCTTTGCTAATACTGGCAAGAGAGTTTATCTTACTAAGAAGTATGATATGAGCTAATTTCCAGCTGCCGAGGGAAGCAGAACTTATAATACAAAAGTTGATCGTGTTAGCAAATTCCGTTATTAAATGAGGAAAGCATAAAATAAGCATACCTTAACTAATATTGTCGGATCCAATGGCTGTAGTTTTAATATCACAAGAAATATTCAAAACATAAGACTGTGATGTTGGAGTAAAGTTAAACGTTCAAAGTGAAAGATTTTTTTAAATTAGTTTTGTAGAAATTTAAAAAGAAATCTAAAAAGTTAAAATTTATCACTGATTTAGAAACAGAATTTATGAAGAAACTATTTAGAACGTCAGTATTACGAAGTTCTTTGTCGAGCTCATTAAATAGTTTGCATTTTGCATATTAATAGAATTACGAGAGATGTCTACGTTTAATTCTAAGGCATTTGTAATAGTTCCAGGTATCCGTAGAACCCGTACTCTTAAATTTTTGTCTCTTAAGATCAAGTATTTAATATTATCAGTAATCGATCGACTTGACATTTCTACAGTAGTGATTGGCGCAAAAAATAAAACAAAAGTACGATTGTATTATTATAGAAAGCTAATTTCTCATTAATAGAATCAAAGTCCTCGGAGGCACTGCTGGTAAGTGACCTATAAATGTATCTTAATTGAAACATTTTAAATTTCTAAATGTTTTAAACAAAGGATATATTGATTCAAATGGAGTTCTTCGTTATTCTAGCTAATTAATCCATAATTCGTATTAAACTCAAACTATTCAAAGTACTTTGAAATTTTATTGCCGCAAGTATATTTAAAGCTGGTAACTTCGCGTTAAAATCTCCGATACATATGACAATATTGTAATTCAATAAGATAGGAGGGAGAAAGTGGCCTCAAACTGTTTTAAAAAATTCAAAAGTTTGGAAGTTGCAGTTGACAATGTATGACAAACAATACTCTTCGTTCTGTACCTGTCCTGTTGTATATGTCCTGTTATTTTTTTTTTTTGTAAACTTTAAGAGTTTGCATTTCCATCTAATAACATTATCATAATATTTTGAAATCAATTAATACAGTGTTGCTACGTCCACAAGGATGATGACAGTGAAAAACAAAAATCACATTTTGCAAAGACGAGGTGATGTTCTATTTGTTTTTGTGCCAATTAATCGAACGGCTCTCGTAGATGGAAATAGCCAGCTGATAGTGATTGTTATGAAATACTTTATGTAGATTTAAGAGTAGGGAAAGATGCAAATGCTCGTAACAATTTCCGTCATTCACTTCCGTGAAATTAATACAGAACATTAGTGTTCGTATAATGCGACTGTATTATGTAGAAACGGACAGAAAAGAAAAAGACACCGAATAAGCTTCCTCTGTTCGTCCCAATGGTTTGTAAATCACTGGACTGCGGTCAATTCGCACGGCCGCTCGTTCCACTATAAATCTGCCAAATACACAAGTCGGTCAGCGTCTCACCGTTTCACATTTACACTGACCGGTGGCGCCCGGACAAGGCGCAACTATAAATTCCCTACTATCCACCATGTTAAAAAGCCCTCAAGCAACAGAACCTAATAATTGCAAATTGAAGACGTGCCATTCCCATCTTTCGCAAACTGACGATCGGTAATGTAAATTAGAAATTCAATCAGACGCGGAGGCTAAAAATAAAAGGCACTTAATTAAACGTAAATGTTTAAGTCCTAATTGGCTACGAGCGATGCCACCTAACCCACGCATGATTTCAATTTTCGCTTATTAAATTATCTTACGCTTCTGGTCTTTTTAGAAAAAGGTCGTACATTAATCTCTTGAAAGCCTTATTTGCATTAATTATGTCGTCATACATCTGTTTCCTCTAAAAGTTTAACAGAGCTATACAGAATGATTTGGTGGGCTTAATATGAACGTTTTCGTCTGATCTTATCCAGGTATGTTTTGCCAGTACATGTCCTTTTGATTTTCTTTCTGTTCTATAGTTTCCTGTTTTAGGTGATCCTTTTGTAAACCACAGTAAAGGTTTAAATAAATGAAAGGCCTATTCGATGTTACTTTGACCAGCTTATGGGCCTTTTCATTTCCTTTAATCAATTTCTTCTGTACTTAAATAAGAGTCTTTCGTGTTATACACAATTATTAGGTTAGAGGATTAAAGGATTTTATATTTATTAGTTTTTATGAATTTATAAAAGTCCTATTTCAAATGTAATATCTCATTTTATTATTACTTTAGGTGTTGCCTAACTTGTTCTCCTTACGTTGTGCGGAGCGCATGTTATAACATACGAAAAGGAAATACTTATATTAATTAATACCGAGAATGATTATTTTAATAATTAGTGCACGTTTATGCTATCTTGCATAATAAAAATATTAATTTACACACAGCTGTAAGCCCAATAATTACTATATTGAATACACAACAGCTTTTTATCCGCTGGTGCAAATTTAATTCTACGAAATTACAAGCAACGATAAAAACAACCTAATATCACACAGTACGTAATACTTGACCGCCCACAAAACATCCATCTCACGTAGTAGAGCGCCCAAGAATTTCAGAGTAATATGCTGCTCTGCAATTATATGAAATCCATATTCATTAAGCAGCATGCAAGTAATATATTTAAATAAGCTTACTCGTTCGTTGTTTCGCCTTCCGAACACCGGAACGAACCCTACCACATTTACACCCAGTGCTGTAGATTTTCGTTGTAAAGAATATCTTGCAACAGGCTTTAAATGCGGCGCCCTCTTTGAACGTTAGCAACACAATATGTAATTTGCGATTTCAATCGACTACAAAACACTTTCGGGATAATGAGTAACTTTTGAAAATGAAAAGGACTGTTCGCGATTCAAAAGCTGCAAGAACTATTAAAACACGAGCTACATCACCTAGATGTCAGGCGTAAACGAGTAAACAGATCCTGTCAACGAGATCCAGTGCACTAACACAATATAAAATTTGCTCTTAATATTTCTATACCTTTAACCTTGCCGTTCATAGTTATTTTATTTTGGGCTTATTATTCGTTCTGAAACTCCTGAGGATGTCCACTACTTACTAAAATAAATAAAGTATATTTAATGTTTATTGCATTTTTACATACATAATTATTCATTAAATAGTAATTTTAAAGGATTACTATTAAATTAATATGAACAAGTGTAGGTACACTTTATACACAATCGGCGTATTTTAAATGAACAAATAATACTAATGCTATTCGTTGATACGTGAGATCCATCGTTATTGCTAAAGTGAGAAACTGCTATAAATCCCGTTCCATTCAGAAAGTGCTATCATTTTCAGAAATATTAAACCATTGGTTTAGTAAGCTCCTAAAATGGAATGCATCCAGTTTTAGTCATAAATTGAGGATTAATTGACTTCAATAAGACGTAAGTAGTTCTTTGAAGAACGAGTTTTCAGCATACAGAGAACTCAAAGGTTTTTCACAGTGCCGTCAGAAAAGTGAAAGTGAGAAGCTCAAGCATTTACAAGGGAAAACCGAGATCCCTCAACCTGAAGTTTCTGAAACTGAAAGAGTAGAATGGTACAAGTAGAACTCACCATTTTTTTTAGCGGCTGCTCGAATTTGGATAGCTACAATAATGGAAAAACCTAGTTTATCGTCTTGCATAACTCGTTAACATATTTTGCGAAAGCTTTCTTCCGTACGCAATGTATCCTGCGTTACTACGACGAACGGAATATTTCATCTGTTGGAAGGTTGAAGTGTTGTAAACGAAAACAATCGCAAGGTAGCAGGTGGACTTACCAAAAAACAAGTTCAAATCATCGAAACGAGAGATGCATCGGAGAAATAATTTTTGAAAAAGTAAGGTATTTAAATGGCAGTTGCATGAGAGGTGGTCCTTATCCATTGCCTTTATAATTTTAGTTCGTGGAATATTCAATCATGGTAGTATGTTGAGACAATGAAGAGCCTATTTCTTTAAAATGGGTAATGCTAAGTAGAGTTAGGGCATACTGCACCGTTACTTTTTGGTACTGTTGAGGCTGTCGGTGTAATTCTAGTGTGATCTAATGGCAGTTTCAAATACTAATCTCGCCATTTAGATGGAACTGTACCTCGTCAGCGATTGTCAATCCTTAACCCTTCAAAGCGGAGAATTACTTTTTGCTGATAAACTTGTTTTAGTAATGAGCATTGTTAAATTAGGGCCAGAAGACGTGTAAAAATGTTTAGAAAAATCTAAGCAGAGCCATTTAGGATGTAGGGGATGAACACTTGTTGAACACTGATAGATACAGCTGTCTTAGAATGGCAAATATAATATTTGTAAAGAAATATATTTGCAAAAAAAACTAAGCATATTTGCTAACAAAGTAGAAATACCTTCGCAACACGCTCAATGTGGAATTTCTCATTTGTAGACGAATAACATCTTAATCCGGCAAGTTAAGTGAAAACCCGTAATTATCAATATATGTACATAGAAACGCATCAAGTGCTTGTACACATAGTACTGACTGAGTGTTTTGTTGACTAACAGATAAATTCAATTCATCAGCTATTATTTGACAAACCAGATGAAAACCCAAACTCTAAAGGTATGGCAGCAAACAGTTACTGAAACCGGACGCAGTTTACCCAATCCAACAGATTTTCATTCGTTATGTTAATAGTAAAGCATGTTACGGCCCATTCATAGCCAAATGACATTATTAGCAAATTTACAACGTCTTGTGTATGTTTCTTAACTTCTAGAATACATTAGATGTATTGGTTGCAATCTCTATCCAGTAAAAACGTGAAAATCAAAAAAAGTTTGTCACAACGTTTTCTTAGATTATTAAGCGCAACATCCACTTAGCTTACATATTTTTTACCCGCCCATCTATAGGGTTGTTTTTCATTTTGTCCACGACACCTTGTTAATACCGTCATGGTTACAATGATTTTTCTTGTTGAAAAAAAAAATTCTACAGATGTACAGGGTGGGCCCAAATTGGATAATTTTAATAGGAAACTTATATTTCTAAAGGAATTAAACAAACACTAACCCAAGCTTCTGGAGGTCCATTTTAAAGAGAAATCGATTGGTGAAAACCCTATTTTTATATCTTTCTTAACATACATAGCGTTTTCTTAAAATGTGCGATTTTGAAAAACCCTTGTAACTTTTTTATTTGTGAAGATACTTGATTTATATAAAAACTATATTAGGGCGCTTTTTGACAGACACAAAGAATTATAGGAAATTGCTGTTTTGAGTAAAACTGTAAATTACCAAACGTATTAATATGTTAACTTTCGTAGACGAAATACATTTAAATCAATCGGAATTCGTTTAATTCGACAATAATTGCATCGGGAATAAGACCGATACATTGCCCGGCAAGGTCACCTGATCTATTGGATTTTTTTTTCCTTTGGGAAAGAATTAAAAATCTTATATTTAAACATTCTCCCAATTCAAAACAGGAATTACAAGCTGCAGTTTTGCAAGCGTTCGACTCTATCTCCGCTTGAATTGATAAATTCAGCTCAGAGTTTAAGAAAACGGTGTCGATTATGTTTACAACAGAACGGCGGATAATTCGAACAATTGCTATAATGTATCATGTTTACGCATTTTTTAGTAACAAAAGTATATTCTGTAAAAATTTCGTTTAGATATGTCGGTAAAAAGTTTAAAAACCAACTTATTTTAGTTCTAGTCATGATTAATTCTAAATTTTCAATACATCCTGAATTTTCACCGAATAAACCCTATTAATTCCTTATCAGTAATGTTATTTATTAATGCTTTCCTTAGTTTAGTTTGTTTGAATTGTTATTCATAACATTTAATATTAAAACAATTTTTTTTTCTGCCTTGTCGGAATCTTTTATTTGCTTATTTATGACCATCCACAGCCATCTTAAAATAATGTGAAAAGAAAAAAAAACATAATTTAAAAACTGCTTAAGCAAAATATCAAGTGCGTTATATCATTCTAAAGGAAATTTTATATGCTGTTCAAAAGTGTAAAAATATACAGGGTATTCCATATAAAAAAACACAAGTATTGATAATATCTCAAAAAATATAAGTTTTAGAAAAGAAAAAATTAGAGCATAGGATTCTGCACCGAAAAGCGCCCTAATATAGTTTGTATATAAATCAAGTATTTTCACAAATAAAAAAGTTACAAGGAATTTTTAAAAATCGCACATTTTAAGATAACGCTCTGTATCTCTTATATTAAGGAAGATACAAAAATAGGGATTTCACCAATCGATTTCTCTTTAAAATCGAGCTCCAGAAGCTTGGGTCACCCTGTACAGAATTTAAACTGTTAAACAGGAATCAAATATCTTTTCCAATACCTTTATATAGTGCTGGTACTCAAGTCGGTTTCACTGTCGTTGAGCTCACGGCTTCTCCACTGCTTATTGCTAGTAATCTTGTGGATTCATTTCGTTGGACTCTGTATTATAATCAAAGGTTAATTCATTCATTCAAAATATATTTTTACCATGCTTCGTTGTGGATCAATGATGAATGAAAAATTATAATTATTTATATAGGCAAGGTTTAATATAGTCGCGTATTATGCCAATTGCAGTCAAGAAACATTTATCCTTCTAAATGTTGACATTTGTTTAATGGGCTTCCGAAATTTATCTATTGCTTTCAATTACAGAAAACGTAGCTGTTAAGCTAATGTCATATTAAAGTTCAAATGAAATTCTAAAATTTAAAATAGCATTTTTCTCTAATCGGTTAAAAATTGCTTTTTAACTTTGATAAATATTATACCTTATTTACTCCAGTCACACCACACACGGTTTCATTTAATCAGATGCAAGTGAAGCAGTGCTAGTATTTCTTTCTTTTGATGATCGACAAAACCAACTACCTGAAGACACAAAAAGAATATAAAATATCGTCTTTTGCAATGGTTTACATAACATACCTTTAATGTTTATCGTACTGCTCAACATCCTTCTCGACGATTATTCATCAATTAGATTTTTTCCCAGCGAAAGGGAAAATCCTTCTTAACTGAGGCCCAACCCTAAACGAAAATTTTAAACCGGTCACTTATTAAACAGAACCCAAATATACAATTAAAGGAGCGAAATTATAATTTATACTGACCATTTTATTTTTTTTGTTAATCGCTCACCACTTACCGAATAATGCGTTGCTCTATATTATGTTAATACCTTGACTGCATCAAACCAAATGAAACCAACGCCTGAAACAATCTGCAAATACTGCAACGTACAGCCGCGATTGTAACCTATTCCATATATGCATATGTGCAGGAAAAATTTCTTTTGTTTGACATAGTATATGTATCATTAGCTGTCTCTAAATCTAGATACAGAAATTTGTCTTCAATGATAAAGGAATATTATTTTTCAAAACATCAAGGCGCAGTAAAAAAATTGCAAAAAATGCAAAAAAAATACTAATACTAAATAAACGTACCTCCACATTTAGCTGCGAACCTACGCTAACATTTGCCATAATGATTAGGGACAGCCTTTTATTGCTTTTTTGGATGGATTGTTTCATGACCGTACAGTTTGCACATTATACACTGCATTCATTAAGGCGAATGATGAATTTCCTGTGTTAGTAACAGTCCTTCGTAACCAAAATACGTACGCTCTGCACTGAAATCTCTAAGGTGCTTCAAATATAAATATTTGCTTTATCCGGTTTACATCTAATTTTCATATATAAATCGCTTTCAATGTCATCATTATAGGTTATGGTGATCAAATAAATTAATTATCGCACGATACTTTTCCTTTCAAACGACCATTTTAGCGAGTAAAATACAGTTTTCTACTGAATTCTACCTAAAATAATGAAAATATCGTTATTAAAGTGCGATTCGAAGCGTACGAAATAGCTACGTTCGCAATCGATGTTAATGAACCATGCTGGCGCGTGAAGTTCGAATAGATGGAAAGCGGATTCTCGCTTCGTCTGGTAACAGCCCGCTCTCGCTGGAAACGTGGAGTTTTTGGTCCTCTTCGCTTCTAAAACACGACAAAAATAACGTTACATTCCGCGAATCTGAACACGCTGGGACGGCCATTTTGTATGTTATTACGCTGGCCACAACTTACACGTTTCAAATGGGGACAACTCAGCATTCGTAGTTATATTATCGCTTCCAATATTCGATAATCTCGCCTGCGGTTACGCATTTTCGTCAGAGGTCTCGCCTGAAAGCGTAAAACCGATTAATTTCTCGTCAAACCATCTGTCACTGTCAACCTACCGCTTTCTCGTGTCATTTTCCGAATAACTAATTTAATTTATATTTTTCAAGTAACAAATCCTTGAAAAAGTTTTGGATTTGCTGCGTAAAATAACGATGAAGATAATCTTGCCATAAACGACGAAAAAAAAAAGTGCTCTCGACGTGGATTCGAACTGCATCGCTTATAGCATAAACGGTTCTCACCCCGTACCCTTAATAAACTCGTCCGTACTAGCTTGACTGCAATCCGATTTATATAATGAGTATTTATATTCATCCTTAAGTAAAGTTTCAATTTCAAATTTAGAATAAAAATTCTTCGGAAGTGGATTCTCATAAAGGCGATCCCATTCGTCAGAAAGCCATCTCTCGTCGCGAGAACGCGGAAAATTCCCATTTTTTTTTTCTCTGGTATGTTGATAATTCAACCTGACGCGACTACCGTTGATTGCGTTGTGTTTTTTCACCGGGGAGTAGGGACTCGCCCGGGCTCGTACTCGCGTTTATGTCCGAACCCACGAAACGAAATCGAAAAATCGCTTCAGGCTAGGCGCTGCTTTGAGGACGTCGCTCGCCGTACGAACCATTCGCGCGTCCCTTCGGAGAGGTCTAGATAGCGAATAACGATGGATAGCTTTTCCGAAAAAGGTCCTTTTCGCCGACCTCGCGGCTCCCTCGCCATCATAACCGATCGCATTTTTAACCGAAGACGGGCTTAGAGGCGTAGGGAGGGAAAATAAATTTATAAATCGGAGTTCGGTAAAATAATTACCATTCTTAAATTATGAAAATATATTGGAGAAACTACTTCTTCTTCCTCCTCGTTTTCCGAAGATAGAAGACGAAGAATTTTACACGCTTGTTCGACAGACCATTCATATTGTTCGGTTCAAAAGCGAGTTACGATAAACTTCCTCTTCACTACTTTGGTGTAAGCTTTGGAAGTATCATTCTTGTCTTCTTGTCAATATCATACTGGACGAAGTGGTAGGGGAGTTGCGCGAAGTAACATTGCGGTATTTTCATAGCGCGATGGGGCAACTACTGGTGGCAATTCTTGGTGTCACGGAGGAATTTACCCTACAAACGGAGTAAAACTTCTTTCCAACGTAAAAAATAGCAAGGACTGTGCGATAGTGTAGCATGCAACGCAAAAGTATCGGTACACTCTGCACCACACAAGCTTAATTAATTAACCTGGAGCAACTACTTCCAGGATGCGTCGATTCTCATTTTCAGCCGTTGACCGAATGATGTAAAAAAAAATTCCAAACCTAACATGCTTGTTCTCTTCCTGTTCTCGAGGAAACATATTATTAGAAAATACTTAGTTTTGCTGTTTACACACCCTAAAATTAAAACATGCGAAAAATACGTTAACTTAATTATGTTACTCACATTATCAAAGAGGTTCCAATTCGTTAGACAAAAAGGCTATGATCAATAATCATAGTAAGGACTGTGGAGCCGTATGGCAAATAGTACCAATGTATCGGCACATTCCGCAGAACATAGATTTAATTAATTAATCCTCGGGAATAGGGACAGAACAGATTGAGAGGTTTTTTCTTACGTCATACTGTTGGCAATGAGATCGACGAATCCTCGAATCAGCTGTCTCGAGTTAATTAGCTTGTGTCGTGCGAACTGTATCGATAGTTTTGTGTTGTTTGTTTCTTTAATACAATGAGAAAATTTTCCTGTTGGATTTAATGCAATTGTGTTTATCCTTACGCAACTGCACGTTAACTATTGTGACAACTACTGTGCGCATTAGATATAATTCCTTTTTGTTGCAAGCCCGGATTTGACTAAGATTTAATGCAAGTGCTATACCTACGCTTGCATTGCTTACAACAAAGTGACGTATCTTTTATAATGCCATGAGTTACAATCATCATGTGATATGACAAAGATATATATTTTACATACATAATTTACGCTTGATTTATTTAAATTTTAAAATAAAAGCAATATTTAAGACAGTATCGCTAATTGCTAGCTAACTTTGGTGCAGTTCATCTATAAATTGCAAAAAATGTTCATTAATGATAGATAAATTCTCCTATAGATGCACATATAATTATTTTTTTTATTAACAAATAATTCAGAAATCAAGAAATAAGGATAAAAAAATATCGTGGAATTCAAACTAGCAAGTTTACATATTTCATAATGGATTCAAATCATTCATGTTTAGTCCATCTTTAGGTACTCCACAGGGTTCGAATTTGGGTCCATTATTATCCAGTCTCAATGTCAATGATTTACTTGCTTCTGCAGCTTGATCCATTTTAACCTATCCAGATGATTTAAAAACATTTGTGCTTATTAAGAACCGGAATGACGATTTTATGCTAACCTTAAAACGATCATCGATTGGTTTGCCTCAAAACTGGTATCAAGGTTCCTTCGACTTACTCCATTAACAGCCATGCACTTCCGAGAGATAATGAATTTTGTGATCTTGGAGTGAGCGTTATTAGTCGTTTGTGCTTTGGGCCGCATATCAAGCAACTCTTGTAGTTCCGCTTCGAAAGTTTTAGGCTTCACACTGTACACCTGCAGATACTTTGAGAATATATCCCTTCTTATGATTTGCACTGACTTGTCCCGACTTGCTCTCTTCCTTGAATTTACTTACTTTCTCCCTTCCCATACCTCAACCAAATCTATTCCTTTCCTCCCATTACTTCTATGTGCTATATAACCGATACACTCTACAATGATGTATTTTTGAATAAAATTAATGAGCTTCGAATTTTTTTTCCTTTTTTGTTTTCTATTCTGTCTTCAATTACTATTCTTATTATTCTTATTCTACGTATTTCTTGTATGTTGTCCTGTAACTGGAAGCCGTTGGACAAGAAAACCATTACTATTATTATTCCGATCTTTTCCTTTTCTTTATTATTTCTTTAAATAACTAACGTATTTTTCAGAAATTCTATCCGACCAATTGAAGGTACTAATTTTTTATTAATCGCTAGATATTGCTTATCATACAAAACATATAGCTTCCTTATACCTATAACTTAGAAAATGATAATAATCCCATATAATTAGATACGCGAAGCCAATTTTTAAATTAATAAAAACTTACAACGTCAAAATGTCGAAAATATCCTATTGGCTCAACCCACACCAAAACCGCCATTCAAATACTCCCTTTAGCTAAAATTACTTATTAAGCATCTTAAACATTCGTCCTCCATTAGCAAATGCAAACGATAAATAAAGATCACTTGATCTTTAACGTACAACAGCAATGGGGTTGCAGCAATTCTTCTGCAATGTTAACTGTTAAATCAATGGGACAACCAACCAACCAACAACATTATAATATCTACATTGTAATTTTAACAAAAATGTTTTTCTCGGTGCGGAATAAGTGTCCCAGCTAGTCGTAATTTTAATCCGAAATTGTAGTAGAGTTTTTGCTCCAGCAAATGATTCTTCTTCCACCGCAACGATAGTCAACTCCAAGCTAGCGTAGTATGTACATACACGTATCGGAAGTAATTTAGCCAGCTAAGAGAGAATTATGTCCGATACGGATGTAATTAACTCCGCTCCCGTGGCAAATACTTTCAGTGGCTATGGTATTATCGTCCACAACAGCTGATATTCATTCCAAAACGTAGCTAGGATGTTTCCGAATACGCAAGATATGTACATACAGACGTAGTTATCTCCTCATTTCATTCGTTCAGAAATACAAGATTTTATTCCAAAGCGGTGGGTCCTACAACGGATAAGAGCACCGGAAAAAAGCTAAAAGGGTGTTAAATTTTTTAACATACGGTTTGCACAGTTGCAAACGCAATTGATATAATACTGTTAATTTTTGTTAAATCGAGGCAAAAAAAAAACTAGATGATGCAGACGCTATAATAAAATTATTTGCAGCTATTAATTAATAATTAAAACTACACCATGTGCTCAACAGAAAGATTAAATCCCAAGATGGTCAAACAATAATAAACGCCAAATTATCAGCACTCTAGAAGATTGAATATGACTTGTATTAAAATGATTTCAAAGCAATCCGAAAGTCAATATTCTCCTGGAACGAAGTGATTTAACACATACAATCCTGACCTATGATTGCTGTGAACCTGTCAGAAACAATCCATATTATCTGACGAATGGGTTTCCAGTATCGACATAAAACCTAATTCCTGTGAAATTTACTCGGCCTGCTTTAGATCGTGTAAATTTAATTTTAGGGAAAGCTATGTACTACCGAATATCGGAATATTTAATTTAAGCAAGATGTCGTCTTTAAATTTATAAAAATGCCAGGAGGTGATTATTTAGGCGTCAAAAAACGCTTGACAATAATTACTTTGCATTAAGAAAGGATCTTCGGAAGCGGGTAGAATTTCTAGAAACCCAACTGACAAAACAGTGAATAACGCGATTGCACAAAAAAGGCCCCAGTTCGAAGGGTTTCAGTTGTCTATAGATTCAAGACGCCAAAGACAGATGATGAAGGAACAAAATTAATTAGCAAAAGAAATGGGATATCAACAATATATACGTGTTTGCGTCAATTTTTTGTTAACTTATTTCAATCTAAATGTTTTTAGAACGGTGGTTTATACAAAATTACTTTGTATTTACAATATGAAGAGATTTAAAAATTAGATAGGTTTTGCGAAGTTTAATTATATGCATGATCAATATGTTGCTGTAAGTTTGCTTTAGCAGGATTACGGTTATGCTTTACGATTTTTATCGTATATTCACGTTTTTCTGAAAATTTTTGAGTAGATTAAAACTGGTAGACGAAATTGTTCAAAGGACAATTCAATTACGGCAATGTTTGTAGTTCAGGACAATTACGTAGCTCTGTGATGTCTTCTTCGTTTTGATTGGAGCCTGAGGGCTTACCTACCTTGCCAATCCTACCGGTTGCTATGCTCTGGTAGGATTTCTAGATGTGTATTCATATAGAATTTTCCAATCCAATTCCAATTCTATGCATTCTTACCCTAAAAGGAAGGTGTCCCTCCGGGTTCTCCATCGTTCTAGCCAGCGCAGGATTTCGAGAGTTAGTAGCTCTTTCCTATGTTACAATGGCTAGCATCCGGAAAGTTCAGAAAGCCGCGGGATTATACGCGGAATCCAAGAGGACCCTGTGAATAGTCTAATTTTTGTAAAGTGGCTAACAATATGTGTTTAACGGTTTCGCCAAATTTTACACGGTTGAAGTCTTATATCAGCTATAGATATGAAGGTGATTTTAATATCGGAACTATAATATACAGCAGTAGCTTATTAATTAAGTCAATTAGTCAATGAGCTCCTAAAAATAATTCAACAACAAAATACAAATCATCTTTACTTCAACAACTTTTTGTTGTTTGTCCTGAATTATCCTAAATGAGAAGCTGCCACTAATAACTATGCATTAATGAGATTTTGTATTTGGTTCTTGCGGATTTTGCCGTGTATCAAAAGTTGCTCTTGACGTTTCGCCGTTTATGCTGACGGCTCCTTCAAGTTACGACTGAACGTTGATGCATTCGATCTTGAAATTTCTTCTGTGTTAACAGTCATTCTTTTTTATTTCTAGGGTTTCCCTTTCTCCCTTTCTTTAGTTCTTGGTGTTGAAAATCACTTTCACGTTGTTGTGGTGCATTTTATGTCTTTTAAGTCTCGTATATATGTCCTGCCACTGCTGATTTCTCGACTTTTTTAAATCTTGCGTCTCTTTCGTGTTCCTGTTTTCTTACTGGGATAGCTCTTGCTGTTCGTCCGATGTAGCATTGACAGGTTATCTGATAGATACCTTTGTGCGATTTTTGTCTGTCCTGGTTTTAGCGGTCGGTGGATGCTGCTGGATTGATTTTTACGTCGTGTTTCCTCAAGATTAGCCTTTTTCGGTGACTCCTGCGTATGGTAAATACGTCATCCCTTTCTGTAGTTTTGTAGTCGTCTTTAGAGGCAATTTTTTCCTAGTGTAACTATTCTTCTTCGGTGCTTCTCATCAGTGGTAGTTTTGGCTCTGGATAGTAAGGCTTTAATTACCGTCGTCTTCTGGATCGATGTAGATATCTATCGGTGTGCGTCTTCTTTCTAAATAGTGCATGTTGTAGTATTCCCTCTTTCGTTCTCTTTGCCAATTATATCCAGGAAGAGTAAATTTCTATTGTGGTGGATTTAATGGCTGGGTGTTGCCAGTTGAAGTGTTATATTTAATTAAACTTTCGAATATTTGTCACCAGGTATTCATTTTGATGAACTATTTTCTCCTTAATATTTGCTAATAGAACACAGTAATACAGTTATTTCTGCAAATATTTTTATTCATATGACTTATGGTATTATCTTCCTCCCTACATACCGGTGGCTCGCAATAAGCGACATGTTAAGGAGTTGTAACGAATACGTTGGTGTTCGTGACCACCATAGAACTTATTCAACAAATTGTCTGAAATTCAAGGTTAGAAATTCGGTGTCGTCATTTTCAGGTATTGATCAGCACTATCGATAGTGACTATTGAATACTATCGATAGTACTTACTGATAGTTCTGTGGTATCGATAGTACTAGCAATAGGACCATGTAAGATGTAAACGTAAGAATTGGTAGAAGCTTTTCTTTGTTTAAATTAATTCTGTAATGAAACAATTGGTGGTGTTACGCTAATTACCAAATTCAACTTACAACTACAATTGCTTATATAAAATTTAAATATCACAATTGCTTATATAAAAGAAATATTTCTTTTTCGGTGAATAAGCAATGTGCTTTAAACAAATATGATTTGTAGGAGCAGCTTTCAACGATTAGCGTTTAAAGGTAGCGCGGAAAAGCTGCTAGAATGGACTATTACGGCACTGTAAGCTTAGTGAGTGAAATACATTATAACTAAAGAGTCCAAACGATGTGCCCGACCAGTAGCGTCGATGCGAGAGCAGAGTGGGGTAAACTCCGCTCTCGCATAAGTAGTGAAAATAAACGATGCATTTAGTTGCCGTTCTAACGTGTTAAAGTATACGTTGAAAATGTTGCGAGGTCGTAAAAATAATGCGTCAAATCGGTTGTCTGCTACCGTAGTAAATAAATTTATACATCGGTTTCCCGATTTAATATATGACGGTAAGGCAGTGAAATGTTTAGTTTGTGAAACAACTTTATTATCTTGGAAAGCGAGTCAGTGTCAAAGACATATAAATAGTGACAAACATAAATTGAAAAAGATTAGACGCAAATCATATAATGAATTTGTGGTTGATTTAACAATGATGCTAATTGCGACCAATATAGCAATACATAAAGTCCAACACCCAATGTTTCGCCAGTTTTGGAATAAATACAATCCTACGTGGAAATTACCATCTAAAAATACGCTACACAATTACGTACCATCAGTGCGTGAAAGAATTGTAAATTTTACGAAAAAAACGGTGAAAAATAAATACCTTTGGTTGACAATGGACGAAACTACAGATATTAAAAAACAGTCCATCCTATCCATTGTCGTAAGGACGCTGACCCCACAAGGATCTTCTGACCCTTATTTACTAGCCTGTAAACGAATGCAAGATTGTACTGCCACGGCGATACGTAGTGTATTAATAGAAACACTACACAAATTTGAAATTTTACCGGAGCAAGTGTTAATGTTAGTTACCGATGCTGCCGCGGTTATGTGTTCCACAGCAAAATTACTCAAAACGATTCAACCAAACCTGCTGCACGTCACATGTTTGCTTCACGCTTTACACCTTGTAACAAACATTATACGTACAAGTTATCCTGATGTGGATGAACTAATAGGACAAACGAAAGCGGTTTTTCTTAAATCTCCGAAACGTATTCGCCTATTTCATTCGTAGTGTCCTGACATACCCGAGCCCGCAACCAATTCTTATACGATGGGGTACGTGGTTAGAAGCAGCATTCTATTATTATAAACATTTTGAAAAAATTAAATCAGTAGTTTTACAACTAGATGGCAAAGAAGCGGCTGCAATAAGGCTCAGTCAGGTTCAATTTAAAAATCCTCAAGTTGCAGCAAATTTAAAAATGATTTACGACAGTTACGTTCCAATAGTGGATGCAATAAAAAAGTTACAGAACAGTGTGCTGTCCTTATCGGACTCATTAGCAATTATTGACCACGTAGAATTAGCGCTGCATATCCTTGATGATGAAAAAAGTGTTTGTGTTCGTGAAAAATTTAATAGTGTATTAGATAAAAATGTAGATTTTACAAAATTACGGCAACTTTTTACCAATACTGAAGATACGTTGTACAGATACAAAGAGCACTTTAACTATGCAAATATAACATCTCTCAACGTCGAACAATCCTTTTCAGCATATAAGCATTTATTTACGTCGCTACGTACGAACCTTTCCGAGACTAATACAGAAACATATATGATGGTGCAATTACTTCATCGCGCACATCCGGATATTTCTGCAACAATGTAAACATGTTAGGTAAGTTATTTATGTTTTTTTCTAACGTTTTGTAAAGTGATTCAATATATTTTTAAATAAGCGCACTGTTATTCTGGTAAACTCTCCACGCAACGCCAATGCTCGGGCACATCGTTTGGACTCTTTAATTATAACCTCCAATGTATATTATCGAAGTAGTACCAGCGTTTACAAATTTTATAACTAATACAAAGTATTTCTTTAAATTTTGTTTGTTTTTATATCTTGTCCAAACAAATTGTTTCCAAGAAACCAAAATTTAATAATTTCACAGACAATATTTTTTTCAAAACGTGAAATACGAATTTTGAAAAATAAACAATCATTAAAAAAAAGAAAGCAACTTGCTTTTTTTTAATTCCATTTACATTTTGCATTTACTATAGCTAATATTATCGATAGCAAAAAATACCGATAGTACCGAAGAGCACGATTTCTCGTAGTTTTCCTTAATAATAACTCATGGCTGGCCAATGCCCCTTCTAAACTGGCAAAAGCTGATCGGGGGTGTCAAAGCATGGATTATTATTATTTTTATCAGAGATGACCAAGGCAGGTGAAATTATTACTTTTTGCAGCGACTGTTGTCGTTTGTATGTAGTTTCTTGCCGTTTTAAGGTGAGAACTATGTTCGGGATGTTATTTGGGATAGACTTATCAGTAGCTTGATGTTTCCATTGTCTACAACTGACTGTGGACTGTATTGGTAGTACGAAGTGGGCTCTTCGAGTATTTTCCTTTGTGAACTATGTTTGCGACCTTGTTATACCTATCCAGGTAGAACTTTGACGCCATGGTAGGTGGTCGACAATTTATTCTTTTTTTCCGCACATACGCCATCTTATATTCGGTAGATCTTCCTTGACGATTCTTCTGCTGTATTCTCTTGTAGGTATTATCTAATCTTGTATTGCTACCAGGAAATTGTCGCCAGAAAATTGCCGCCAGGAAATTGCCGCCAGGAATCTCTTCGTCTCTACAAACAGATGCCAGTCTCTAACCAAGCTTGTTAGTCCTTTGCGCTAATATCCTTGTATCCTTATCCTGTATGTAATAACCTTGTATCCTTGCAATTTACTTCCCATGCAGCGGCCTGCTTTTTCATTTGCTTTCCAGGTCTTCTATGCTGCTGATTTTAGATATTAGATCATAAATAGTATTTAACAACTTCGACGGTGTAAGATGTTCATCTAGTGATGCAGTTGGTCAGTGCGCTTCACTAGTTTTCGCCTTCTCTAGAAAATATTACCTTAAGACGCGCACTTGATGCAGGTGTTGTGATGCAGAGGCGCTGATAACGCCCCTTGCTTCCAGTTTCCAAGGCAGTCGAATTCTGTCAATGGCATTTGTTATTATTATCATTGTACTAATGCATTCTTTCAACAACTTACATAAAGAAGTCGAGACATGTTTGTTATAGCAACTTTACTAATAACAATTCTCGAAGCTTTTACCGAATACATTCCTGACATTAGTTGAACATCCGTCAGCATTGAGCTGAATCCTAGGGATAGAAACTAAATTACCAAATGTTTTCAAGTAATGTCAATTATTTTGAAGTAACTACTTAAAATTTTAAACGAAACGAGTCTCTATTTAACTCTTCCTAGCGTTCACCAAACATTATACTTCATTACGTAGTTTAACCTCTTAAAGATACATATTTTACTGATTCCTTTAGGCTACATCGCACAAACTACATTATTTTTATTCACCCTATTCATAGTTGAAGGAATTTTTTGTTTGACTTATAAAATCTTCAGCGTACCAATTTAAAGTAATAAGGCGGTTTATTTAATATTTAGGTGAACGGAAATTAGAAAAAAAAGCGACAATTTGAAACTTCAAGGAAACGGCGAACTCGTCTGTATTGACCACATGATTTATTCGTGATGTACACGAAGTTTGAAACAAGGTCTAATTAACTTCGCAGCTCAACGGTGCTGCTCTATGGATCGCGTCACTGTCGCTGTATTCAGTTTGTGTTAATTACCTGCGTTTTCAATTACCGTTTGTTGAAATTCGTTACCGCCTATACTATTGTTTTCAAAATTTTGCACGCATACACCCGAGGTGTGTATAACAACTTGACGTCCCTGCTTCGGTTAACTTAACAAATTATATCTTATCAGTGCAGAATTGACCTTTTTTGTTTAATGTTACGTCTAAAGCACATTAAATTTAATTTTGTACCATACCGCTGCCCAGTGATTTCAAAATATTTATTTTCACTGTCCGCTCTATATTAATACGAATTTATATATGTTTAATTATATTTAAAAAAATTTAATTTTTTTCATTAACAACATCAGAGGTTCTTGCAATCCAATCAAATATTGCTCCATATATTTAATTAGATTGGCGATGTTACCAAATCAGATTTTCAAATTTAATCTATGAAGAAAAGAAATTGTAATTGAGTAACTAGATCTTTTTGATTGCAAATTTTACGTGTATACAAAAAATTTGGACAATTTCTATCATATTTTGTAGAGTGTATCCACCTAGTGGGAAGCCGGAGAATCCCTTCTTTGAGTTATTTAGTTAAAAAGTCTTCTTGAATTCCTGTCATCGCCTCTCGATAATCGACATAGTTCGAGATTATTACGAAGCACGTTGCTATTAACGCACGGTATTGTATATAAGCGGTAATTCAAATTTAAAAAAATGTACGGAGATCTTCGTCAATCTTCACAAAACCTTCATTTCTTGTGAGCCCGTTTCCATCAGTAAAAAGAGTGTTAACAATCTTCAATAATATTGCCAAGAAATCAGCAGCCAAAAACCAAACGTGCTTGAAAATCAGGTGCAAAATGGGTTAATTAACAATAAGGACTTAGAATAAAAATAAAAAAATAATAAAGATAATACGCATTATACAATTTGGCCGTGTAAGTGACAACCATAGTATTCATAAAAATGTTTAAAACAAGGAAATTGTTTGAACCATGCACGGCGAATTCAATGCAGCTTGACAGTAAATATCGCATTGCGGTGTAGTATGATTCCTTTCTAATCAAAAGCGCACAGAGTTTTCAAAAAGTGACGACTGGTCATCGATGTATCCGCCTTGTACCATGCGGATTTAAATACAATATGGGTATCCAGCAATTAGACTTCTTCACTGGAATATAATTTTCAAAGTATGTCGAAACAACACGATATCATATTTCTTATTCTGTGGATATGTCGATATTGAATGACCGGAAAATATCACTTTCTCGAATGCGTTTGAACTAAAATTTTTTAAGCCTGTCACTTGCCATTTCTATAACAGGCGTACATATGCATATATAGGAAATTTACGAAATCCGTCGACTTAAATGAATAAATAAAATAAACGCAGAGCGAATAATGTAAGTGAGCTCCTTACTGTCTTTTTAAACGCTCATTAAATACTAGAAATAAAGTGAAATAAATATAATATATATAAACATATATATAATGCTAACTAGAATTTTGAATCATTTCACCTCCGCACTAGTACAGTCTTTCCATAATCTTCCTTTAAAATAAAGCCTTCTTCTAATCTTCTGCTGCCAATCTAAAATAAATGCAACTGAGATCTATCATTTCGGACAACATTGCGTAGGCATTTGCAAGCGTAAAGATCAAAGTCGTGATTAAAGATAAACGGCCGTGGTTAAGCCCGGACGGAACAGACCGAAAAAACAAACATTCTACATGCTATGGTGCGTGTATTACAACTTCTTTAACCGAACTTTCCAATCTTATTGACAAGCAAAAGATTACAGGTGTACTAACGAAGCGATTGCAAGGGTAGTGCTGGATAAATTACAGAATTTGAGTGACCGTAGATGTTTATGAGCAACAGCGTAGCAACTATACGTCGCGCGGGTCGTTTTCTAAAACAAGGGTGTGAACAACTTTCATGTCTAACGTGTTCATGCTGCACATTTAGTGGCATAAACGATTGGCAAATGCTCCCCAGAAGTGGATGCATTAATTCCAAATACGAAAAAGATTACACAACAAATTACAAATAAAATTTATGGTTTTACAATACAATCCCGACGAATCTGCGGCTATTAAGGAAAGCCAAATAAGATTTCAAGATACTTCCGTCGAAATAGATTTAATAATTTAATTAAAACAAGAATGCGGGTTTATTTGACGTGATAGAAAAAATTCAAAAAACTTCACAAATGACAACGTCATTTGCGGAGTCAGTGTAAACTGTCAGCGATGTACACGCATTACTGCGTGCTACAAGTGATATAAAAAACATGTGTATTGTGGAAATATTCGAGGAAGTTATAAAGAAAGACTCTAACTTTACCAGATTAATGCAAATTGGTGATGGTGCATCTGATCTATTATCTTTTTATAAAAGTTATCTTAATTGTGCGTGTCTTACAGCAGCGTAGATATCGAATGGTCGTTCTCAAAATATAAGAACATTTCTTCTCGAAGAACAGATAAGTCTGGAAATATACCTAATATTGCAAACTTATCCGCAATCTTATTCTATTCGTGCTTCGTAGATAAGGTAAGTAGGTTATATGTTTATAATAGTTATAATTAAATAAATAAATTGGCATTACTCTTTCTCCATATATATTTGTCACTTGGTACCCTAGACAAATATTTCAAGTTGCATTAACCCTCAGTCTACTTACATTGCGGGTCCATTGGAACTATTTGAGGAAAGTCTTCATATGGTTGCACTGAAATTGTGTGATAGTTTCAAATAAGAGTAGATTCAATTTTGGTTTATTTAACATTTATTGGACTTAAAGAAAAGGCACTTTTATAATAATGAACGGAAGCCCTAGTATTAAATGATAGTAATAGTAAATATTGTAAACCTTAGGACAGAATAGGTTGGTTAAGTACATTTTTTACAGGTAACAGGCAAAATGTTTGCCACACACATTATTTTTGTAATGTGCACAAATGTTCTTGGTTTCACTTTCACATGTTTTTATGTTATCCACGCTTCCTTTTGATTGATGAAACATGTGCGTCGTGAAAAAATTCGAGGAAATTATTGGTATATATCATTGTTGGTGATGGTGCGTCTGACACATTATCTATTTATAAAGATTATTTTAATTATGCGTGTCTCACATCCGTTGATGCCGAACAGTAATTTTCAAAATATATGAACATTTCTTCATCACGACGAATGCAGTTCTGCGAGACAAGTCTGGAAACATACCTAATGTTACAAACTTCTCTACACCATTTGTGCTACGTGGATAAGGTAAGTGGGTTATATATAATATTTATAATTAAGTAAATAAATGAGTATTATTCTTTTCCGATATATATTTGCGTTAAATCCTAACGAGTAATATAACATACATATAATATGTATGCATATATGAAATTGTTCTGAAGTGTAGGCAAAAGTGTCCAACTTTTATTATTGTTCATACTTATTATCCTTCTTATTATTATTTTTCTTTCCCACTAAAATTAACTGTTGTAACGTACTACCTAGCCTACTGAATTTTAGCTATGAGAAATATTGAACGTATTGAAATTTAAATATATCGCAAATTGTTAACTT
Source organism: Oryctes rhinoceros (assembly GCA_020654165.1). NCBI lineage: Eukaryota > Metazoa > Arthropoda > Insecta > Coleoptera > Scarabaeidae > Oryctes > Oryctes rhinoceros. The sequence goes on from JAIOKQ010001013.1 coordinate 5,428,219, forward strand.
GTGTGGGATTAAATGATTCTTTCTATTGGTACCACAAAACTAGCATTCCATTAAAGAAAACTATTAATGAGTTAACGTTTCGCACATTCGTTATAATATCCTTTTGGAAGAAGCACCATTAAATTTGAGAAAAGAAGCCTTTTTAATCGTTTTCCAATGTTTTTAATCAAAAAAGTTATTTAAGTACACACTGTATTTTCTCAGTAGGTAAGTAAATCAACGTTTGTACTTTAATTATTTACCACTCCTAACACCTTTTGTTGACGATAAGGCTGATGGCCATAAAATATTAATTGAAGAAAGAGTTTGTTTTTCTTGTTCACTTTGTTCAGTTCTTAACGGGGTTTGCCCGAATATTTTAAACTTCGGACTAATCCTTCATATTTTCTCATTATTACATTTTTTACGTGTAGCTCTTGATTCTGTTTGTTCCTTACTTACTTTTCCAATATAATGTTGCCACATGCTGTCATTTTTTATATCAGTAATGATATCAGTATTCACCACAGATGTAGAAGTACTAATGAAATGCAATATGTATGCAGCTCTTTGGAATTCTGACAAATTGCGGGTTTTGTTTAAAATCCAAATGCGTTCTTTCGAGCTTTATTACAGATTTCGTTTCCATTTGGAAGTAAAATAAAGCTTAATTTATTATTCAGGTATACCGGTTTATTTTGTTTTTATAACGTTTCAGAATCTTGTTTCCGATAGGTTAATTTAAAAAATGCCAGAAAAGTGAATTTTTGCTCTTCTTTTGCGAGACCTCTTAAATTTATGCTCTGCTTGAGAGTCTCCTGGTTAAATTTCTGTTAGGTATGTTAATAGGTGTTTTTTTACTATTTCTCTCACCATTCTTATTTCAGTTTCACTGATATTAGACAATCAAGCTATATAAAGATTACAGAACAAATTTAAGATGGCGCAAAAGAAGACTAAAAATGAACTTTTCAGGCGTTTTCTAAATGAATATATTGAAAAAGGAATAAAACGAGATTCCGGAACATACATTAATTATTATTAAAAGTAAATAAATAAGGAAATCGGAGTTAAACTTAAATTAATTACAAAACAGGTTAAAGAGAAACAGAAGAGGAACTCTTCATATCAGTTAAATAGAAGTAAAATATAATATGGCTTTTCAAACAAGTAAAAAGATCTTTTAAAAATTATCGTCAATACGTCCCAAGCCTAGCCTAGTAGTGGCAGAAATCTAACATTTCCTGATGGTCTTATGGACTTCAGAAAATATCTTTCAAAATATTTCTATACAGAGTGATCGATAACCGCGATCGAGAACCAGGCACCTGTCTTGTTATTTTAATAGAATATCTTGTATATTGTTATATTATTATTAGTTTCTTCTAGAAATAAACCAATATAATATATATGTATACTTTTAGCAATATTTATAGCTTCGTCCTCAGTAGTTATATATCATTTTCTCGTTGAACACCAAACTTTATCATAAACAACAGTAAACACAATTCAACAATTTTTATTTAAAATTATTAGGATATTTTACAATTATTCGCTTATTCATCTATCTACAATGAATGCTCGGAACACCTCCCTTCCGCCTGGACATATTTGCTCAATCGTTCGTAAAAGCTGTTCTGCACTTTTTTTAACGCACTAAAAATGAGTAGCTGCGTTATCCTTAACTTCATATGCGTCAACACTATTTTAAACACTTTACTTCGCAAATAACTACTTAGGTTTATATTTTGGAATCAATGGTTAAGGAAAGTGATGTTAGTATGGTTTCTTTACTGTTGTCATGGTAACCAAACGATACAAACTACTTGGATAAAACATCCAAATGCATGAGTCACGTTCAACTGTGAATATTTCTTTTACTTTCCCTGGTAGGGATACCAACAATATACAAAAACGTTGGATACAAATTTTCTATACAATGGACGTAAAAAATACATGGCTCTATTTTTTAAAGAATTGCATTTTTGGTGTCTGAACTTGGCAAAGTTTTGTGTCCAATACAAAACACCAAATATATTTCGAAGGCGTTACAATGCAATATCCAGATAGAGCCAAGTATGAAATTTAATCGTAAAAAATTATTCCATTATTCGATTGAAGCAGAAATTATAAATATCTCTAAATATGTATGTTAGAAATAGACACTTGCGATCATTAATATACTGATTTACTTCTAGATGAAGAAAACAAATACGTAAGGATACTCTAACATGTCTATTATGGCCTCAAAAAGTCTTAGCTTTCTACTGTTTGCAGCAAATATTATCAATACAAAGAGGCAAATTGCCGAATTTTGCGCAACTGCACGATGTAGCGACAACCTGTCAAATTTAACACCTTTAATATAAACTATTTGTATTCTGAGACTCGAAGTACGGGTAAGCAACACCGTATACGACATACTTATGGAGCTTACCGAATAACAGCGAATGATCAACCACATCTAGCGCTAACAACCATAAATACACCTGTGTACCTAAGACCATTATATTCAAACAGTTTGTCTAGAAATTTAGCAAAATCGTATTGGAACGAGTTTGAAATGTTATTCGGTAAGGATGAAGATAATAAACGATTCAAAATTATTCAACAATTCCTATTTGGTGTCGTATATAAAAATTTCCAATACACAAAATAAGACCCTATTATTGTTTTTAAGTGGGATATATGATAAGCGAACGGAGGTGTAACCTGTACCGGACGGTAAGCAATCGTGAAACTGCGCTGAAGGCTAGTGAAAGCAACGGGAGACGCGGACGACCACCGAATTTACGACTATAGCTTTCCAGTAATGGAGTTTCCATGCTTTGACGTACTTTTATATGACCAGCCGCTATATAACGTACGATCACTGCCTCACAAGTACACCTCAGTTGTCGCTCGGTGGTTTTCAACTATCTAACTGCTGTGTCAGCAATGCCATCGGCGTCTGTTGTACGACAAATCGTTCAATTATACCAAGATTTAATATCGCGGCAATAGTCCAGATTAATAGTGTCGTATCGATCGCGGGAAAGAAGACTTCATAACACCTAACGAGCTCCGGTGTGTAAATCAAAAAGTTGATTACATTCGAAGCGATACGAAAATGATCAAAGCAACAGTAATAAAAGAGGGTGTATCGGTAGCTATCGGATTCTTTTCCTTTATATAAAAGGTATATATATTTTTTTAAGAAACAGGAGTACCATGAAAAATTATAATTTTAATATTATAGAGTAGATTCTACCTTACAGTGCATAAATAACTTTTAGTTTTTTAAAGGCTAGTGGAGAATTGTTAAAAGTTAATAATTAAAGTATTAAACTTGCTTACTTATTAATTCTTCAAAAAATCGTCTTTTTCGAAATCTACAAAAACAAAACAAATTCTTCATATAATTTTTGAGATAGCGGTACCTGTTTGAGGAATTTTATGAAATAAAGTGACTCAAACAATCAGAATATAGATAAAAGATGTAATTTGTTATGAGTTAGATGTAGCTACTGTCGAGAATATCACCAGTATTCGAGAAATTTCGAGAAGGTTTAACACCGGTAAAACCGGTGCATATACAAGAGATATTGGACAAGGTTATCGCACATCCTCAACGAAATATCTTCAAATCGGGCTCAGAACGACTCAGCTGGAAATTTTTGACTGAATAATTAAGAAAAAATCGAACGAAGTAAACCTGAGACTAAGAAGACCCGTGCAAAAACCTGCTTTCACTGGGAACAACAGAGCGTGGCGCTTAAATTCAGCTAGTGAGTATGTCGCATGGGAACTTCTATATTAAAGGCGAACACTCTTCACAGATAAGTCACAGTTTCAATTGAATGTTCACACCGACGCCCACATGAACTTCATTCTGCAGCTGTTGTAAAAGAAGTTAAAAATTTGGATGGTAGGTCTTCGATGATTTCTGAGGAAATTAGTCATGGTGAAAGAACAGATTTCGTGGTGATTCTGGGGAAACTAACCGCTGAAAGGCAAGTTGATCTCATTCTGGAGGATTACGTTATATCGGTCGCTGATGGTAGAGGTTCAAATTTTTTGTTAATACAAGATGCAATTGAACATATTTGGATACCAACGTATTTCGAGGTGCCCAGACTAGCTAAGAAATGTTCTAATTTAAGAACGTGGGAATGTATATCTGGCTCTTGCGAAGTATGTTTCGAAGCTATTGCGCAATTGTGGCATGGATGGCGGTGGAAGACATACGCTATTAATAGCCTACGATTATTCAAAGGAACTTTACGTTATATAAACAGGATAATTATTATTTTTCAATATTTCTTGTAGTTTCTTTGAATTGTTATTATCTTAAAAATGCTGAAAATCTGTTTTGATTTTTAAATTTGCCATGGAATTAAACGTCAGTGTGAAACAAACTGTCAAAGTGCAATTAATGCTAGAGACATTAATTAATTAAAGCTTTGTGTATTCGTAGTTATAGATAAATAATGATTAAGTACCAAGTTTGATAATGGCACATAAATATTAAAATTAAGAAAAGTTGATATGTTAGAAGAGTATTTCAAAACAAATCAAAAATGCTTGCTCGAGTTATCCTGAGCATGAAAGATAAGGATCACAGAGAATTAGCCGTTAACACGCAGGATTAATGTCACAGTTAGATTCTTACTAGTTAGTAACCAAGAGAACGTTGCCACTTCACGCGTGTTGTTTACCAGTTGTTTACGTTAGTTGCCGTTAAGATTATAGCAGATAGCGTCGTATTGTATTTTCTTTCGAATTTCAATAGTTTCTGATACTTTTCACTCGCAGTTTTTATAAAACAGTTACTTTGATAACTAGGTCACCATGCCGAAAGCATTTTGTAGCCGATGCAAATCGCTAATTGCGTCTTCTATTACAAATTTTGAAGAAGAGCGTGGTAACGGCGGAGCTTTATTGCCTTTAAATGTTGTACGAGAGGTAATATTTATCTTTTACTCATAACAATGACGAATACAATTAGTTATATTATATTCTTTACAAAGAGCATCTAAATCCTTAGGCATAAGTATTGCTACAGTTAATAACATTTCTTAATAAAACAGTTAATAAAATTTCTTAATAAAGTTAATAAAGTTAAAAAAAAACAACCTTAAAAAGGAGAAAGGATCACAGAGTCCTAAGCGAAAACATTTTTGCTGAGTGCGCTATCAGAAATGCTGTGTATGACATGCACAGGAACAGTAAGTGTATTAAAATATTAACCATATATTTTTTTTAGTTAATTTGATTTTTTTATAATTGTAGAGCAACGTAACTCTAATCCTTGATGGCTGTATTACGTGAAAGAGAGATATTTGTAGGTGGACAAACATCGTGCATTATGTTGTATTTAATTATAACAAAGATGATTCGAAAAGAGCGTTGATAGAATTACCACACATTTTATTGAAACGAATAACTTTTTTATCAGAGTACGTTCGTTATGAAAAATCTCAAACTTATGAATTTGTCTTCGCTGATGAGACCTGGATCTTTCAAGATGCCGCCGTGCCACGATCTCGGCGAGACGACGATGTAAGAAGTGTACGTACACGGAAACTTGGTAAAAAAAAGTAGTAAACATACATTTTCATTAATATAATTTCTTATCGATATGTGTTCTAGATTAATTGTTTTATTGCAGCCCGGAAATTCTGATGGCTTTATTGATAGTGCTGGTATTTCCCTGCGCAATCGCCACTGGTGATTACCACGGAGAAATGAATAGAGCCAACTATTTACAATGATTTGAACATCAGGTACTCCCTCGATTAGAGGTCCCGTCTGTAATAGTCTTAGACAACGAACGCTTCATACTACACAACAATTTTAAACAAATCACCTAATACATCGTCCACTAAAGCAGAAGTTCAGGAGTGGCTTACGAAAAACACCACGTTGGAGAAATGGGTCGTATAATTGAAAATGCAAAGTAAGTTTGACTAGATGACTTTAACACTTCAACCCCAGATAATTGGAGAAACGTAGTAGAGCATACGGAGAAAAAAATACAGAAGCGGTGGGATAGGGAAGTGGGAATTGACCAGGAAGAAATTGGAGAATTTGTTAACCATGTTGATTCGGAAAATTACACTGAAGAAGACTACGAGTCATGAAGTTATTACTCGTACTGTGAAATTGTAATTACTAAGCCATCGTTTGTCACAAGTTTATTATTAAATTATGACATAAAACACGAATTATGTTTCGTTGCTTACAAACATTAAATCTATGAGATGTAAAGATTTGAATTAATTTATTTTATTGCATATAACGGATGAAAATTGCTTTTGGAATTATAGTATGCCGGTTTAATATTTACAATGAATGCTCGTAGCATGAAAAAGTAGCGGTTCACGTTATATTGAATAGCGAAGAATATTAAATACTTTCTAAAGTGCTACTGTTTCAATGCCACCAACTTAAAAAATATTTAACATAACCAAAGCTATCTGACAATTTGAAGTTTGTTTTATATCTGTCGAATTGAAGTGTGTTTATGTGTTGAAATCGTACAACATAGCACGAACGTTATCAATGAGGTGCAACGATTCGTTCCGTTAAAATTCTATTCCAGGATTATTATTTAGTAAATGGTAAATATAAACATGTCAAGACGCTAATTTTCTTAGGAATACTGTGGACATTTGAAACATGATCTATGAAATATAGAGTATTACATAATTATTAGTCAACAAACGATCCATACTTTCTAAATCAAAGAGATTTTGTTTACATCTTTGTTTCTTGTTTGAGCTTGTTTCCGTCTTCGATAATAGATTTGGTTCCGGCAGGGTGGTTGCCCGGTCCATAATACCAGTAACGTGCAACATTTAATGAGAGGGTGCCTTCAAACGAAATGGTCTGCGAGATCTCCCAACGCTACCTTCCTTAACTTTTGTATATGGGGCTCCATTAAAAATGAAATGTTTAATTTGGAACCGTCAGAAACTCCGTAAATTTTGAAAGAAAGGATGCCGGGGGATGTGCTATCATTAAACGGAAACACAATTCGTAGAGTTTGTAATTCTATTAGAATAAAGTCTCAAAAGTGTGTGGAACAGGATCGTCATATTGAAGAGTTTCTTTAGGTAAACTTGAGCTTTTTATTACTTTTTCTTTACCTTTTACTTTTATGAATTTTCTTATCAGTTCGCCCTTTTACAGTATTAGTTAGCGTATTAATATAAGTATAAAACTTTAAAAGCGGCCGCTTTAGATGTTATCGCGTTAGTGAGGAGAATTTTGATATTTTCAAAGTATCTTAAAATCCATCTCTATTATGTATAGCGCTGTCGAAATCACTTGTTTATGCCGTTCACATAAGGCTATGCGCTTGTGTAATAGGAGATGTACCTGAATACACTAGATAATATCTTACAAGATCAGGATTGTTTGACGGCTTATATTTTGAAGACTGAATTAAATTGATAATTATTGCTGAATTATAATTAACAATCAAGCGTTTTTTTTTTTTTACACTGGAAATTATAGAATTGTAAAGATTGTATAAAATGATATTCACTTAATATTACTTCTTTAGAAGTTGACTCATTCAACAGTTCTTTGACACTGTTTTCTTTCATTCACTGAAAGTGTTTTGGCGTAAAATTCTTGAACAATGGGAAAATGAACCAGGTAAAAATGAACTTTAAGAAATCATGAGATGAACAATATTGTTAAATGAAAGAAGCGACCCAGCTTTGGTGCGTTTCCTGTAAGAGTTTGGTTGTTCGAATTCTTTGTAATGTTTTTAAAAAGGAATCTTCACGATTCTGACGCAAGAGTAGACAAACCCACCTGGCCATATGCTTCTGCTAGAATACAGCTAACATGATGAAGTAAGTAAAAATCAAGCAGCAGGTGTGCCAAAACATCAATCAATATTAAATACGGTTTCTTAGCTACGTTAATAGTTAAGTTTTTTATATATTGCAAATTGGAGTGACTGCCGTTAACGAAAATGGAAATTTGACGAGTTCTATCGACAAAAAACCTCCAAATGATTTTCTAGGACTTATTCATGGTCTGCCAAATGTCCACCACATTACACAAGTGCATTATAACTACATAATGCATATTCTACCATTTGCCATTGTGGTGAAAGGAGATAACGGTCTATTTTTGGCTATCCAAGGAGAACAGAACAAATTTATTACAAAATAACACATATAAGCGTATTCTCCAATATTAAGATTCAATCCAATATCTATATCGAATATTACTCTGTGCTTATTTGTGATTCTATTTTAAAATTTTTTTTTACTTTTACTTTAGCGGAAGCTAGAAAATTAAGCTATATCGCTTTAGCCAATACATATATGAATAAATGTCTATGTATTTCACATATGCCAGTGCACCAAAAGCAATTAACATAGCACCTTTATCTCTCTTTGCTGCAGAAAACAAAGAAACCTAAAATTCAAGTTATCTATTAACACTAAAGTGTGTACCCGGCACCTCCACCACACATGCTGCTTATGCTTCTATAATGTAAATATAAAACTTACGTAACGAGAGCGACTCTCAACTCTCTTTCATTTAGTTCGTAAAGCGGTTTTTGTAGTAAAGCAAGTGGCAAATTCGTTCCAATTCTTCGCGCTCTCAAATTTTTTCATAATTTTTTTTCAAAATGTCGGATAATAAAGTTGCTATTAATATTCTTTTTCCTGACGTCTTTCTTTACTTTCAATGGTTTAACTTTTTTATCTCTTTACCCATTTGGTCTGAAATATTTCTTTAATATGCAATTCATTGAATTTTGTTTTTGACTTAACTATCGGACACCTTCTGTAAACATGACCAAAAACTTCGATTGTGATTTTACGAGAGAAAGCTGCGCACCTTCACTTTACGGTCATTTTCATTTCAATCGAGAATTTGGTTCCCTATTTCATGTAAGTTTGGATAGTCCTCGTGTTGTTTCCTGTCACATTTTAGACGAAGAAGTATTGAATCATATTTTTGCAGAATCGAATAAATACGCTCAATAATATAGGGCAAACCTCCACTTGGCTGTCGCAGAATTACTTGCATTTATTCGTTATGGTTTTCATCTATTACTAACTGTACGACTCTGATGGTCATCCAATAAGAATTTTCGAGTTAATAAAATTGCAAATCTAATGACATAAAAGCGATTTTTGAGAATATTGAGATTCCAACATTTGAATTTTACAAGTTTCAATAAATTCTACAAAGTGAGACCTTTTATATTTTACTTAAATAAAGAATATTCAAAATCATCATTGACCATCACGAAATCTAATAGTTGATAATCGCAGGCATTATCCTGAAGATTTTTCAGGAAACTATGAAACCGGTGAATATAGTTTTCTAACCAGCAACGATTTCGGTCAACTAATGTCTCATCAATAGAGAGGACAAAGGCGGATGAAATTATTGCTTTTTTGCAGAGACTAGACAGACTCGTGTTTTGACTTTCGGAGAAACCAGTAGGCAACTGAGGCGGATAGATACAAGTTTATCTAGTTGCTGCAAAAAAAGAATAATTCCACCTGCCTTTGTCATCTCTAGTGAGTACTTTCTGGTATGTAGATTCAGGTATCTGATTTGCGTCCTTTTGCCTTCAATGAAAGAAATTAATTTTATGAATAGCCATTTAGTTCAAGTCATGTCCATTTTGTTATGTAGAGCAGTAAATGGTTATTATTATTGCTATAATTATAGTACCGATCTTCAAGTACAGCTAGAGTTATCCCTTCGATTTCTGTTTATTTCTATTTATTTGGCCCAGAAGTAATTGATTGTTCCGGTAACTAATTGACTTGTCCTTATAGAATAAACAAAAGTGTTTGGGCAACATACTATGCAAACTTGATTTGAAACTCGATTTAAAGCCCCGATAAATAAGACACTTCCCGATATAATAGAAACAGTTAGATGTGTGAAATATCTTCAAGTACATTCCAGGACATGTATATTGTCAGTCCTTAGAGTATTTGTACGTATTGTTCGTGAAATGATTGCAGCAGCAACCAATGTTATTGATGCCGGCAACTAGCGCGAATCACATCATGAATGCCAAATTTCCCTTGTGGGCTATCGCTCTGATAGACTGCGTATTCGATGCTATGTTGTTTCTAACGTAATAAAGCATATAACTAAAACATCGCCGCTGCGCAACAGAACCTTGATTGATTTTTCAATTTTCACAATTGCATCGGGAATAATAACGCTGCAATAATCCTTTTTTTCAAGTGAAATAGTTGCATAAAAGGTTTTAAATTTCACGCGAGCTTGCAGAAAGAGAAACCAACTCGGGCGTCATCTGTATTCAAAGTTGCCAAGTTCCGGTTCGTATCTGCGTGCTTGCAAGGGAGGTCTGCAAGAGAATAAGGGACCTGTAGGAAATACGAGTAGGGCACCTAAGTTAGATTCTCATCTGATTATTGATAGCAGAAATGTAGAATAAAGGAAACTATTTTATGTTTCAATGTACACTATCTCATAATTAAATGTTAATTATGAGAATTAAATTAAATTTCTCAATATAGCAAATGAATTGAATGTAGATACTAAACAGTACCAATAATAAGGCTTAGGTGCTCATGTGTAATATATATCGGGATAAATAAATTAGAAAATTACTAATCGATAATTCTACTGTGTATATCTTCTATGTATATATATATATATATACATATAATATATATATATATATATATATATATATATAAAATGAAGATATCTAACTGCAATAGTTTTATTTTGCAGTTCCAAGTGAAATTAAAGTTAAACATTGAACACAAAGCTTGCAACTGAAAATTTTAATTGTCCCAGTGTCCTCTAGGAATTAACTATTGCAAGTTTGTTGTAAAATGTAACAGATATCCTGGAATGAATGTAAACTCAATCTATATATGTATATATAGTATGAGCCCGGATCGATTTTAAAAGAGGAAAAAAAAATTCTTATTTTTGATTTCTCTGAAAATTTCATTCTTGCTAATTTGCCCTGCTTGTTTTCAAACCCCCAAAACAAAAATTACTTTTTATTTAACTCGGACGGTTCTCGAGATGGTATCATTTCATTGCTAGAAAATATTCGAATCGGGCTCAAGTTTTATTTGATAAATTGTAAAAAGAAATAAAATTCTCAAAAAGCTAAACCATTAATTTTCTATTCAAATAATGGTCCTCCTTTCTCTGCACAGATTTCTCTGCACAGATTTCAATGCGAGCTCTAAGTTCATTGAAACTGCGTCTTATTTGTAAGATTGGTGAGGACTGAGCCTCATTTTGTCTACTATTTTTTAATTTCTCTACTTTATTGTCTCGTGGCTCACTGTAGATAATCTGTTGTAAACGACCCCATAGACAAAAGTTCATTATTGTGATATCAGGACATCTCGGTGGCCATAAAATGCTACCATCTTTTCCTATGCAGTTAACATGGAACTCTGTATTGAGTCACTGGCAACAATGAGCATAATGAGCAGGGGACCCATCGTGCTGAAAAAGCATTTCCGTTAACAGTTGTTTAACAGCAATTCATCCAGTTTATCAACTAAAAAATATTGCAACATTTTCAAATATGAAGTACGGTTTAAATTTTGATGAAAAAAATATGGGCCAATAATGCTATATTACAAAACCGTACAAGACACATTCACTTTTTTTTTAATATTGTCTGCGATAAGAAATCCTGAAGTTTGGATTCGTCTCGCTGCAGTACCGGCAATGTTGGGATGAAACGACTCCGCTAGTTGGTTGATTCATCGGAGAACATAATTCGTTTATGAAAATTTGAATCTTCCAAAATTCTGTAGGCCATTTACAAACGTATATCCAGACATTTGGCTTCGTCACCATTTTCTAAAGTTTGCCTAAATTGCGGCTTAAATGATAAAATTTTGCTCTCCTTGGAGATTCTTTGTAAATGAGATTTACTTATCTCAGTTTATATTGCAATTTTACTAACTTATTAGATTTGCCATCTGCGGTCCGTGGTATCTTTCAATGAAATCCGTCTACTAGAGTTACTTCTAAAAACTATGGAAAAAATTCCAGTCAAGTCCAAATTTGGAAGAAAAATGATATTATCTCGAGAACCGTCCGAGTTAAGTAAACAGTAATTTATATTTTGGGGGGGGGGTTGAAAACAAGCAGGGCATATCAAACAAGAGTGAAATTTTCGGAGAAATCAAGAATAATAAATTTTTTCCTCTTTTCAAGTCGATCCGGGGACATGCTGTACACTGTAACGACATAATGACGCGCACTGTCGGTATCTTGCTTAGTAGAAGACATAGGCAACGGTTAAACGGGAAATGTTTTGCATAGTTCAAGACTAGCAAGCCTAACTTTAAATATATGCCTTGTTTTCAGTGTTTCTTTCTCTTTAGCAAAGATGAGATACGATTAATTTTAATTCCGCACGTCATTTTCTATAAATGTTTACTTCCTGAGAAAAGTATTAACTATCTTACCGGTGAAAACATGCAAAATGCCAATAAATCATGGAAGCGATTCATACATTACATGGCAAGTTCTTTCAATTAACCAGAAAAACACTTAAAACTCCCGGTATTTATTCTGCTATTAGAAATAAATTTGAATAATGCAAATATGAATGTACGCTATACAACTGCAACAGTTTAGCTCGAAGCCATGTATTTGTTCGAGAGTTGTGGTCGCCGAGGAATGCTTTTCATCTGAACTTGAGGCATAGTTCGTGAATGCCACGCAGTGCACGGAATGTCATATACTGGTACCAGCGTCCCCGCACAGCTCCTACTCCCGTGCTTTATGTCTGCACTAAACTTTGTACTCTCAGAAAAGTAGATATTGTCATCCAGTCCATTGCAAAGTTCATTGAAAACTGAGTTTCGCGGTCTACTACAGCCTGCTGCATCAATCCCTCCTTCTCGCTTGACACTTCTTGTTTCAAAATCGAAACTGTTTACTTTTGCGCAAATTGCAATTGATAGAATTTTAATTAATATTTTTTTTATTTTGAAATAAATTTACTGTTTGAGGTTTATAGTTTCCAATCTTCATGATTACAGCATTTATTTTTAGGTGCATCTCACGTTTGATTAATAGGATTCAAATTTAACAAATTACTTTATTAGTAAAACAAATGTCTATCAGAAGTATATATTGCTACAATGGAAAGGCCGCTTGTTAACTCAACATTAAAGTTTTGTTTGCTTAATTAACAATATTGAGGAACTTAACTATTTTAATGCAGTTACAGTAACATACATTTAATTTTGGCTATTTTTGTCAACACAGTTACTTTTTTCTTGGAAAAGCAAACAACACGGGATTACTCTATGGTAATGTATTTTTGGTTAGTGGTTATGTGGTGGTTAATTAATTAATGGTTAATGGCCATATGATAATGATCACTAGTTACTAGCGAGGTCAATATGGAAAATCGTTTGTTTCTAGTAAGGGTCATTAGTCACTAGACAGCTATCAAAGTCTCAGTTATATCCATCACAGAGTTTCATCTTTATTGTTGATTTAAGCAAAAAATTTTTGCTTATGTAGAAAAAATGGAAAAACGGTAAGATTCGAGCGGTGATTAAAATGTTTACAATTGGGCAAATTTCTGGACGTTCAGTTGACAAGAGTACGCCTAAAATGATTGATAAAATCCACGACATGGTTTTGGGTGTGATAAAGGTCTTGGCATGATGAGTGCCACGTTCGCTCTTGGTGGAAAATAAACCCAATTGCATGGTCGACCACGAGGCTGTTCTGACGCTTTTCCCTAGCAATCTTGGCGAATTTTTCCGTCGATAGATCAACTATCTACACTTTCACTGCTACACTCCGGAGCAACAACAACAAGAGGAACAAGAACAAGAGGAACAGTCAAAACAATGGGTTTTTGTAAGCAAACGGGCTGCGAAGAAGGCCAAGACGGTGAGATCAATCGGCAAGATAATGGCCTTGATTTTTTGGGCTGCATGCGTAATCATCTACGGATTACTTGGAAAAAGGACAAATAATAATTGAAAAATACTATACGTCGAAAAAGCGTCCACATTTGAAAATAAGTGTTCCTCTTCTAACAAAACAATACATAGGCGCACGCCTGCGCAGTTTGTTAGCATTATTACAACATCCACCGTATTTACCGGATCTGGCCTCAAGTGATTCCTTCTTATTTCTAAATTTGAAAAAATGGCTCAGCAGACAACGGTTTACGTCGAACAAGGAAGTCTTCGCTCAACCGCATGCCTCCGAAATGTTACTTTTTTTGCTATTATTAATAAACGACCTATTGAAATGTTTGACATTTTGTAATTTTATCGCTACTTTGTTTAACCATGAAACGTATTCGCGAATTGAAGAATAATATCGAAAATTTTTATTAATATGTTAGACATTATTAATATCAGAAAAGGAAATTCTTTCTGACGGCGTCAAAATCCAATTTTACGCCAAAAACGAACTGATGATGGTCGGAAACTACCGAAACGTCATATAAAAATATCGAGTACACCATCAGTTAAGAGGATCAAAGCGTTCTTGAGAATATGACCTAATTTTTCTGTGTAAGGTCAGTTAAAAGAGCTAAAAGTAGAAGAAAAAAAAAACAAGCATTTTTCGCTTTTTTTTTAAACTGGAATTTTATTTGTTACAAATCCATTTTCTCGTCATGTTCATAACAAAGACAAAACTACCTTCAGCAAATAAGCGAGATCACCACGACGGGGATTGAAAACGAATCAGCATGTACATGTTTAATGGCAACTGCAGGAATAATTTTAGTTGTAGCGGATATGTCGTGTCGATTCTAGTGAGGCTTCGGAAACGCTGCAGGTTTCGGCAATATATGTATTAAAGTTAAACGTGAAAATAAGGTACATGGAGTCAACATAATGTGTTTGTGCGATGCAAAAGCATACTATTTAATAACTAGCTGCAGTTAGTTTCACCAATCGCAAGTACTAACCGGAACGTCGCATAAGGTAATTGATTTACCTTCATAGAGTGATAAATGAACAAATGTCTATAAAATCTAAGAATTTATCTGTTACTTTATAGAAAAATTTGTATTGGAGGATTGTTCAAAATATCTAAGGAAAGAGTTTTTTATTAATATAAGAAAGGAACTTATTAACGGGTACATTAAAGGAAGGAAAATAGGTAATTGGTTTAAGTTACTGCGCGGAGACTATTGTTTGTTCCAGCGAGCATTAAAAAAGGGTCATTTTGGGAAAAAATGGAAAGTTCAAGTGAAGGGTGATTCTGGTTAGAAATTTTTTTACAATTCCTGTAAAGGCTTAACACAACGATAATTACTCGAAATACAGTGTTTAACTGTTTTGTGCTGTATAGTGTAGTGTAACTGTATAGTGGTAGCGTCATTGGAAAAAAATTGTTTGCAACTAATTTGCAAAATTTTTCAACAAAAAAAACAAAAACAAAACAAAACTGTGTTCAACGTGGTTCCAGAAGATCGCCTCATATAAAGTATACCGAAAATTGCAGTAGATTCGATTTTTGATGAATATTTTGTTGTGAAAAGAGCCCAAAGCTAAGCAACATTCACTGTTTGGGTGTTGCCAGATGAACTAAATGTAACAAAAGTGGTTGGCTCACAAAGAAAGTAATTGCTCACTAAGAAAATAATTGTTTGTTTCTTTCATTGTGCTGGAGATTCATTGCACTGGAAAGAGAGGCATACAACAACTTGTGCGTCATCGCTGAAATCATTACAATGCCAACTCTCACATACCACGAAAAAATGGAGAAGAATAATGAAAAACTTTCAAAAGTGATTTTCGAAAATTATTCCATTTTCAGAGCGGAAAACATGTTTCGAGAATTGGTTTGAATGCATGCACAAGTGTATAAACAGTAATGGCGATTAAATAAAAACAAAAAAAACAAATTGCATCTGTTAAATAAGTTGTAATTAATGTGATAAATATCCAAAATTTACATGCGTTCAACAACGCCGAATTAATTTATGTTATACGCTATTAGGCGATTAAATAAATGAAACAGTATTGCGATAATTTCGAGTTGATGGTCAACATCTATGTTTCCACGCGATATATTTGGAACCGTGATTGTTGGTGTGGAGATTGCACGAACGAAGGGGTTCTTCTCTGTGCTTAGGACGCGTAATCTCTGAGGTGGAGAAACTTCAGACGTTTAAGATAGTTTCACATAAGTAAACTCCGTTAGGTTACTACAAGGGAATATTAACTTGTGTCTTTGCCTTTCTCAATAATAGTGACTTCTTGTCTTAACAACTAGCTGGATTACAGTTTCTTTGTATTATCTTCATTGTATAGATTGAACATATATGCGTTGTGTAAGATATGGTATATAAAAAGTATACGTTATGCGGATTTAGAAAAAAAAAAAAACTTTTCAGTTAAGAACCTTCAATAACTTTAAAAGATTTTCTAAAGTTGTGATATGAATTGTACTTTGATACGTGCGAACTTAGCGTTTAACTTGAACAATTTACAAAGAAAATATATAGACAGGACGCAAAACAAGTCACTAAAATTTACTTAAATTTAAAAAATAAAATAAATCCATATTCTGTGGAAGAAAGCTTTCAACAGTATTTTCTTTCTTTAATTTCCTACATTTTGTAATGTTTTTGCGTTATTTATATAATGTAAATTTTCTATATTCTAATAATGTCGGAATTTAATGTAATTAGGGTCACGAATACGGGAATGTCCTGGACACTCTTTCGGCAAATGAAAATCTTAGAATGATAAGCGAGGAAAGAAATAAGAACTAGCCTTACTTACCACCTTTTTTTTTGAAAAACATTTTTAAAACACTCTCAACCTAATCTCTTTCAATAATTACTTGGACATAAAGTCAATAATAATCAATAACATTGACCAATAATGTTTTTATCCTAAGTTAGTAACTGATGAATTGAACAGCATATATAAAGTAAAAATGACTCGAAAAGCAGCAACAATGGCTTAGCTCTGGTTACAGAGAAAATGCCTTTATAGTACGGCCGGTAATCTGGTCTACTGCAATAATGTTTATAAACTTTCTGAAGCTTTTGGAATACATCATGATCCCAGTTCTTGGAGATTATTCATAGACTCGTCAAAGACCAGCCTAAAAGCAGTTTTGTTGCATAATGGAAACCATTATCCTTCTATCCCGATGTCATGCTGTTTCTATGAAAGAAACTTACGAAAATCTGAAAATTTTATTAGAAAAGATAAAGTAAAAAGACTATTCGTGGAATATTTATGCAGATTTTAAAGTAATTGCAATTATTTTGGGTAAGCAATCTGGTTACACCAAATACCGTTGCTTTTTATGTCTTTGACAAGTAAAAACATTACCATAAGCAAGAGTGGCCACTACGACAATAGTTTATACCAGAAAAAGATAATGTACAACATCAACCTCTAGTAGAAAAAGAAAAGATCATAATACCACCTCTCCACGTTAAACTTGGGCTCATGAAAAACTTTGTAAAGGCTCTGGATCTCGAAGGTGAAGGTTTTAAATACTTTCGTGAAGAGTTTCTAAAATGAACAGAAGGGAAACTGAAAGAAAGTATTTTCGTTGGACCTCACATGCGAGAAATAGTAAATGATGAAATCTTTGAAACCAAATTAACAGCGAAGGAAAAAATAGTTTGGCTTGCCGTGGTACAAGTTTTCACGAATTTTTTTGGAAACAAAAAAGCTGGCAACTATAAAACTTTAGTAATGGATATGTTACAAGCGTTTCACGCTGCTGGTTGTAATATGTCCCTTAAAGTGCACATTCTACATTTTCACTTGAATTTTTGTCCGGCAAATATGGGCGACGTTAGTGATGAACACGATGAGCGCTTCCACCAAGACATCACGGGAATGGAGAAACGGTATCAGGGGAAATGGAATCCTGTTATGTTAGCAGATTACTGTTGGATGTTAAGAAGAGATGTTGTAGATATTGTTTATAAGAGATGGAGCAGTATTACTTCACATTCTAATTATAATAATTTGAAATATACATTAAATTATGCCTTAATCTAAAAGACCTTTTCATTGAAATATAAAAAATATCGAGCTAACTTGACACTCTACCTTTTATTAAAATAAATGTTTATATGTTTTCTATTGAAATTAGTACAAGCTATTTTATGGCAAAATCAAAAGTTGAAATTTGTTGGCCAGTGTAATTTTCCTTAGTTTCGGTTGCCAACGATTTTATTTCATTGATCCCTATAATATTTTTCAATAATTTAGAATATACAATTATTTAATTAATTTACGAAATGAGTTGTTTTGTTGTAGTGTTATGGAGGGACGCAACTGCTTGCGATACTCTGTATTCTGTGAGAACGTAATTGTAAAAATGCAACACTACAACGTTAAATTGCATCGAGAATTTAGACGATTCAAAAAGAGAAACATATAATTGATATTGACAACTGTACCACTAACCGTAACCAACTAACTGTAGTGTACCACTAACGTATCCAGTAGAACTTGATGTTGAATTTTCTTATGTTAAAGGTTGAAAACGATATATATATATATATATACATATATATATATACATATATATATGTATATATATATATGTATATATATATATATATATATATATATATATATATATATATATATATATAAGTAGTTAATATAAGTGTTCCCCACGCTTGTCGTTGGTTTGACTTACATTAATTATTTTAATTTTACGCCCCAAAAATATTTGGCTTGAAGTAGGTTTGTATCCTCTAGGTATCGGGCTTTTTACCAACAGATGGACCCTCATATCCGGATAGGTGTACATAGTGAATTTAGTAAATAAGTAATAAATGAATATAATGATAATAATAAAACGTGAGTAATTATTCACAGTTAGCCTATGAGACGATTTTTCATTTCTTTTAGATTAAAAACGATTGCCGATATTTTTCTAAAGGGATGTGAGTTCTGTTCGATATTGAATGTTCCTTATATACTTAAAAACTACACGTTGTTACCAATCGCTTTGGCAATCATAGGAACAGGCCAAGTTGGTTTAAGAATATTCCTGTAATCTCTTGCATAGGAAGCCTGTCTTACGGTAAATGTCTTTTCTCTGCCTTTGTTAACTTGTCTTTAACTTGAGAAAAAATTTTAGCTTTCGATGGATTGTATACCTCAATCTAATCTGTTTGTCTAAAAACAAATAAGAGGGAGGTTCACAGTGTTGCAACGTGTTCCGTAATCCATTCATAAATAATTAAAAAGTTGCCAAATGCATCTTTAATTACTTTAATTATGAAGTTTCTCCAATTTTGCGCTGCTCTTAGAAGCTGGGTGATGTGCTGCATTGGTGAAATTCTGCTGATACACATTGTCGACTGTTATCAGAACAAGTTATTGTAATAGCCTCCAACTATTTTGCAAAAGCGTCTAGTACAATAAGGCAAAAGATATACTTGGTAGTTAAAAAATCAATATGAATGCGTTCCTAAACATTATCCAGTATCGACCACGGTTGTAAAACACTTCGATTGGGATCCTTTTGCACTGACTAACACAAAACTGTATCATAGAAAAACCTATATTTATGGAATTTGTCCTTTAAATCGCAATCTTCTGAAATCAGCAAGAATTTGTTCAAATTTTTCGTATATTCATATACAAGTTATGGGGCTAAAAAAACACAATTGCCATCAACATTTTAAAAAATCTGGTCCATGATACGCTGAAATTTTCCTATTGCGCTGCTAAAGCTGTAAGAAAGTCTATTATATTGAAATAGACCAATATATGTGAAGATTGTTGTTAATTTTGCCGATGGTAGATCCAAAGCCATGTGCTGATATGCTGAAGTGAAATCGATTTCACGGAATTTCTTGTAATTAGATAGTGTTGCATATTAATCATCGATTCGTAGAATAGGATATTTATCTATGACCAGAACAGGATTAAGTGTAATTTTATAATTGCTGGAAATATGCAGGGAACCGTCGTGTTTTAAAACTTGTACAATAGGAATACCCCATTCACTAAGTTCTATAGGAGCTATTATTACAGAATTTCGATTCCTTTTCAGCTTTAGCTTCAAGGGCAAACATCCAATTTCATTAGAAAATACTTCAGGAAATTCAGGAATGGAAAGATTTATATTTCTAATGCAATTTTTTAATTACGCAAAAATTCAAATTAGCCTCCTTATTTTCATAGCGTACAAACACATTTACATATTTCTCTTTTTGGATAGCTTTTACCACCATAACTTACTGTGTGATATTTGGTTTCTTTAATTTAATTTTTTCCAAATATTGCTTGAAAACTTTCTCCCGCAAACGAGAAATAGTAGCGCGCGAATCTAATTCAAAACTAATTAATTTGTTACTTAAAAAGGCATCTATCAAAAGTGGTCACGAATTATCTAATTTTAGAGTATAGGTCGGATATTCTGTAAATTTAGATGAATGATTTTTTACGCTATAAATTTTCTATATAGATCACACTTACGTGTGATCTCTTCTTCCGTAAAACGAACACTTATTCTCACTGTCAAATTTCCTTGTTCCTGCGCCGGACGAGCTTGGAATTGGTGTATGTGAAGTGAATTGATAATGCTTCCCCTGCCGACAACTCTGGATGCGATGTATTTCTTCCGGTTCCATCTTTACCGAGCCATGTGATTGTAAATTGCCATTTTTATTTGCCTCATCTGTTTCAGTTAATTTTTCCATTTCTACCGCTTCATTAAAAGAATTTCATATTCTGTCGTAAATTGTTCAAAATTTTACCAGAATTGAAACCAGATATAAACCTATTATGAAGAATGCTAGCCAACTACCGGCCAGACTCACAATGAATACACATGTTTGGTAACCTTACTGACTAATCCCTTACATTCTCGTTTGTGGATTTTATTCCGATATAAAGTTTGTAGCGTTCAGTGAATTCAGTTCTTTGCACGCATTACAACTATTTCCTTTGACACAAAAATTGGTTCCAATTGGTTCAAATTCGGACTACCATCCAGTTGCCGGCGATACAGTGAAAGGGAACACATTAAACCATAGTTTTATGTAAAGTTTGCCTTTATTATTTTTAAATCCTCGTCGCCAACAACGTTATATATATATATATATATATATAGAGAGAGAGAGAGAGAGAGAAACGGTAAAGGACCTGATATTAGAAACAATCAAATAAAACTTTCCACATGGTACACTGACGAGCCGCAAACAGAGAAACATACGCTTGTACAACCATGTACAAGATATAAGCTACCAAGCTTATATCAGTATTAAATAAAACTTTGTTAATTTGGGAGCGCAAAAATTAAAAAGAACTATTTGCTATCATTTTTCTCGGTTTTCCAAGATATGTCCTGCATAGTTTTCTTGATATCATCAATCTTTTTCTAGTTCATGTGCACCGGTTGGTATAACTAACTGCTGAGGCTGAAGGTTTAATTTTCTACTATCTAAAGACTTGTGAGCTATAATGTATCCTAGAATATTACTTCGATCTGTAGGTTTCCTATGATTATTTGTCATGAATTTGGGGATATTTGGACTTACAAGTTAGAGTATATTGGTCTCTATGCAGATTGATTCATTTTCGACTTTGGCCACGGGGATCTCAGACATATTAGAGATAGAGGTGAAGCTGAAATTTGGAACCATTTTATCACATTTTGAATTTGTTATAAATCCAGAATAGACCTATGCTAATTAAGGTTCGAGATTAAAAAAAGAAACAATAAGTACTCGTTTTCTTCTTTTGCCTCTAGCACCGTTAATTGTCCTTTAGGAGAAAAGTTAACAAGGCGAAAGAAACTGGCGTATCTACATTTAGACAATTGAATAAACAAAGGTATAAATGACTTGAATTCTACTGGTAACAAAAAAATGTAATAAAATGCTGTACTATTTAAAATAACAATGGGGGTGCCTGGTTCGGTGTTCTTTGTCTATTAGCCTGTATATCGAGAGACATATTTAAAAGGTTATGGTATCTATTACATTAATTGAAAATGTTGACCTTCTACGATTTACGCAGGAGTCACAATTCTATAATTCCAGAAGATTGTGACGCCTAATAATTAAAAAAAGTAAAATGATATTTAACTCAGACCAACTTAATCAGTTTGAGGTTTTTGCTGTTCGGAAGTATTCAACCTAACTAGAGGCAAGTTCGTACAACTACAAACGATTTGATATCCATTAGTTGGTTGATTTAAGACATTCATTTCTCTCGATGTCAGAATGCTTCCAAGATTCTTAGGGGTCATTACGCTACTAGCAACCTTTCCTCAAAATAAAAATAGCCTATAAAATAAAGTGAGTATTTTTTTGTTATGTACAAGTGAAGTAAAATTAAAGAGATCGTTACAATTATTTATGTTTCGTACAAGGGCTAATCGATCCACAGGAGAAACACTAGCGTATATCTAATGCCTTTCTACAGTTCCGACGGGTTTTTTCAGATAGCGCTGTTCACCTTAAAAATCAACGTGTATGTATGTAAATCTATTTAACGTTTAGATCTTGTTGAATACTATTGTATTTTTGTTTGCTGGATTAGCTAAACAATAAAAAAAAGGAGAATTGAATAATCTTTAGTAAACATCCATGATTACGGACTTCCTGGCTTTACTAAGTATCAGAGCAATATATGCCACTGATATGATTTCTACTATACCGTCGTGTTTAGGTTAACACCCCCTTCCTTCTGTTAGGTTCCCCTGCAGGAATGTATTGCTCTTCACCAAATTAGTAGAGACTAGGCGGACTCGTGTTTATTCATCTCATAAGAAAGTGTTGGTATTGCCTACTGGTTTTACCGAGAGTCTAGAAAACGCGAGTCTATCTAGTCTCTACCAATTTCATGAAGCGCACAGAACGTGTACTCGTTCCTGCAGGCTTAGTTAGGCATCCTTTCCGAGGTTAGTACTATAAAGCCTGTACAAGCGATATGACGGACCCTGTGACGTGAAGTATGTTTTCTGTTTCTCGTTTGTCTACTTTTGCTGTTTATTGCCTTTGTTTACTTTTTCCGGTAATAGAGAAGAAAATAGAACGATACCTACATCTTGGAAAAAATATAGCTCAGCTAGATAGACATATGTATACTGCTATTGTCCGTGAATGTTCTACATTTCTTGTATTTAACCTCTTCAACTTGAAATAAGAACTTTCATTCAGAAACATGATTGTAACAATGAATACTTTGAAATTTGTTCGTATTACTCCAATTTACGAAAATTAATTAATTAAGATGAGTACACACGATTGAAGGTAAGAGAATGAAAATAAAATGTTACCTGTTAAACAGAAAGTTCAATTGCGATGAAAATATTTAGACAATGTACTGCATTATGTACCTATCCAATTTAATTTCAATATCTCCACGAACTCAGCAGATAATTCTCGGTTCCATGTATTTAGACCACTGTATAACAGAAAAAGTACGGTTTCTTATAGAATTGCGAAATTTATTTAATGCTAAATGATTATTACTTGTTATTATTGCAACATGTTGTCTCAGAAGAGTTGATGTATCTAATAAAGTGTAATTGTTCACCTATTCATAATACACTAAATAAAAGGTGAAAGTAATGGCCGTTTTTACCATTTTTTAGCAAATTTTGCTATTAACACATCTATTTTTAAATTTTTAAAAAGAAGAGTCTCCTATTCTCAGCTAAGTTTCTTTACTGATTTTCTGATCCACAGCGATAGAACCGAGAAATTAGCTATATGCTAATAATAATAATAATAATTCATCTTTGGAACCTTTGGAAACAAACTACATTACTAAGCACATAATAACATTTTAACGTAGTTCTCTAGCCGACGTTGCCATGATACGCCAATTAATAGAATCCAATAGAGAACTGATATTTACACTATTTAAACACCTATCCGTGATTTATGTAGCAGGTCTTTCAAGATTTCAGTTAAGGCTTTTAAAACAAAAAGCAAAAAAAATCGAAAACGAAATAATAAAAATTAACATTCTCTACATGAGTACATACCTCTACAATCATTTCATAATTCCTCAAATTAATGAAAGAATTTTAAAAAGAATAACCATCCACTTCTTTAGCTGAAAAGGAGCTATCCCTTTTCACAACTCACGAGCCAAGAAAAGACATTCTTTAAGTAACTTAAGATTGACAGATGAACTAGCATCCCTAATTTAGAGACAGTCCAACAACATCCAGCGTTCGCTGAAATGATTGCCACCACAACCAGGAAAATAAAACAGAGAAAAGTCTGGAACAACGTTTCAGGTAACCGTATGACGAAAGCATTCATTATTATTAATAATCATTGAAAAACAAGTAATAGTCAACAGCTTTCCCGTTTTATTGGATGGCTTATAAGAAAATATGGGTTACAAGGATACTACCTCTTTGCTGCAGCTGATCAAGTGACAAAATCAACCTTTAAGCGAACCTGCAGATATATTTTAAAACAAATGGAGACAGCGTTGAATATCTTGTGGAAGTATAGCCAAATGTAATTGAAGGTTGGAATTCCAGATTATCATTTCAACATGAATATTTTCAAATAATTGAGTTAGCGAATGTAATGGGAGGGGAAGATTTTGCGGATTTAGATGAGATAGATATTGTTAAATGCTTGGAAGACAAAGAACTAGATGAGAATCAATGGAAGCAAATGGTCGTTGCAATGAAGAAGACAGTGATGAAGATGATCCCAATGTTGAGTGAATCCTTCGATTCCGAGATATAGTAAGGAGGTCTATAAATATTTAACTAAAACACAACCATTAATTTCATCATCAATCATCGAACCAGTTTGGTATCAGGTATTATCGAATGATGACATCATACCGATCAGGACGAAAAAACTAATAATCGATGCAGTAATTAAAGTGTTAGACAAATTTGTTGAAGATTTCGTATATGTGCTTATTTAGTGAACTATGAATTATATTAATTTTATATCTTCCTTTTTTATAAATAAGTTAAACGGTTATATTAATATTTTTCAAAGTACGTTGTTTGTTTTACGTTGCAAGAATCTATTAATATGTACATTTTAGTTTGGTTTCGTTTCTCACTATTCCGGAATTCTTTCTTCGGTGTAAATCACAAGTGAATCAAACATAATTTCCAATTTATCCAAAGATACGATAAGATATATCCCGAATTAATAATTTAGTTTCACAACGGCAACATGCTTCTCCTAACAATAAATCAACATTTATTGTTCTAACAATTATTATGGACAGCATGCCGTATAATCTAATTTTATGGAAACAAGTCGCTCGCACTGCCTGGGATTTATCCAGAGCTTTCAGTGTAGTGAATCATAACATGCTAATCGAGAAACTGTCATCTAACGATGGCAGGAGAGAACACTATTAAATATGTATATTCACGTCGTATTTGAACTATCGTAGAGCATTTACCGAAATAAAATATTTGCATACTATTCAGAGTTTCCTAGTATTCGTTTTACTCTTTACTTGTGCTTTTCATATTTTCCATTGCAGTTTTTTTTTTTTTAACATATGTTTAAAAGCTAAAAGCCAAAAGCTTCCTTCCGCTTTTTAGGCAATTGTATCATAATAATAAAAATTAATATCGCTTATTTCTTCTTATTATTAATTTTAGTAAATTAAGTAAGCAAAAAACTACATTTACAAATTACAAAGGAAACATATAATGTTACATTGTCATAATTTGTCCAAAATTTAATTATTAACAGATTTGCTATTATAAATCGTTGTAAATATTCATAGGTACCACGAATTGCATAGAAAAAAAACAACCTAAGTGAAAGAGCAAAAATGTTGATATTTTTCCAATAACAAAGTTCATTCAACGGATAAATGAATATCGAATTCGATATAATCTTTACCAAATATTGGCATGTAAAGCAAGTATGAGTTAATGCACGGAATTCCTTTAGTACTTAAAGAAAAAAATATTTGAGTTTCGACAGACAGAGAATGTTACAAAATATACTGATTACAACTAACAAAGATTAAGTTTAACTAACACTAACTATGCTAAGTTAATACTGACAAAGATTAGGTTGAGGTAACGCTAACGATGTTATATTAATACTAAATCCAACATTATTTCTGATCCCTTTAGCTTTACACATCACAAGTAAAGTTGTTCATACCTTTATTTTAGAGAACAAAGGTATGTTCTCTAAAACATTGTTGTCGCGCCATCGCCCATAAAGATCAACAGTTGATTAGGTGACACTTCAAATTTCTGTAACGTAACCTTCGTAACTGCTATTAAAATTGAAAAATTTTGTTAAAGGGCTTCTAGTACACCCACTATAACATGTACAATGGAATCTTTTCGACCGGTCGTTTCGTGTACGCTTAACCACAGCCTTTTATTTTTAACTACGACTTTGATCTTTCTTTCGTTATCTTCTCGTACGGATAGTAGATACCTGCGCAACGTTTTAAGGTACTTTATACAATCGTATTTGTGGCAGAACAATAACGGTTTATTGCATTATTTTACCATCGTAATATGTATAAATCCGGAAATTCATCTATATAACTTTTCATTTATTTTCAATTAATGCTTCTGCACTTCTGTACGCCTAATATACCATTGAAAAAACGACGTTCAACTAATTCGCGGTGACACCCAAGATGAACTAACACAAAACATGACAGAGGTAGATGAAACTATTATGTTTTTGCAGCGACTAGACAAAGTCGTGTATTGTCGACCCTCGGGCAAACCAATAGATAACACGAACCTTTTTTTGTGAGACGAATAGATACGAGTCTGTCCAGTCGCTGCAAAAAAAATAATTTCACCTGTTTTGGTCGTCTTTAGTGATGAGCAAAGACAGTATTGGTAGGTATCTTTTGCTGCAGATTACTAAAGCCTACATGTAGTTGTGTTGTTGTCTATTCGTTCATTACGTTATCGATATATACAGTGAACAAAGTAAGCGTTAAACCTTCACCCAGTCTTCTACACAGAGGTATCCCAATTCATATTATTTGTGTGACTAGCTTTACCTATTTGTTTAGTTAGCCACATTGTTTTACGCTTACTTCACTTTTCTTAAATATTTTCCATAGTGTATATATTGGCACCTTATCAAAAGCTCTTTCAAGTTCTACAAAACTAAAAATGTGTTTTTACATTAACGGTTTTATGGTCTTAGATTTTTCCTTCAATTTAGAACTCGCTCTGTGATTCCGTTCTGACCCATAGTTTTATTCATTTTTTACGATGTTTTGTCGTGTCCTGATGATTTTCCATTTCTTAGCGTTTTCATTGCTGCCTGTACTTCTATTCATATTTTGTCTACATAAATTTCTAGAACGTTAGAATATATTGATTGCATTCGTACAATATTATGTAAGAGAGAAATAAAAAAATATTTTAGGGAAATTTCGAGGAAAGGACCACCGCCGATGCCTTGCCACGTAAACTTGAAACTGTATGCAATGTAATAATTTATTGAAGCGTACACAAAATGACAGTAACATAATAGAATGATCAAAACCTGCCGCTGTTATAAAGAGTAATACAATGGCGTGCGGCGTTTTATTAAATATATTTGAAGAAATTACGAGAATTAGCTCTAACACAATATAGCTACTACCAATATCATCTCAAAACAATTTAGCAGCGCTGTTAACTAAATAACTAAGTCAATGGTTTGGAATTTTATAATTTAAAAGAAGGCTGTTTTTAGTAACCCGTTAAACTCTGTAATGTGCGCAGAACAAGTAATGAAAAAATGGCATGATGTGCAATCTTCCAATTTACCACTTAAGCTCCTTCATTGATATCAATCACTATGAAAAAGATTAGATTTATATTGTTCCATTAATAGACGGAGTATACTAATATAAATAGATGATAACGAAATAATCGACTTAAATACCTAGTAGATGCTATAACCTATTTTCTACGTTTATACGGGGATGGTACAATAGATATGTGGAGATGGAAAAGTATCATGATATAAGAACAATTGAACTTTTTTGGCGATTGAATAGCCCCACTTTCGGGGTATATGGCCCTTACAAATTTTCACGATTTTTAGATTTTTGTAAATATCTCTATTAATAACTATAACAGACATTTTCCTTTATTTAAAAGATAATTTGAAGTATTTTACATTCTCAAGGAAGACGAAAATTTGCTCGCAAAAAAAGTAAATAACAGGGGACCGAGCTACCTCGTATCAAAAAGCATTTGACAGTGTACAGTTTAATATTCTGTTAGAGAAGTCGCAAACCTACGACGAACACATACGACGGCGAAATCTTTGATTCTACAGCATTGCCAATAAATACAAGCGTTGTCCAGGATTCGGTGCATGGCGCTATTCTCTTCAGTTTGTTTGTCAACGTTATCACTGTACTCCTTCACAACATGTATCCCATCATGTATGCGTATGATATATCGATAGTAGTTGAAGGTTCACGTGTAACGGTCAAAAATTTAGCTGAAATTCTGTATTGGTTTACTCAAAACAGTCTCGCAGTAAGATAAAATACATGGTTTTCCATACAAGGCAACAAAAGACCTACAACGTGCAGTATGAATGTGCAGAGAAGATATTTATGACTTTATTTCAATAACATTTTCAGGCATACACTCAAAGAAATTCTATCCTGCAAAATTTCAAGTATGGCTTACTTTCTTCGATGGCTAAGAACGCAAATCTCAAAAGACGCCCTGGTTTCTTTGTATCATGCAGGAATTCACTCGATGCTACAATTCGGCATACTACTTCGCCTCATAGTTAAACGATATTTGTTGCTCAGAAGGACATGGTCCGCGAAATTGTCTGTGGTCACTTCCAAGAATCCTGCAGACCGCTGTTTCAACAATTGCAAATATTACCATTGCCATGCTTAGCTGGAAGCTCCGACTTACATACCTACTAACGAGAGCACACTATTATGCGGTATCCATAAGCATGATAGAAGAAATAAGGACCAACTCCACATTCCATCCTGTTTTCTACATATAACAAGCATGGCAGTAACATGTTTACCGTTGAAAATCTAAACTACATAAGCTAAGCTAGATAAGAATCTACCTCCTCAAACATATATTCTACACGAATGATCTTTTTCGACTGCGTAAGTCAAATTAATTTTTATTTAAATTTTATACAAAATCCGTAATTTTAGAGATAAGGTAGTAGGTACAATGGCAACGATTAATATAACTTGTAATTATAAACTATAATGAAACTATTGATGATATCATTGTAAATAAGACAATTGTACATAGAACCTGTATATTATTTCGTTTCCGCCAAGACAGGACTCTTTCTTTTTAGTTCGGTTGAATCCCATCCTTCTCCAAATAATCAATTAAGATTATGCCTTGAGCATCCAATAAAGTAATGTCCGTAACTTTTCCAGTTGACGGAATTATCTTTGCCTTCTCACTCGTATTACGCACAAGCATGTCCAAACATTGTTAACAAGTTATCTTTTCGATCAGTTAGAAATGAATAAGTTATTGAATGGTTTTCATTCAGTGGCATGAGACTAAATGTTGAACAAATGGTGTTCACTGTAACTTCATCGAGAAGTACCAAGTTCCTTGGCTTACACATCGAAACATTTGTCTTGGTGGATTCATATTGATGAATCTTTTGAAATTACTAGTATTGTTGTAACAATAGCTTACTATTGCGCCCATTTTGACTCCCAGCTTACTTGTGGTATTGAATTTTGAGGAGAAACTTCAATGAATACTGTAGCCCTTTCGTCTTAGTCTTCGAGAATACCTAAACGTCATTCTTGTAAAAAGCTGTTTAAGCAATTGCAAAATACCTGTTTTACCCATTACTTGAAATTAAAGGTCTCGATGTCAGCATATCACGTAATAAAGGTTTTCACAAATACTCTATACAAGATGCTGATTCCGGTACATAAGTTAAACATTTTTGAAAACAATTTCTGGTACATTGGTATATTAAGCTTTACAACAAACTTGCCCCTACTGTGAAAGATTACCAATACCAATTCATATAGACCTGTAGTAAGAAAATTTTTCCATTTAGTGCGTGTGTTCTTTCGTTGGCTATCCTACATAATATCCTGTATTGTACATATTATTATTACTTTTGCTCCTTCCTTTATTTATGTTTTATGTACATATTGGAATATTTTAGTATAGACTTAAAAGAAGGAATGAATAAGGTATGATGAGTTACATTAATTCACATAGATCGAAGTAGTGCAATCTTATGTCGCAACGGCAAATTGTTGCAAATCGTAACTCGAGGTGCTACTAACACATGTATGAAACGGATGTAAATTGGCAATGTGTCTATGAATTCTTCTACCATACAGGTAAGTCGAACGGTTTTAAATTGAATGCGAAAGAATGAAACAGTTGCCTCGAAGCACAAGAAGCAAATGTTATAAAATTGATACATAAAATAAAACAATAAATCTCAAGAAAAGGGTGTCATTCGGTTAAAACGGCTGAGAGTGGGATTCGTGATAAGGATTGAAAATAACTAACCCAGTCCATACAGGAGTAAAGCAGGCACGTTATTCGCAGAACCGGAAAAATAGAATCGAGACATGGCACAAGATCGAAATGTTTTAACCGATTTCCCATTTCGATGGATTCAGTCTTCGCACATACGCATTTATACGTACAGTTCCTTCCAAAAGGCATACATTCATGCAATCCAATTGATATTACGTTTGGATACTTTCGTCGGAACGATCTCCCATATTTCTGATATCGGTAAGGGGATTATTTTATAATACGTTTCTAGATTAATTACAACTGAATCTACGTCTTATTCATCAAGCGTATCGAATTACAGATAAATGCCAACATTAATCAATTTTTATAACAACCTACCTTAAAAAAAATTGCATGTACGTAGAACGATGAATGAATATTTCAACGAATATTGCAGTATAACGCTATTATTTATAAATTTATCACACACACAAGTTGACTATTTTCAAACTGGTGGATGTCATAAAAAACTATTTTGATCTACCAATACACAAAGATGCTGAACTCTAATCATGGATTCGTCACACTTAGAGGATAATTCTACTACAATTATCCTCTAAATAATATTACATAAGCTTTTGTACTATTTATGCAGTAATCAAAAAAAAAACATTAATTAATTACTTTATCTTTTAATGTTCTTAGCGACATGGTATTGCGAAACCTGCGTTCCGTGATTAATCTGTTCATAATAACTGTGAATTGTTACCTATACTGAATGTTTGGTACACGTTTGGTAAACGTACTCCTCTAAGGGTGTGGTGATAGAATTCGTTTGCCGTCGAATGAGTCATAATATACATTATACAATTCCTTCTAGTTTGCGGGATATTGCGATTTTTCCCTATTTTAGAGACAAATTTTAAAATACAAAACAGAAAAAGTTCTTAGACAAACATATTAGATCGAGGTATACAATCTACCGAAAGCTAAATTTTTTTTCAAGTTAAAGATAGGTTAACAAAGGTAGAGAGAAAATATTTAGTGTAAGACAGGCTTCCTGTGCAAGAGAAATTCGTGAAAGCTTGCATCATGGAGAGCCAAGCTGTTTTTCCCTTCGCTGTGAATTTGGTTTCAAATTCACATCTCATTTCATCATTTACTATTTCTCGTATCTGAGGGCGAACAAGCATATCTTCTTTCAGTTTCCCTTGTGTTAATTTTGGAAACTTTTCACGAAGGTATTTAAAACCTTCACCTTCGAGATCCAGTGCCTTTACAAAGTTTTTCATGAGTCCAAGTTTCACGTGGAGAGGTGGTATTATGATCTTTTCTTTTTCTACAGAGGCTGATGTTGTACATTGTTTTTTCATCGTATAAACTGCTGTCGTAGTGGCTACTCTTGCTAATGGTAATGCGTTTCCTTGTCAAAGACATAAAAAGCAACAGTATTTGATGTAACCAGATTGCTTACCCAAAATAATTGCAATTACTTTAAAATCTGCACAAATATTCCACGAATAGTCTTTTTACTTTATCTTTTCTAATAAAATTTTCAGATTTTCGTAAGTTTCTTTCATAGAAACAGCATGACATCGGGATAGAAGGATAATGGTTTCCATTATGCAACAAAATTGCTTTTAGTCTGGTCTTTGATGAGTTTACGAATAATCTCCAAGAACTGGGATCATGATGTATTCCAAAAGCTTCAGAAAGCTTATAAACATTATTGCAGTAGACCAGATTAGTGGCCATACTATAAAGGCATTTTCTCTGTAACCAGAGCTAAGCTAATATTGGCGCTTTTCATTTTAGCTTTTTTTTAGAATCATTTTTACTTTATATATGCTGTTCAATTTCATCAGTTACTAACTTAGGGTAAAAACCTTGTTGGTCAATGTAATTAAACTGAGCTTGGCAGTAAAGGCTTGAGTGAGTCAAGCAAGTCGACATTGAACTCAGTTGCGCATGTTGCGCCATCCAGCAAAAGTAGGAGGACTCCAATGGTACTCCAGAAGTAGCAGTATACTTAGTAGAGCAAAGCCTGTTGTGGTAAGGTAAAAAGCCAGGACTGCACAAATAGGACGGAAGCAAAATGAAATATTTGGAATAGGACTTCGTGATGGATTTTGGTTGAAGTGCTTTCATCAAGAAATAGGTGAAAGACGCGGTATTCAGCTATAATTCGGACGGCTGGACGGATCCAAACGACATAAGGGTATTTGGCAGTGTTAACCGCTAGCAACAAACTATCTATTATGAATCTTCTGTTAAACAAGTCTTGGAAACATTTTAATCAAAGTTACCGAAATTGATTCAACATCGTATCAGATCTACTGTGCTTTGTTCGTGAGATTCTCTCCGAATGAAACTCTCGCCCACCAAAAACGACACCAAGTCACAAAGTGGGCAAGGTCAGACCCACTTTTATCAAATGAGGATTCTATTCCGTTAGCTTGGTACGATCTAAATTATTAAATACAAGTTGACGAATCTACTCAAGTTGTTAATTTGATTATGAAAAAATACGCAGGATTGCGGACTTTGAAACGGTATTCTTTAAGCCGATATAACCAACGATGAAATTGCACAAGGGCTTGTTGACGACGATAAGCAAATTCTAGTGAATTAAAGAGCAATCGATTAAAGCAAACTAGAGCATTACAGACCGCGTTTCCATGTAATAAATGGCGTTTTAAGACGTGACAGAAGCTTCGAACAATAGATGTTATTAAAACGCGTAAGTTTCACTAGAAAAACTTTGCACCTTCGTCCTGGCGTAGGCAACAGGGGAAATGAGGGTTTCCAACGTAATGGTTGTCACCTATTTTTAAAAATCCGCCTGGAAGTCAACCAAAAATTAAAAAAAAAACAATTCCCTGCACTTTGAGATGATCTTCTCTGTATTTATAGTTAATATAGAATGTATAAGACGTGTACATTTTTGAAAAGTACTGCAAATAATGTTACAATGATATTTATTTGTTCTAGGCTACCACCTAGACAGTCTACAATACAATACTTTACAATACTTTCCCTAAGTTCATACATAACAAAGTTAAATCGAATGTAATATCCGAAATTACACAGATTGATTTATTACACGCAGGGAACAGCGAAGGTAACCAGATCTGGAATATATGCTGCAGGCATACACGAAGTTAAGATGTCGTTGGGACAAGCTCTGTACGTAAGCGTAAGTTTACGACATTCTAAGCGAATTAGATCAGAAAGAAAATCTTAATAGTAACGAGAAGTAGGCCTACCCTTGCCAGGTTGATATGTTTCTAAGCAGTACAAGTTCTAGAACTTGTATTGCCAAAGCACATTTTTGAAAAAAGCTCATTATCAAAGCTGTCAAAACTTACCAACTAAAGATCACGCTTGAAGCCTAAACAGAAAAATAATTTAATGAAAAAATATATAATTGTTATATATAAGGGTATATGATTCAGGGATCTCTAGCAAAAATGTCATTTGCTAATAAGACATGGAAAGTACATGATCTAATGTTTACCTACAACTCCAAATAAAATTAATTGTTATCTTAAACATTGGTTCACTTTACTATTTGCAATTAAATTTTAATAAAATGACGTAAAAATTTTAATAAAATGCGCACCGCACAAGTTTTGTTGATTAATCCGTGGCAGCTATTTCGAGAATGCATCGATACTCATCTCGATCTTCAATCGAACACCGAATACGGAATACGCAATACCGAATTTGAATTAATCTTGTTATTACCGATCCGGGGAACCACGATGGTCCGTACGAGGTGTAGCGTGTTGGGCGAGTGAAACACCGAAGTTATTTGGACAAAAGCCTTTATTCTTTCTCTTTGGTAGTTACTGGCATGAGACCTACCTTATGTTATTCTTACACGCTCGTATGGTCGGCACATATAAGTTCTTGGGGGTTAGGACTAGCTCGTACATACGGGCGTACGCACTTGGCGGGCGGCCGGCTTATGACCGCTAATCTCGTTATACAACGCACTTGACGGCGATGGTAGGTGTACCATGTACAATTGTCTTTGCGGAGTATGTGAAGGCATGCCACAACCGAATGCTGGGGATACTAAGGAACGCTTTCAGAAACAACACCGGAAACGATATTTGTGAGGGGGAAGCTGAATATCGAAAAACAGGACGTGCAGGCGTGGAACGAAGTAAGTGGTGAATAGGGCAGATATGGTCGGATGGCGGTAGTACCGAATTCCTCGGTTGACGAGGTCGCTGGTACGGCTAGAATTGCGGTATCAGGTAAAGAAATAGGTAATTAACGGTGCTGCAGGGGGCAAATGTATACTGCGTGTTTGCGGAGCGCATGCGGGGAACACCCCAGACCTAGTATTGTGATTAGGACAAATACGGGGACGACAACAACACAAAAAAACACCAGGAACGATACTACTCAGGGGAATCGACAGGTGTGAAAGGAAACGACCACTTACTTGCGTTCACTGCGGCTGCTCTGGCCCTGGCTCTCGCTTCGTCTTGGCTGGTGTACGATGGATCTCCGTCCTTCCGTCCTCGGAAGAGCACACTGAACACATAGCGAAACGATTAGGGAGGTGAAGCAGCTAAGCTCCACTGTAGGTTAGGGAACGTTAGGGTTTTTAGGGTGAACTAATAGCGGATAGAGTCTCGACTCAATTGAATTACGAATCACTAATCGAATTCCTTTCGCTAGAAAAACTGGCAAAATATATAACAGTCTTCCGATCGTCGATTGTCCTGTTCGGCTGGATTGACCGCTAACAGGGATCGATATACGGCAGAATCGATCATTGAATCCAGGACCGCGAGGGTACTGGTTCGATGGGGGAAGTTATTCTGAATCGTTTGGTACCAACCGTTTGAAAGTCGCACGGTTGGAACCCCAGATAATTGCGAAAAAGTGCAAAGGAACGCGGGGTTTCGTTGACGAATTTTGCTACGCAAATTTCGGCACTTGCCGATGCGATATCAAAATTCGCCACCATGAGAAGTTAGAAGACATTACGTAGATTGAAATTCGCGTGAATAAATTAGTGAAAATCGGTGAATATGAAAAGGGGCGTGGCTTAGGTTAATTGGCGTTCCTGGATTGAATGTATACTTAAAAAGTAGGCTGTATGGCGCTGATTTGGGCTTCGGTCGTATTGTTTGTTGGCGAATATTTCGAAAAGCCGACGGGCGATTATCCAATCCAATAACCAATATCCGATCAAATAATCTTCGGTTAAGATTCTCATTATATTAATTCAGGGTGAATTTAAAATGAAGCTTGCTAGTATTGAATTATGTAAAACATTTTCCATTTAACCGTTGCCTATGTTTTCTACTAAGCAAGATACCGACAGTGCGCGTCGTTATGTGGTTGCAGTATACAATATGTCCCCGGACTGATTTTAAAGAGGAAAATTTCTTATTTTTAATTTCTTCGAAAATCTCACTTTTGCTGATTTGCCCTGCTTTTTTTGAAACCACCAAAACACAAATTACTTTTTATTTTATACAGCTTTTGATGCAAGCTGCTCCAGTACACAGAAGAGGGATAATTACAAAGTGCCTTGGTGACATGGTAGGATTAGAACACTCTTTAACAAAGCTGAAACCTCAAAGCTCGAACACGAGTGGGAGCTGTATAGACAATTCCTAATCCCAGACGTTACAGTAGCCAGTTTTCGTCTTAGTTCAAATAGATTAAGTTAGCATGTCTCCCCAAAGGCCTCACTAGACCATAGACACATATGTAGAGAGGACGAAGGCAGGTGGAATTATTCCTTTTTTTCAGTGACTAGATAGATTCGTGTCTATTCGCCTTATGAGAATGGATTTGTGTTGCCTCCTGGTGTCCCTGAAAATCAACAAAACACGAGTTTGTGCAAAACAGGTATGGTTTCGCTCGCTTTTGTCCTCTCTACATATAAGATTTGAAATTGAGACGAAGGCCCTTCGAACTTCTATTACAAAAATTCCTAGGAAGACTGATTGGTGTTCTTGTGAAATACACATCAAGGAGGAAGCAGATGAAATCTGCACCGAAGTACAGAATAGATAAGATCTACAGAAGAAATAGCTTCCATCCAGTTACATTCACACAGACGAATAGATACAAAGTGCCTTAGTGGAACAGAGAGCTTGAAACAATGCGAGCAAAGACCAGGAGGCTGCTTAATAAAGCCAAAAACTCAAGGCTCGAAATATAATTTCGAAACAAGGAGGAACTTGGCGGAGCTTCTGTGAAGGCATCGATACCCTTTGAATTACATCAATTGATAATAATTTCGCTTCTGCAGGTATATCTGTCTTGATTGACAATTAATTCCCAGTTAGCTTATCCATTTTCTTGATATCTCAGTACTGTCAATATCTATCAATATTGGTGGTAATATCTAACTATCAATGAGTTTTTATCATATATTACCCGTATTTCAGCAATATCCTTGTTTTTACACATTTTGGTAAAGTGGTTTTTGTTCATGCAACTGTAAATTTTTGCAGAAGCTAAACGCTTACCAGGCTGATGCATTTGAAACTTTTTCCTTCTTCCTTTCTCCATTTTTCGGGTACCGTATTGATTATTTTATTTTGTACGTGCTTCACTTACTACTTTATTACTTCATTTTTTTTCTTCATTTTTTTAAATTCGTGTCACGATAATACAACTTTGTTCATCTTCTAAAATTTTTATGTTTTCTTAATTAACATACGAAAAGTTTTAGATTTAGATAACATATTTCTATATTGAGCCTGTTTGTTGTAGGATAGTACATGGAAAATACATTACTAACAACTATTATGAATATAATAGTAGGTCACACATGCCAAACTATACAGCGTTATACAGCGACCATCTCGTATGAATAAACTATTCTATTCCTTCTATTCCAATTAGATGATATTTTCAAGATTGGCGATACAAACAAATGAGTATTGCGGCCAAAATGGAAGGTATTCAATTACGATTTTGTTAATACGATTCGATCCTATTAAAATTTTCGGCCACTGTTGTGGTCCTTTCCTGTCTCGTATCATGTCTGGCGGATATTTGCTTGTACCGCACGAACAATCATTAAGTTTGCCCGGTGAAAGGCAGGTGCCTTGCTGATAAACTAATTAAAGCAACACACATTTTTCACAAACAGTGACACACAATTTTTCTTATTCTTTGCGCTTCCCTTCACCAATCCCTTCGCTAAGGAAACAGGCAGTAAGAAAACCGTTTTCTTTTTTAAAGAAGCACGCCGGAAACCGTAAGGAAAAAAGGAAGACCAAAGGAAATAAAAAAAGCAGAAAGCGTTCGCAGCATTTCACGGAAACCGATTTGTATACTATAGTTACGTATGAATTGGCGTCGCTATTTTTTTTTCCAGTCACCCTTAATGTATTTTAAACGGATATATTTCAATTTCAAGTAATAAGAATCAGAAGAATAACAAAATTGTATAAGTACTAATTAAAATAATTTCGCAGATTACGTTTTGAATTTATTGCCTCTTGAGAATTAGGGTTCAATGCAGGGAATTTTATTCTATTTTGCGTATATTTAAAAGGCAAATATACGCGAAAACGGAAAACAACGACATTTACCTAAGAAACTAAAAAAATCATTGATAATTACAGGCCCATATCGCTACTTGCAGCACAAAGTGTTTGAAAATATAGGAGGTATACAAGCACTGCTTTAGTTGCATGCATTAATTGTAATTTATTCAAGTATGGGATATCTTTGAATTATATACAGTGTCTCTAGTGCATCAAAGGAAAACATTTTTTCTTCAAATAAAATATTCAGCGATAATTTGCCTATGAAGAAAATATTCCAAAATATTTGTCACGTCGGATCCACATCAATACGTAAATGTAAAAAATTTCATTATTTGTATCGAATAAGAAGTGTACATTGAAAAATTCTGAAAACTTGGTAATATGATTGCCTACATTTTAATCCCAGCATCCGGGTTAGCGGTAACTAGTGCTACGCATACATGAAACTTCTTGTCCATCCATTCAAGAAAAAAATCTTTCCTGTGGGCAGGAAGGGCTCGTCTTCTAAAGCAGTAATTTCTTGGTGGCTTATTATATTTGGAGTGTGGGAGTAAGGGGATATTTGTAAGTCCAGCTAATTAAGGTAGTGGTGAAACGGGGCAATAAGTATTTTTTGGTACTACGTCTTCTCGTTTCCCAACACATCCAAATCTATGTAATTTTTTTTTTTTAAACACAATATTCAAAATAATTTTAGGCGTATCTAACTGAATTCTTGTAAATTAATTAAAAATGCAATAAGGTGATATCAAGCTCATAGGATACTGCTCGGCAGCCACAAAAACAGAAATCGTTACCAAATACAGTTAAACGAATAGTTCAAGGTGTGTTGTTGTAAACTTTCGCGGTCGTTGTTTTCTTTTAAAGAATTTGAGTTATCGAATTGAAACCGCGTCATAATTGCATAAGAATGCCGACGTTTCGTTATCAATTTCATGAAGCTTCTTCTGGGCTGTTGTATAGTGCGCCGCTGCCTTATGAAGAGAGACCGTGGTTGCTTGGTATCCGGTTTTCATAGGGTTGGCTAGGTGGAGGAAGAGGGGACACGCGAGACGGGTTGTGATTGGCGGATGCGGGTAGGAGGGATTTCCACAGGAAATGTAGCGGGTAACCGTCGTCTCTGTTCATATTATTAGAATGTTTATAAATTTCGATCGCTGCTCGGATTTTTCTAGCATTTTTCTAGCCGTAGGTTTTCCGGGACAGAAGTTTCGTATCATAAATAAGATTTGGTTCCCGGTTTCCAGCTTGTGCTCGGCCAATACGAAATCGGTTACCCTTTGCAATCTAGTACAACGCTCGTCTTCCGTGCTGACTGACCACTTTGTTTCCCCGATGTACACACCGCTACAAGCACAATGGAACCGGTAAATACCTTCACTGTGTAGGGGCGAAGTTTTGCCCTTGACGGACGGTGATAT
The DNA here is from genome assembly GCA_020654165.1 of Oryctes rhinoceros. NCBI lineage: Eukaryota > Metazoa > Arthropoda > Insecta > Coleoptera > Scarabaeidae > Oryctes > Oryctes rhinoceros. The sequence continues at coordinate 5,467,574 of JAIOKQ010001013.1, forward strand.
ATCGGAGATCTTTGAAAGGGGTTTGAAGATCGTTTTAACGTTATGCTTCTTGAGTCATTTACCTATTTTGTTAATAACACCTTGAACATAGGGTAAAAATGTGGTACAAACCGCGGGATCTTAACTAGAGACGGTATGCTCTTTGGGAACACGATGAAAGTGCATGGTTTTCAGGATGTCTCGCTTGCTGAAGTTATTTTAGATGAGAGAATCGGTCGCATGTTTCAGTTCTTGGGCGAAAGAAGGCCCCGCTTGTTTTTGTGCCGGGTGATGGTGCGAAAGGGCGTTCAGATAGCGGTCCTATGGGTCGGTTTCCGGTAAACATTGTGGCCTCGTTTGCCGTTGGGGTAGCGAGATACGAGGACATAGAAATGGGAGTGGTCCATCCAATGATTCAACATCCATGGTAAAACGTATGTCTGGATGTTGGGAGAAAGGGTAGGAACTCAAGTAAAGATTCTCGTCCATGTGGCCAGATGACGAAGGTGTCGCCACATATCTGGACCAAAATTTTTGTTTTTGGTGGTAAGATGATAGGACTTCTTATTCGAACGCTTCCGTGAAAATCTTAGCGACGACTTGGGATTAAGGGGAACCCATAACAGCTCCAAAAACTTGTTCATAAAACTTACCACGGAACTGGAAATGGGACCTTTTAATTATCCATCTTGCCAAAGAAGGATTGATAATTCGGCTATGTCGGTGGGTTTGTCGTGGGCTGATAAAATATCGGTGATAATATTGGGGGTGTCAGGAATAGGGACTTCCGTGAATAGGGGATTCTACATCGAACTTGACCAGAATGTACTGTGGGTCAAGGATGAGATCTTTTATGCGTTTCACGAAATGAGTTGAGTTAAGAATAAAGGAATCTGTTCCGCCGGTGTAGGGTTTTAACAACCTGGTCAAGTGTTTAGTAGTTTAGTTTAAGTGTAGCCAACTTGTAAGTCGGACTGCCGATGCCACTGACGATGGGACCGAGAAGGATTTGGATGGACATTGAGCTTGTGGATTTTAGGCAGGCCATAGAATTTGGATGGTTTGCAATCTTTAGGAATGATCTTTTGGATGTATTCAGGGACGAAAGAGGGTTTGATGATGGCTGTTATTTCCCTTTGGATGCGTGAGGTCGGGTCACGAGATATGGGGCGATAGGTGGTATCTCGCAGTTGGGTGAGAACTTTACGTCGTAATCTTTGGAATTAAGCACCACCGTGGCGTTGCCTTTGTCCGTTTTCAACGCAACGACGCTCGGGTTCAATCTAAAGAATTTCAAGGCAGAGTCTTCGAGCCTAGATAAATTTGGCTTGGGCGGTCTGGATTGTTGTAATATAGAAGCGGTGTTGTATCTGATGGAATCGACTATGGTATGAGATAGCTTCACAATCGCATTCTCTATTCCAGTGATGATATCTTCTGTGGGAATATGTTTAGGCGCTGGAGCAAAATTGGAACCTTTAGAAAGTACCGTAAGTTCGTCGGGAGATAGGGGGTGATCAGAGAGGTTTATTACGGTCCATGCGGCGAAATCATGTTGGGGCTTCAGGGTTTGTTTAGCTTGGAATTTGTTGAATTTTTTTTATGCGATTGGCCGTGGAAAAATTAAGAGTGCATCCTGCTTGATGAACAGTGACGCGGTCGATGATACTGAAATTATTTGGTTTAAGAACGTGAGCCAGTTCGAGATGCAAGTAAAAAGCTTGGATCGATAAAGTGTTCAAATCACACCTAGTGTGCCAATTATTATGGCAATTAGCAATTGTATAATCATTATACCTTTGCCATTCTCCATTTTCACGGTATCAGTTTTCTGACTTTTCTGAAAAATTTACCAAAATAGATTTGGCTGAGTTTGATATTAGGCTACTCAACTCAAAACTAACACTTCATTGCTAGATTGTGTCGTAATCGTCATATATAGGATATTCTGTTAAAAATAACAAAGTTGACAGCTATTTCCCATATAATCGCAAATATAAGGTAAGGTAAAACACTTTAGTTCAATAGCACATGTATATTTTAGTGTATTGCGAGGCTTTCACAATTTTGTAATATATACTCTTTCATATATCGATCGATGCGGTTCCTGGTGAGACGGCCTGTATTCTACAAAATAAGAAAAATGTGCTTCAGTTTCCTTCACGTAGCCATTTCACTAAACACATATATTTTTTACGGATTTCCATGATTTGTTTAGAGCACTTCATTAACCTGCATATATTGCGCAAACCGTCTTAGATCCTTTTAGTCCCTTTGAACCTTTACTTGCCTCTCACATAAGAGTCCCGACTAATAAACGAAACGATATTGAATTTGACTTTTCGTATTTACTTCAGTTTTTCATTCCGTTTGTAAGACCTTTCATCTTTGTATTTCAGATTTCGTCAATTTTTGAAATTAATTATTTCTGTTTATTATCCATAACTGGTGAGGAGGGGGGTGTGGGTGTGAGTGAGGGTGAGGTAACATATTCTTTAGTGTAATTTTACTCTTATGTCTTCAGATGAGAATGAGCGTAACATATTATACATGTATTTACTTAAAATAAATATAGATATAGCGTATCCACCTGGTGCATGAGCGGAAATTGATTCCCTTCCTGAGCCATTTAAAGAAAGAGTGCTTATGCATTTTTTTTGAATGTGTTCTTTTAATACACGTTAATTCAACAAAAGAAGCTCAATAATCCGGCAGGTTCCGAGAAGGTTAATTGTTTACAAGGTGCAGGTTGCTTGAAACATACAGCCATATCAGTTAGGGTCTGATGATTTTTAGGTAAAAACTATCTTTGTACTTGGCTTCTACAAAACACAATTCTTCTAAAAATTTTGGTTGTTAAATCGCGAACGAGTTCCAACACGTTTTTTTTTTTGCTTCGTGATCGGATCTTTCCTTGGCTAAAAACAAGCTTGCATAATTAGCTTTAACAGATTATCCATTGTTTGGTTTGTGGTTACAGGTTTTATCTTAAACACGTTGTACATTTATGGAGAAGTGTTCTAGTTGAATTTTTGCCGCCTGATGTGTTCACATTTCAAAATCAAACTAGCTAAAATTTGTTTTTCAGAAATAAGCAATATTTAACGTTTCAATTTTTTAGTCTACTTGCGTTAATTTAACTAATATTCATCACCTGTAAATCTCAGAAACGTGAAATGGCTTTATTCAACTCGCTTGCACTTGTTATCATACATATCATACACCATACAATTATCTTTTCAATTTAATTAAAGATTATGTTTAATAAAATGGTAGAATGCCAGAAGATAAATTAATTGACCGCAACGTTACTAATGTATTCCTAACTTCTGGCAGACCGTCGTAATCTTTATCAATTCGTTCAATTGGTCACTTGTCCTTTGTTGAGTATAACCGACACGGTCCTATTCACCACAGCGATTCCTTTAATTTAATTAAAATCAGCTGTCTTATTCTTAGACATTATGTCAGTAAAGTAATTTTTAATATCTGACATATCTTGTATTTTTGAAACACAGTATTTCACGAGGACTTTGAAGTTAGATGGTGCCATGGTATAGCCAGATTAAGCTTGCACCAAGAGTAAGTACACTGGGTGCAATCAAAATTGCACCCAGGTTTCCCAGTATTCTAATCGGCAATTTTTGTAATCTACCAGTCAAACACTAAAATGCATTAGCTTGCATTAATATACCTATACTGTTAAATTTATAGCTATGCATCTACTAGTATGCATGTACTAGTGTGCATCTGCTAGTTTAACATTGGATAGAGTTTCAAAGTGATTTCAGTTCTTTGTCTTGAAGTCTGATGGAATCTGATGGAGTCTGAGAGAATCTAACGGAATCGGATGGAATCCGAGAGAATTTGATAGAATCTGTTGGAATCTGGGGAGATCTCACGGAATCTGATGGAATCTGGAGAGATCTCACGAAATCTGATGGAATCTGGCGAGATCTCACGGAATCTGACGGAATCTGATGGAATCTGGGGAAATCTCACGGAATCTGATGGAATCTGGAGAGATCTCACGAAATCTGATGGAATCTGGCGAGATCTCACGGAATCTGACGGAATCTGATGGAATCTGGGGAGATCTCACGGAATCTGATGGAATCTGGAGAGATCTCACGAAATCTGATGGAATCTGGCGAGATCTCACGGAATCTGACGGAATCTGATGGAATCTGGGGAGATCTCACGGAATCTGATGGAATCTGGAGAGATCTCACGAAATCTGATGGAATCTGGCGAGATCTCACGGAATCTGACGGAATCTGATGGAATCTGGGGAGATCTCACGAAATCTGACGGAATCTGGCGGAATCTGATGGAATCTGGAGAGATCTCACGAAACCTGATGGAATCTTGTAATGAAACTAACTTCTGATTCACAATCCAATAAAACCCTGCAAGAGTAATAATTCCTTATAACATTGTTGCGTGTTGTAATGTACTTTATTCATTTTTCATTACCTTCACCTTTCACATACTATTTTGCTTACGTTTCAATACAAATCGTATCATAGTGGGTATATTTATGGATAACTGTAATTGATATAATATCATGAAAAAGATTTTTATTCTAGAACTTTAGGATTCTCATTTTGAAGCTCCCTTTCCGTTAAGATTTGATACAAGTGGTAAGTTGTATTAAGTTGTATCTTAAGGAAGGCTTTTCGCTAAAATTTTGTGAAGAAGATTAGTCATTCCGGTTACGAGAACGTGGTTTTCTTGAATTCTGAGTATTAAAAACGACGTAATTTTTACGGGTTGGTTTGCTGAATTTCGACGCTTAGCCCAAATGAAGTGATATCTTCTCCGTTTTTAGTGTGTGTGGGAATTCTAATCAAGTATTAGGCGCGTACTTAGATTTCATTGTTACTTCTATTAAGTATCAAATTTATATAAATTGTAAACCAACAAGATCTTGTAGGGCATTCACAAACTACGTACGCTTGCGCTGAAATATTTCAATACACTAACGATACGCTAAGATGCTAAGAGAAAAACGACGGTCTCAGATTTTACAACTTTACTTTTAGCCTTTGGTTTGCGTTTCACTCTACTTATGATCCTTAGCGCTTTTGAGAAGAAGTACTCGATTTTCTTGAATTGAGCATTCGCTTAACCTGGTTACCCTCAGCACCTACCCTGGATTTCAATGTTTCTTGGTTTCCACGACCAAGATTTACAGGATATTTGTGTTTAATAGTGGATGGCGCCTTGCAGTCAAGATGGCTCCCAAGCGGGAGCTAATGTATTTTCATTTCACCCTGATCGACCATCTCTAATTGGGTTCAGCGGCCGTGAGTGTTTTCTACTTTTAAACAACGACTTCGAGAAGAAAGCATAAGCTAGCTTAACCTGTAATTCTGAGTATATGGTAGGTAGGTGCAGATGATTGTTAAGTGTAGATTTATTGCAACTTTCTCGCCTCTTTTCTCTTTGTCTATAGACTGGAAGATGTAACGTCTTTAATTCTAACAATAGCTGTTAAGAATAATATGTGTTTCATATGAATTTTTGTACAATTTTCAGAAGCTACATTGTCAGCTACGACTTTAATTGCTTCACATTTATTTAAGTTAGTGTTAAGTGAATTGTGCCTAAGATTGCATTTCCTACAATTACCTGCCTTACAATCTTTCTTTTTAAACAATTCATTTAAAACTTTTAAACAACACAAAAATATCGATAGACTCCTCATCCACACTCGTGGCTATCATTATTAAAGCTTCTTTCTTTTAAACTTTGCTGTTCTATCAAAAGGATTTACTTTTAAAAAACTTAAATTATTAAATGATGTGAACTTTTGAAACTAAAATAGAAAGTAATTAACAATAATAGAAGTAATATTGGTAAATATAGACACTTTACCTAATACACAAGTGTTCATTTGAGAAAGACTTGCATCGTGTGCTGTGGAAACTAAACGTACACTATATTTAAATGTAATTCATGTCATGCGAACTTGTCCTGAAATAATTTTATTTAAAAACTTTTTGTCTAAAATATTCAGGAAGGTACTCAATCTTTTTACCCATTTATAATATCGATATTTGTTTAATTTACCAATAAAGTATGTAACCTTTGCTAAATAGTTGAATACTCTACATTATTATCGACGAAGAGACCTAAAAAAGTGGTTTACTTGCTTTATTGGTGACATTTTGTTAAGTATGCTTTTACAGTGAAATAAATATATGTTACTAAGATATTAGATTTTATTTTTATTATTTTTAAAGAAGAAATTTTCCTACATCAAAAGTAAACATAAGGACTGAAAGCAAAGACTGGTTACAACATTCCCCACTTCGATCGTGATAGAAATCTAAAGCGTTAGAAAAATGTATTTGGATCAATATAAAGCCAATTTTTAAAGTTGTCGTTAGGAGCAGGGCAACCACCCCGTGAGAATATATAAGGTAGGATACAAAAGATTAAGGTCGCACGCGGATACGTTTGTGAATATGTAAAAATGGCACTGGTCGGTCTCATTTAACGGACCCCTGGTAAATATTTTAAATGTCGGCGTAGTTGTGTGGGCACGAAGTAATTGTTACACGGCCAGCATACATACGCCTACTGAAACTAATGATTGTTTAGGACTCGGCAATTTCCTAACCTCTGCGAAGATAATGGTTTTAGCTCGCTTTATGAATTAAATCGTTAGATTAACAAATACAAAGGGGTAGACGTTTCAAGTTATCCACTTAATATAAAGCAATAAAATCAAATATTCAAATACTTGAAATAATAAAAACGGTGAAACATTTCGTATTTAAACCAGAAATACCATTTTATTTGGTTAAATTAACGAAAGAAGACAGATGAAGTGGTTGGTAAGAAATCATCATGCAATGTAGTGTAAAATTTGATATCGTGATATTAAAAACTTCGTTTCCAGCAGTCACAAAGAGTTCTTTTTGTAACAAAGCAATTGATTTATACGTTGTTAAATAAAAATACACTCCGCCAAAAAAGTATCGCATAATTTAGTTTTGAATCATAAAAGTATCGCATAATCTTTGTTTGTAGCATAAAGTTGTAAATATACTTTAATGCGCTCTAAGATATAATTTCTATGATTGTTTAAATAAAATACAGGCCAAATAAAAACAAGAACTCATACTTGAGATTTTTATTAAAACAAGAAATTATAATTTTGGAAAGAAAAATGTCATAACAGTAGCTTTTAATACCGAGTATTGCCACCTCTGGCTCTTATGACCGCTCGCATACGGTTTGGCAGAGATTCGATTAACCTTCGTATATAAGCCTGATCCAAATTCTCCCACTCGTCACGGAGAGCATTTTCTAGTCCATGCAGGTCCGCTGGGGCAACATTTTGGGTTCATGTCCGGACTTACCGCAGGCCAATCTAAAACTGGAATACCAACATCGTTAAGGTATTCCTGGACGATTATTGCAACATGCGGTCGTGCATTATCGTGCATTAACATGAATTCGTTTCCTATAATTGGCGCATATGGTACTACATGTTCTTCTAAAATGTCCGTTATATACCTGTGGGCAGTCAGTGTACCTCTGTCTACTGGTACTAACTCTGTACGACCTGTTAAACAGATGCCTCCCCAAACCATAATAGAGCCACCAGCGAAATTAGGTCTAGGTCTGATATTACACTGCGAATAGCGCTCACCGTCTCGTCTGTACACTGAGATACGCCTATCTGATGTGTAAAGACCAAATCTTGACTCATCTGTGAAGAGTATATTGGCCCAGTCATTAATGTTCCAATTTACATGTTCTCTGGCAAACCTTAAGCGAGCCACTCGGTGGTTCCTAGTGAGACGAGGGGCTGTTACAGCTACTCTAGCTCTTAATCCACTCTGTCGTAACCTATTCCGAATAGTTTGAGTACTCACACGAGTATTTCTGACTCTAGCCAAGTCGTTCTGCAATTGTCTCGCAGTTACATGTCTTCGACGTAATGCTTGTAGTAGTAAATAGCGGTCGTCTTGGCGAGTAGAACATCTTGGACGACCTGGTACAGGTCTTCTACTGTAATTGCCTGTTTCCCTATATCTGGCTACGGCTCTAGAAACACTTGACTGATTGATGTTCATCAAATTAGCAACGTATGCTTGAGATCGTCCATCTTCGATTAAAGCAACTATAGCAGCCACTTGTTCTGAAGTTAAATTGCTCATTTTAGTTTTGAAAGCGTCGGTACAGAACTCTGACTTCGCACTTTAAAATTTGTCCGTATAGGAAGACTTTCAATAAACAACTGAACAAACCTTACACATATGCATTTTTCTAAATGTGTTCTTTTAGGAAAAAAAAAAGTAAAAAAGCTATGTTCCATGATTTTGTTAGTGTTTTTATAGTTCACATACACGAGGCAAACTTTTTGTGAACGTATAAAAATATCTTGGTTTATAAATGCCCTTTTTTAGTTTATGCGATACTTTTTTGGCGGAGTGTACAATAATATTACAAACTTATAAATAAATAAACAGAACACATCAGAAAATGCCTAGAAAATAATAACTAAAAATTCATTACTTTAAGATAGCTTAGCGTCCTGATGGTATTGATGGAACATTTCACGGCGGATCATCAATACTATGAACACTTGGTGTGAACTACACATATGTAGGTTAGTTTTAGCCTAAAGATAGGTTGTATGCCCATTGAGGCCATCTTTTAATTTATGCTATGTGAACGTATGTATGTGCCTATATTTACCTTATTTCAATTTCTATTTGTTATAAAAGCAGTAGATGTTGGAATTTGAAGAACTGATGGGTGCCTCTGACCGTAAATACTAAGTTATTTATGTTAGCATGTTACTGTTATTGCGGCTTTCATAAGGATCGGGAAATTTTTAAAGGATTTATTCCATGGTGGGCCTAATTTCAAAATTTCTTCAATAAGATCCTCCCCTGAAAAACACAACGTTGGCAACGTTGTAAGACAATGAGTTTGTATTCTAATTTGATTTTAATCAAAATCATTACTGTCAAATTTCGACATTTATCTGAATGAATTCTTCTCCCTTGAAGAATCTTGTACAAGCTCTAGGCTTTTCCATGATTTCTCCTATTTTGTTGATTAGATTTTCTGTTTTTGTATTTTATCGTTCTTGGGTTATTGTTTTGTCGATTTATAACAAATTTTACATTTAAAGGATATGCTGATATGTATATGGTATGCGGTTTCTGTAATGGAAATGCTAACGTGGCAGAACAAGAATATCAAGTACGTTTTCCAAATCGGGGACATCCTACTGGAAACGTATTTCGACGATTGGACTAACGTCTACGTGAAACTGGTTTATTTAATAAAAGAAATGCCAACCCTGATCGACATAGACAAGAGCATACAATACAACTGAAAAAGCAAATTCTAGACTCAGTACATAAAAATCCCACCGTCAGTACTCGACAGTTGACGTCCACATTCATTATCCTCAGATCGTTCATTTGGTTCTACGAGAAAACCTTCTTTATCCATACCAGTTGACTAAAGTGCAGCCGCTCTATGAAAACGGTAACATACTTCCTTTAAACTTTTGTCATAGAGTATTAAATGAAAAAAGATGGCAACTTTTTAAGACGTGTTGTCTGGGATGACGGGTCAATGTTTATCAGAGATGGTGTATTCAATACCCATAATTTTCACCATTGGACAGATGCAAATCTTCATGCTTTTCGAGAATACCGTTACCAAAGAAAGCTTTCGGTTAATGTTTGCTTGGGGATAATAAATCACCGAGTCCCTGGACCAATCTATTTCTCAAATCGTCTGGATACCAACGGGTACTTAAATGTATTGGAACAAGTTATTGACGAAATGCCATTCATCATACACCGTAACATGTTTTACATGCATGATCGGGATCCTGCTCATTTTGCTCGTAATGTGAGAAACTGGTTAGATGTACACTTCCTTATGACCTGCAAGATCTCCTCGCCTTAGTCCTTTTTATTTGGGGTTTCATTAAAAGAAAAGTTAAGAAAAGAAAAAAATAAAAAAAAATAAAAACAAAGTTATTTATTAAGAGTTGCGTACGAAAAATCAAAACTATTAACTCTGTTTTAATATATTGTTTTTCTATTACTTTTCCCTTTGTACCAATTGTGTTTTCCAGTTTCCAGTCATTTGTAATTCCCGTTTACGTTAATTTGAACCATTACAAGACAAAAGTAAACTAGGACAATTAACAAATGATAAGGCAATATTGACAGATCGTAAGCAATGTTGCTATAAAAAACAGAGACGAGTAATAACAAAAAATCTGCTCATTTGTGAGCGACTTTTGTAATAGGAATTTTACTTTAATGCGATCACAAATTTAATTTTCAATCACATCAAAACATGACTTGAAACAATAACCAAAATAAATATTGCTAAAATAGCTTCCTCATTGTATTGATGGAATTATTTATGGCAAAAGCTTAGCCTTTAGCTTAGCTACTTTGTATCGCTGTTGCGTTACAGTCAATGCCATAACCTTTCAAAGCGATGAGCTAGATATTTCTTGGCGTTTTCTATGGCTGCTTAGAAAGCAGCGACAAAAAGCCGGGACCATGGACTGCTACCAGGAGATGGTATGGTGAACAGCACCCGGTTTATATTGCCGATCTCTAAGCGTTGGATAAATATGTATTTCTTGACGCTGGAGGGACAATTTTGTATTTAGCGCAAATTAAATTGCAGGTATAAAAGTATTTTTAGAAAGGAAAGCAGAGGAAGGAAATCTTTCAAACAATAAGCAAAACCTAAATAAAAAATCGTGATAAAACAATAAAACGTCGAACACCGAGACCTGGAAGAAGTCACCAGTAATAAACGCACGATCCTACTTAATGTTTATTAAATTGACATAGGGCGTGTCCAAAGAAAGTAAAAACTAAAGTTAAATTGACATTCAAATAGATACAAGTTATTATTTGTTTGGTATATAAGATGTATTTAAAATAAATAGAAGATATTGTAAAGTTGATCTCTTATTTTTAACCTTTAGTATTAAGATTCTTAGATTTAAAAATTAATTTGGTTTAGTTAAAACAATCTGACAATAAATTTTTAAATAAAATAATTTTTATTTGAATACAAATTTTTAACAAGAAATTTATGTTAGATGTAAATATGTTTTGTTCTTTTTTTCATATTTAAATATAAGATATATTTGAGCTTAATATATTTATATTTAATTTCACCAAAAACCTTTCTCGGTGCAGTTCAACCAGTTCAATCCATATTCAAAATAAGCTTAAGGAAAATAAAAGCGCTGTAGATTCTTTGTTGAAAAAGTACTATACAGATGATTGTAGACAAAGTCCAAAACTGGTATTTTATAAGATCATCGACAACATAAACCAACAGTTGCTGTAACAAGCAATTAAAGAAAATGAAGAAAAAAACGATTTTAATGTTTACTACCGTATTTAGAATGATTAATCGCTGAATTATGTAGACTTTATAATTGCTTATTTTCATTTGTGCTGCAAAACCGTATATATCTCATTTTTAAACTGAAATTATTCCTTTTTCACATTACAAATTTCGATATTATTCCAGCATTTGGTTCGGAGGAAGCGTCCCTAACTACAAATAAAAAGGTTTACAGTATTTTCTTTATCTTCATTTACAGATAGATTTATGCAATTATCTCAAAATGAATTAGACGTCGAATACAAAGTTTTGCGTCTAGTGGCCTTATATAGTATATGAAGATATGATAGCGGATACATGGAAGAATAGCCGCTACATTTTGAAAACCTCACGAGGTTTTGATTTACAAAGGAACCGCGGACTACACCTCAATGCGACATTTACGGTCGACCTGAATTTATTCGTTTGTTAAACTATAAAACAAAGTGAATTGATCTATCGAACATCTAATAGGGTACAATTGCTCCACCGGATAATTAGTCGTAGTTTATGTAGTAATAATGCAAGTTGGGCAGTCACTGCTGCCGGGTGAAAGCAGCCAAGCACGTTTGAATAAATAAAATACGAAGCACCGATCTAGGAAATGATTTATTCGAAGACTGCAATCGACACGACGTGCCGTACTGACCGAACGGTACTGCCCCAAACGGTAGGCCGGCCAGACAGCCGGGCAAGAACAGATTCGGTTCATCTGTAATATGAGATAGACCCTGATTGATGTGTTACGTTACGGTTCTTTTATCATCCGGCTCTTCACGAACTAAATTTTCACAGCTAATATTGGCTTCGGAAGGTATGGACAAGTTAATATGCATAGGTAAATTTCGCTGTTAACATAAATTTCCACGTAACTGATATACAAATCGATTTCCATCCGATACATTTTACGATTTTTATACACCCTTTTAAAGGAAATCGATAATGCTGTCAAAAGCCCGTAAAGTAGAATATTTTAATTCAATTCAGCAATCGCGTGTAATATATTTTACAAATATAAATGTTTAGATAGGTTAATCTACGAAAATGTCCTCGGCAATTTTTCAACAAACTTTAGAAGTTTTGATGAACACATGCCTGGGAAGCCTCAGCTTTCAAGATATTAGGAAATATTTCTAAAATCGCTAACTATAAAAATTCGAAATTTGTCACAATATCAATGCTAAATGAGCTCTATATTTTGGTACTAACATTGATAATTTATGTATTTAATCTAGCGATGGAGATCTGGGCCTGGTGTTCCTTTTTTAGAATAATTTCTACGCGGTCAACCAAAATACAACTTCCTCGTTCAAATTAGACCAAAATAAGTCTTTTACATTTTTTTTTCATAGTATCCACTGTTTTCAGAGTATTCTGTCATACATTAACCAAACTATCGTGTAAGTTTAATTTACATTAGTGGATAGATTAGATACTATTACCTGTTTATGCTCGAGAAAAGTTTTTTGTTTACCTGTTAAAGTCATGCCGACATTCATTTTATTCATGGGCTTTGTGACGCTAATGCTGACGCAGCGCTGCGAGAATACCGCAGGCGGTATCTAAATAGAAGGCATCCAAATGCTCGAGTTTTTGCTGAAGTTCATCGTCATTTTCAAGAAGTCGCTTTGCGAAAACATGAAACATTGAAAATATTAGACAGATATCAAGTTAACAAAATTAAATCCCAAGAGCATTTTGTGACAATCTAAAACGTAGTTATCGCAAAGTCCGTAAACAATTGTCAAAGTGTCTAAATTTACCGCGCGCATTTCTGCCAATGGTCATTGAGCTTAATGCTACTAAATCCATAGACTTTACAGAAGACACTATGTTACTTTTAGCGGAGCTGGAATAGTTAATTAGCATAATTAGCGTGTGTATAAGCAAGAAAGTCCATACGCAAATTGCCCTCAATCGTTCCAACGGAAATTTCGTGCGAATATTTTGGGTATAATTTCTTTTGCGGCTTCAGGCACTTCAGGCTCTTGTATGCGTGATACAGTAGATTGGCCACCAAAATCACCTGTTTTAAGACTTCGATAAATATAAATAGATTCGATAAATAGAGGCCATCTCCTTGCCTTTCGATTTTAATTGTACTAAAATGATATATGTGTTCGAAATATAGTGATCTAATACTACAGCGAAGTATTCAATAGAGCGCGCCATGAAACAAGTCGCCATACATTTGTATTGAAATTTCGTCTTGTAGCTTACAATTAGTTGAAGATGCTCATCAGTCTCACACATACAGTGAAATTACATTATTTGTTTAAGAATCTTCGTCCACGAACTAACAATGAATATTCGATATTAACTACGAAAAAGGAAACCTATGATAATCAGACATAGTTCGCTCTTGTGGTCTTGTATCCCAAGCCCAGCAAGTCGTTATTTAAATAATTTGTGCACATATTATTTTGAGGAATCTCCTTGCTTAATATGATTCAAAATTAGAAGTTGTAGGTAAATGTGGAAAAAAGTATGCAAATGCAATTGTAGCTATAGCCGGAAAGCAGCTTGCGTTTGGATCTGCACTGTCCGATGATAAACAAGGCAAGCAGACATCGTATATTTTGCTGTAAACTTTTCCTTCAACCACACAAATTGGGAATAGTACATATTAAAATGTGTATTTTGCATCCCGCAAATCTTAAGGAGCGCCCATCGTCAATCCCAATATTATTCTTTCTTTTTAGGTAGTTTCTCAAAAAGCAATGAAACAGGTTTCAATAGTACGTCGAGTTAGAGATTGGAAATGGGAATTCAAATCGCATCGATTTCTACTCAACCTCAATGTCAGAAAATGGGAATAGTGAAAAGTACTCGGAAACTTTTACGAATTTTAATTTTAATAGGATAGTTGCATAGAAGGTCTTGTTGCAATTTTTACCTCAGCAGTGTCAAGCGTTGAACTGAATATGTTTACAGAAACTGCGGACGCGCTTTCAAGTGTTATCGCGAAGGCACTCGTTGAAAATAATAATTATCCCTAATATTATTTACATAATATACATCCTAAAATAAAAAAAAAAAAACGCAAAAATCAAGGCCTCGTAATACTGAAACAATAACAAGTAGTAATGGACAACAGCAACTGAAAATAGAAAATGAGAAGTCAGAGAGTCAAGAGCTCCCATATTTGTAACAATTGGATCGATATGCAATAAGAGGAACAAATTGACCATAGCGACGCAGAAAAAATTAGGCACCGTAGAGTTCGGATAATGATGCGGAAAGCGATTCCCTTGAACAAAACACGGTACTGTCAAAAGGAAATTACAGCAGGGAAAGGATGGTCAGCAATCTGTAGATGAAGACGGGAAGAATAGGGAAAGAAGGTCGGTCAAGAACGAAACCAAAAGGGTGAGAAATCATAGGAAACAAATGCATAATATAGGAAAAGAGTACGTACGTAAAACTCTACCTAACTGTCGTCTTAAGTGCAATTAAAGGGTAGATCCGATTACCAGACAAGAGCTGTTTTCTGAATACTGATCAATGGGCCACCATTACAAAAGGGTGACTTACATAGTCGGACTAGCGAATGCCAACGAAAAGAACTAACCTAATGCTAACCGAAAAAACAGGGCTGATAGTTATTCCATTATTTCTTAAATGATCCTTTACAATATACAACCGAGGATGGTCCGTCTTTCTCATAATTTGTGCTGATACTAAGTTCTTTCTTTGTCTATCATTGTAATGCTCAGCTGTTTATTTCACGTGCTTTTGGTAACATATTTCGTACAACAGGTCTATTTCTAATCTTTCAATGGTTCAATTCAGAACTATTGAAAGGCGCATTGCCTGATGCGAAAATAGTAGGTATGCCTTATCTTGCAAATTTTATTATTAATTTTTAAATGACTTCAAAGAGAGTGATACCATTTCGAATTATGTAGTTATTGCAATAATCAACGACAACGGCATCATTTAATTTGAAATGAGAATTTCTAAATTTAAGCTGTAAACTGCAACTATTGCATCTTAATCATTACCATTAGCTTTTTCCTAATAAAGGATCTTGACAATAAATGAGGCTTGCGGGTAAATGCTACTCGATATCAAAATAGTCTTTTAACAGCCTAAATTCAAACTTTTATAATCTCCCGCTTACTTTATAAAAGTCTTTGTTAATATTTTACGGCTATAGGTGACTGCATGGAATCTGTTTAGAGCGAAATAAGTATTAAACAATTTTTTTGTCAACTTGTGGGCAATGAACCTCAGTTTCTGTTAAACTTCTTGAGCAAAAGGCAATAGGAAGTTGGTTCTATAAAAGACGCATCAATTTCAAATTAACTAACATCCCTATGGTATTTACTCATAAAGTCCTACAGCTTAGCTACCCAATCTGTGATTGGTCACAGGCGTGGCGGGGGCAAATATACATGAGGAAGAATGCAGCGTTGCGCTGCGTCGACCATTTTCTAGCTGATTGGAGAACTCTTTGGATTCTTCTTAATGCCAAGAGCTCCATACTTGTACTCTAAGGTCTGTAGGTAGCCTAGTTCCTGGGTAAAGAACATGTCAACAACTATGACTTGGGTAGGACGTTAGCGGTATAGGCTTAAATCACGGTTGCTTCCGTTTTTGCCGTTGGCCAAGAGTTAGTCTGATGCGCCGATAGTTGTTGCTTGCACCGCCTAGACCTCAGAGGGCGAGATGTAGGCATGTTCCGAGAGATCGGTACCGAGCGTTACCTATTAAGTGTTGAGAAGGGGTACTAACTCGTCCACACAGTTCCTAGTTGGTCGATAGGAATCGGTTAAATGTTTCGGCGAATCGGCAGCCTTCCCATATGTGGGGTTGCCATCATATTTCTCAATAGGAATATTTGAATCCAACATTTTCAAGGAAGGATTTCAATTATTAGCTTTTGAATATTGCAAAACGCCGCTGAATGATCCTGTGCCCAAAATCAGAAGATACTATTGTTTATTTTATATTTAAAAGGAGCTAAAAAATCGGAAAACTTCGATGTGCACTTCGTAAGTATATATGCTCAATAATTCCTTTTTATTTTGTAGTTCCTTCAGTTCTAATACATTTTACATCTTTGGAAAAGAATTTTCCAAATATTTGCGATCCTTGAATTTAAATTGTGCTTTATTTATATTAAATTGTATTCCAAATCTTTTTGCTCACCATAACAGCAGTGTTCAAGCTTTGGGTCAGCTGCTGTTATAAAATCGTCAAATTTATTCGTGGACTCTGTAGAAAGCTTATGAGCTTACGTTTAATTCAAATGATAGTCACAACTCCTTGTTTTTATTGTCAAGCGGGAAATTCTAAAACGCCTTTTAACTCTAATACCGTAAAAGTAGATATTCTTCTTCCTTTCTGAGATAACTCACCAACCGTAGGAATTGGAAATTTCTCACTTGCTATTGGTTGATTCAGATAAAATAGGTCAGGACGTATTCCTACTTTATTTTTAGACTCGTGTTTTGTTGACTCTCGGGGACACCAATAGGCAGCACGAATCCATTCTCATGAGACGAGTAGACACGAGTCTATCTAGTCGCTGCAAAAAAGGTATAATTTCACCACCTTTGTCATGTCTATTCATAATACTGTGCCTGCCGTATCTTCTCATAATGGTATCTGAACTCGCTCATTTGAGTGTTTTGGAGCCGCCTTCTTTGTAAAGATAGGTACTTGATGCCACAAACGACCCTTGCATTAACATGGAATGGTATCAAGCGATCGTATCCAGCGAAATCAACCCTGCATATTTACTCTTGTCCAGACAGTTAGAAACATATTGTACCAGGTACATAATCTTTGTTTCACAAACTCGGTAGCTATGCTGACAATACCTCAGAATATATTATAGAAGTACTATTGACTGTATTTTGGTAGTTAGATGAAACAAAGTTTTTAAAATATTTATTGCAATAAGGAAGTATTTTAAAATAATAGAGCAAAAATATGAATGAATAAAATACATCTCGTGTAATTTATATTCTGTTTATTACTATCAAGGACATGTGAATCAATTCAAAATTATGTTAAAAACCTTTATTTCTACTAAAAAATATATAATATGGCGGCACTGTGCAAACACCGGTTGCATAAAACAAGTGAAACATCAAAAAGTGGGCTACAGATGACGTATCAAATCTAAAATTATTACCGTTTGCAAAATTATTACTCGCACCCTATATAGGCAATATTCCTGAGAATATAGAATAACAAAATGCGCAATTTGTGCATTAAACTGAGATTTAATATCACTGTGGGAGCTGCTTCAAGTAAATTCTAATTTAATACGATGGTCTTCATATCTCTATTATATAATGCAATTATTAAACATAATTCATCTATTTTCTATATTATCTTCGCTTTATATTTATACATTATTAAACAACCAGAGAGCAACTGTTTTATTTTAAAGTGATTCTGAAGTAAAATTTACCGGAAAAACAGAGATTTAATAAATTCCGATAAATTTTTCGATTTGTCAATCCATTGACAAAACTAAAAGAGCGGCCATTAAACTTGTATCAAACTCGTCACCTCCACAAACAAAAGCATAAAAAAATTCGCTGGTCAAATTGAATTTACAGGTAATAGCTGATGCGTGTGCATATTTGTACAAACACATGAAACATATGAATATCATAGCGGATAAGCACAACTGTTTGTAATATTGACCTGATATGATGGTTCGAGTAGATTTATTTATGCTATAACATTTTTCTATCCGTGTACCTGCTGTAGCGGAATAATATACTCATGATTTGAACAATTGATCATTGTTCTTTTTAATGCTTTTAACATCAATTACACGGTTTTACCTTCCTATTTGTTAAAAATTTTAGTTAATTTACTTAGCCGGCATACAATATAGTTCCATTAGACTAATATGGAAGATTAAGGACAATTATATGATTAAAAGAAAACTTCGGAGAACTTTTCTTGTTTTTTCTGAATTTCCGAACTGAGTGATATGAGTGGGATTCTTTGTTATTAATTTAAAGTATTTCCTGTATCAAACGGCACTTTAGGGCATACAGATGTAACACAATGCAAGAGAAATGTGGAAATACGAAGGACACGTTTATGTATTATTTTTTTTTTTACAAAAACAACGAACGAAAACGAATGTTCGGTAGAAATCGTTTTGCTGTTTTTCAAAATATTCGCCAATAATATATATATTTATATTTACTTATGCTGTTACATGATTTCGAACCTTTAAATTCGAAATTTTGGAATCATCAAAACATTTTATCCGCTCTGAAGGCGACATCTGCAAAACATAGTGAATCCTAGCGAACTTATTGCAAAAAACAAATATTTGCGCGCAGCAGGACAACAAAATAACAAAATACAATTGCGGCAGTGCAATTAAACTAAAAAAGGAAAGAGAAAAAGAGTGGTCAAATATCACATTGCGCAATTGCCTAGGAAGGCAATACAACTTCAATGCATCATCGGAACTCCTGCAGCTATCGAGACACTTAAAGCGTTCGGGAAGTGTGTTATTCGTGTTAGCAGCTAACTAAAGCATTATAACTAAAAGACGCTCAAATATGTCGTAGAATCGTAAGTTCAAGTTTGTACCTAATATTTAAGACATATGGCCCTTCAAGCGATGAAAGGAAGGAGGTAGAGCGAAGCAACGCTTGAAAAAAACAAGCTAAGTGCAGCATAGCTTTCTGAAAAAATCAGAAATGTGGTTCAAAATTGTATTTTTCCTTAATTTTAAATTTCCTAGTTACATCTTAAGATCTTTAGGAACATTAACAAAAGGTAAACATATATTTGAAACCGATAATTGTAAATTGGCTTTTGAAAATTGGGCATGTTATCTCGAGCCAAAATGCGAAAATTAGTTTTACGTGAATTAAGAGTTATCGATTGTTTTCCCTGATATTTGGCCAAATTCACAAAAATTTACTAGAGGTTTACCCATTGCGAACGACATGCAATAGCAGATGTTACAAATTAAAGTCATACTTCTAACTATATACATTGACGAACACTGGCAACCGTTGAATATGCATATCTCCATCCTAATTGATGGCTGTTGAACCAATTGGTACTTAATTTGTAAAAATAAATTCAGAATTTATTCTATATATGTTTGTAGGAAAATGTTTCATCAAAACCGAACATTTACAATGTGAATAAACTGGAGCGAAGGCAAGTTATATTGCAGCTCACCCGGAACTACCGTTGAACGGAGACAAGTTTAAGGGACATAGAAAGGAAAACCCAGGCTACAGAAAAATTGATGGGACGTCCTCATCTTGTTCCAAGTTGATCGAGTAAATACATACTGAAAAAGGTTAGACACCAAAAGAGACGGCTTCTATTTCCTATTACGAGGTATATGAATCTACGGTCGTCAATTATTAACTTCAACCGCTATATTTTGCGTTAAATTACGTCAATACTCGCTGTTCCCTCTAATAGAAGTGGGTGCTTTGTCCACCATGTTTAACTCAGCCAACTATCTAATGAAATAGTTACCCTCAGCATCTGTCGCTCCTGATCTGCACTATGGTGATTTAACATTCAAATCACCCATAATCCTTTGCCGCTTCCTTAATGCCGTTCACAATCATGTCTAGCTTCTCCTGGAACTCCTCCAATGTGATATGTGCTGAGGTATAACAACAGTAAATTTTACATTCCCTAAGATAAATACTACTTATCTCTCCTTCGACCTGCATCGACATCCACTGCCTT
Source organism: Oryctes rhinoceros (assembly GCA_020654165.1). Classification (NCBI taxonomy): domain Eukaryota; kingdom Metazoa; phylum Arthropoda; class Insecta; order Coleoptera; family Scarabaeidae; genus Oryctes; species Oryctes rhinoceros. The sequence goes on from JAIOKQ010001013.1 coordinate 5,487,671, forward strand.
ATTTCTAAACGGCACTGCCACGTCTCGCCTTTTATTCTTAACCCAGTCGTTTCCGTCTATTCGGTTCTTATTTGGTTTTACTCTTAGCTATATCCTTCCCAACAGTTGCAGCGTATGGAATATCCTAACTCTCATTCAAAGTTATTCCATTAGTCTGTTGAATTTTCAGATTTTTTTTATTTATTATCTGTTGAATTGAGCTCGTTTATGCCCTTTTTTTGACTTCTTGACTTCAAGTTCGTAAGGACATCTGCCCTGGGCTGTGACCCTCTAAAATTAATTGCATTATTTTTGTCATAGCAAGTCTAAGTAACGACACCCTGTCCCCAACGCACCTGCCCAGACACCGACCATTTTCCTTTTCTGCTTATTTTCTTCCTCTTCTTGCGTCCATGTTACCAAGCAGGCTTGAACAAGCATGTCAGGAGACCTCACGCAGAATAAAACGTCTACCTATTAGCTGTTTATTACATTTATTGGACGTAAGTAGAAGGGTAGCGCTTAACAAAATTTATTATTATTATTGCTATTAATGTTAGTAGCCGACTCTATACTTCTGTACCAAAGCGAAATATGGCCATATGCTTGGTGGCTTTATGGTTTACATAAAGAAGGTCGCAGCGATCCGGAGAAGTACGTTCAGCAGGCCGCCAGCTCGTATAGTATTCTTTAGATGCGGCCATGTTGGTTTCTGCATATGTGAACGCTACAAATGTACGAACGAGATAACGTAAAATAGTTTATAATAAGAGGACTGTTGACGGGGAAATGGATAAAAGAAGGGAAAGGTGCAAACTCTGCAAGGCTGATTCCCAACGTATCAGAATAGGTGGACAGAGGAGCATGGCGAAGTGAACTATTACCTAACATAGTTCCGGGCATGGGAGCTTCCAGGAATATTTGAATCCATTTAACTTCATTTTCCTATTTGAATAGAGGAGAATCAGAGGCCATGTTTCATATCACAAACTAAAGCCCTTCTTCGAAGGTTTTTTAATTTTTGTTAATTGATTCCTACATTTTAAAATTATCTGCCAGAAGTAAACATAACATAAAATATTTTTTATTATTTTATATTTGCTCAATACGAGCATATCTAAATAATTGTGAAGGAGAAACTTTTAACAATTTTTAAAAATAATAAAAAGACATATACTATATATACTATAAAGAAGTTATAGATTTCTGTTCCGTCGGTATACACCCGTGAAAATATTTTCACGTATAACACATATGTGTCGATATCCCCTATATCTCCTATACATCCTTATAGCTCCTAGAGTAGATACGCCGGAAACTAGAGGTTCTTAAACTAAATCGGTCGGTGACAATCAAATCTGTGGGATCGATCTAATCTAGGGGTATCGTCGGTTTGACAAAGAAAGACTCCAAAAACGTATCTATTGCTGAAGGGGAATATAATATGTGCTTGCTTAACGCTATTTCGATGTTTGTCTTCAATTTAACCCTGGAGTTTTATTTTTTTTCCCATTTTTATCAAATATGTATTACTGAATAACACAATATTTAGATATTTGGCGATAGTATTATGCTATATCTTACTTCGTAATCGGTTTGAAAATTACCGAAATTTTACATCTCTGCTGAAAGTCGGTGTACTGACAAAGATGGTCCAAAGATGTTTTTATAAACTTGTTTTTTTATTTGCTTATATAGTGCAGATTATTGTTTTCATAATTTTGGTATAATAAATATTCGTAAGAGTAACAAATCAAGATAATGCATACATTGCTTCATTTATTGTACAGAATAAAGTTATTCTAACCACTATAAGCAGTACTACGCCAATCCAAGGGTTGTTGCCGGTGTTCCTTCACTTCACCAAAATTTCTAGTTACAATGCGATAAGTGCTCAATTAGGCTTCAGCGATTGAATAAGCCAGGGAGCCTCAATTTCTTTACGAAGAAAACCATAAGATGTTGCTGTGCCATTCAAACAACTATCAAGTAAAGCGGGATCCCTTCCTCCACCGATACTATCTCCCCAAACTATGATTGTACTTCCTCCATAACTGTAGACTTTTTGATTCAACAAAGCGCAAAGTCCAAATATGAATTTGCCTATATGTCCTCACGTTTCCCGTGTGTAGCTTTAAACATTTCATTTTTAAAGGCATGCTATCTTTCCATGATAATTGGTTTCATATTTGATAATAGACTCTCAACCATCTATTGTTATTAACATCAATTTGTCAACAAATGAAACTTCCAACAATAGAAACATATACAAATGTGAATTGGACGTTAATCAGACACCTATTCGATTATACCTGCTTTAGATATAATCAGAAACCAAAGAAGAGGACAAAAGAAGGAAAAAAATAAGATGTGCTTGGAAGGGAGCTTAATGTAAAATGAACTGATATAGAGGAATCGATTTTGGGATAGGAGAAAAAAATTTTGATAGTAGAACCTTGCATTCAACTAATGGATCAATAGGACAAAAACCTTTAGGAAGAGATCCAACACACAAACACTTGTGGAACATGTTACATTTTAGTTGTTGGAAACATTTGTAACAATTGAAATCTGATGGATAACTGAAAGTTTGTTTTGGTAATTAAGGTTTAAACAATGTGTGATTCTTCGTCCGTCGAACCTTTCAATCTAAAACAAAATTTTCTAATAAAATAAAACGTACTAGACGATATTATTGAAATGTTACATTATTGAAAAATTACATTGTTTACTTTATGATGGTTTCGATATGGTTTTATCATACGGCGATAATAATAATATTAAATCCCTTTACTTTCGTAGCTCATAACTCATAACATTCATATAACGCTAACCACAGTTAACAAAGGGGAAATACAGAGAACCACAAACGCCGTAAAGAATGGTTCGGATGGCAAGTCCTGGTACGATATGCAAATGCATACTGAAATAGAATTGAAGATTAATAGAAAAAGTTTGCTACTTAAAGGGTTAATAGATAAAACCGTGATCATGTAGCAGCAAAAGTATGTCTTCTTATATCAGCAGTGCAGTGATATACTTTTCGCATCCGCTGAAAGTTCTATTGTTAATCGCTCTATAGTCTTTCCTATTTTAAAAGAGCTTGGCATTAGTTTATATTACGTACAAGCAATATCGTAAAGTAAACAAAATTCTAATAATTGTGCATTAGTGATTACATTTAAGGACGATTTAATATTGAATTTACTTCGTCGATCCTCCATTCACGTAATCTGTTTAAAGCTATACATGTTTTCAATCAGTTAAGAGACTTATATAATTGAGCAACTAACGACATAAATTTAACGTGTTGAAATAGGAAATTCATATCCGTTTAGCATGTTGTCACGATATAGAAGCTTTAATTACCACTTAGCTGTAATCAGATTAGACTAGGTAGTTAAATAGAGTTGCAAAATATCAATAGCAAGGTAAACGTAATCTTTCTGAGTTAGTCTAAATATTATATATTATGTGATGTGGAACAGGATATTGTCTAATACTTACGTTTATCGGATAAGTATTTGATACATCGATGAAGTTTCACAATAAGGAAATTAAAACGAAATCAGAATTTTACGCTTACGGTATAATAATACCCACTAAAGCTTCTAAAATATTTAATTAAAATTCTACGGTGGTTTTCACTGTTCCTTAATGAATTTCTGGTAGTCTTCCAGGCAGCTAATAACGAAATTGATTGTGTTAAAGTAATTATTTATTAGTAGACTAATAATAATTTATTTATTAGTACATTATTTGTACTTCTGTTCTAGAGCTACCTAGGCCTGAGTCCGAGCTGCGTCTATTACAACGGGTTTATAAGCTACTGCGTCAAGCATGGCGGAGTGGTCGAATATCGAATCGTTTATTTTTTATGATATGTTCACTATCGATTTGCTGATTTCGTTTTCTCGCTTCTCTTTTTCAAACGTTGGTCAAGCAGTGGATGATGTATCAAACAGTCTACAATATGGAGATAATGGAAGACTGGCCTAACGACAATCGTTTAATCACACCCCGGTTTGTTGATTCAACTCCGTAAAATAGATATTTTGCGGCCAGAATTCCAAACTAATGAGTTTTCCATGGAAGAGGACCTTTTTGTGGACCAATTCTGGACGTTTCTGGACGAAAAAGTGTTGGTTTTTCCAAATAGTTGATGGAAATTATTCCATGATCCTTCCGGCTGAAGATTTTTTATTTATTGCTGCAGATTCTCCGCTCAAATCAAATCGCTCCAGTCAAACAAGAATCCATTGTTTGGCCGTTGTTTGACTTCAGACTTGTAATAATAGTGTATAGATGTTTGGTCTACAGTGACGAAACAACACCAAAAGTCCTATGCATCCTGTTATGACAGAGTAAACTGCTCCAGGAGCGCTTCCCATGATTTGGTTTTCAGCCAAATGTACGTCCATATTGCAGATAATTTTCTTATGATTAAATATTGCCGCAAAGTTTTATGCCTATCACGTACCATGACGTACCTTCGCTCTTCCATTACCAGACGAAATTTATTAACGATTTTTGGAGTACTTTACCTTACTTGTGTTCATATGAGTTAAAAAAATGGAACCACATACAAACACTATTTTATATACATGTTGTAGTCAAAGTAAAGCTTCTATCATTATTATTATTAATATTCACGAAGAATGGGGATAAGCACAAATTCACAATATATTCAATGAAGAACAACTAAAAGTAGAGTTGTTATCGGGGTCCGCATAAGTTGCTATCCAAATATCTGAAGTTTGGTGTATCCGGATCCATTATCCGAAATTTCTGATCCGGATCCGCTATTCGAAACTTAAAAACGTTGAATCCGGATCCGTTATCCGATAACCAGATAGAATACCCGAAATCTTGAATTTGCCTTCTTTGTTCGATAACGGGACCCAACCTCGTTTTCGGACAATTTCTTTGAGAAAATATCTGCAATATGTCGAGCAATTATTAAACAATATAACTTAACAATTACCAAATTTACCGAACTTTACATTACGTACGTGTAATGTAAAGTTTACCATCATTTAAAGGTCCTTTGCTTTTTATACACCCTTTATATCAACAGGCTTAAGATTTATTCATTGATTGCAAAATGTTATTTGGCTGTTACTTATATTTATAAATTATTTAGTTTATAACAAATGTTGTAATATTGAATAGAATAATAAAAAATCACAATCATAATAATAAACCGTTCTAATCCATTCTATCCATTCTAAACCATTAAATCCATTCATGTAATAAAGGCCAAATCAATTCAATTTACCTATTTATTGATTTAAGAAAAGGTGAAACAGTGTAATCAACTTGATTCTCGAAAACCATCTAATTATAATTTGATAATACGGACTGCTAGGACCATACCGTGCACACAAGCAAACACATATCAACGTTATGCATGCATCTGCACATTCCAGAGACTTAATCAATAAACTGATATTCCTACGAAATATCTTTCGAGCGATGGTATGGGTTGAGATTATAACAGCTAAAATATTTGAAATGCCAAATTTAATAGACAATATATCCAAGTAACAAAAGGGTGTACACAATAAATTAAAAGGAAATAATAATGATGATAATAATTCATGCCTTCGCATTCCTTACCTTTCGCCAATTACAAGGGGCATGAGTTACTCTTATGCCTGCACCCGTACTGCGCCTTACGGTGTTCACTCGCAGCATTCGAACCATTTGGAGTAAGGAAAACTAGCGGTAACCTTACTAAGAGAGTTACAGGTTAGGGGTTCGACGCTGATATCCCAAGATACCCCAACATGTTAGACACTGCCCCACCTGTTCCACAAACACAATGTTTAATTTCCTGGGAGTATTGAAAATAACTTAGCTATAGTTACTTTTAAGCTTGCGAACGCGAGTGCGTAATCATTGGCGGCGATAATATATTTTGAAAGTAGTCGAACATAGCCGAAGTTAGAATTCATACGTATACGAATACTATGCGTATTTAAATGAAGGCTTGGATTGATAATGGCAAATCCACGACGTTGTTATGTTCGACGAGTGTTAATAGATAGTTATTACATAGTTGTTAAATGTACTATTGTATGTTCGCAATGTCAACATTTCGTAAATGACTTGTGTGCCACATTCTATAAAATATTGTAAAGATTGAAGAAGTTTTGGAGGAAATACATTCCGGAATGGAGATAAACATGATTATGGGTCAAATCAAGGCAGAGTTAAGAAATAAGAAAATATGGCTGACGGTGGATGAAAACAACGGATGCAAGAAAAGTTGTATTTTGAATGTGTCAGTACACACTTTAAAAAACAATGTGACATCAGTATCTCTTCTTTTACATAGTACAATATTACAGAAGGCAAACGCGGAAAGGATAGTAGAAAGTATAATAAATACCTTTGAAAAGTTCAACATATTGGTAAAAATTGTTTCGTGTAACCTGCATGCTCCATGCATGTCATCTTGTAGCTGATTTTTTTAGGAGCACTAGAGAAAAAAGTAGATCAATTAATAGTTTCTACAAAAAAGTTTTTATTGAATCTCCGGAATGCATTCGTGAGTTTAGACAGTCTTCTCCGGAGATTCCTCAACTACCACGTATTGACGAGATGGGGAACGTGGCTTAAAGCTGTTCTACATTATGAGATTTTTTTGCACAATATTAAATCTAGTACCCTAAATTTAAATCCGCAAAAGCCCAAATAATTTCGGTGAGCTTGTGGCTGGTTTCAGATATCGAAATCTATATTCAAACCTTCCTGTAAATTAAGCTTTCATTACATGAAGCGGTAAATAGTAGACGACCTCAAAGCGTCGTTAGTAAATATAACAGATAATGTAGGAAGGTTAACAACAAGAGTGCGAATGTAATGCAGCCAATCTTTTTAAATTCGCGAATACCACGTCATTAGACGCAGAACGCTCATTTCTCAAATTCACCAACATATTTTCGCCTCACTCGATCGAGTCGTTGATGGAAGTCGTTTTAGAAGGAATTTTTGTGTCAGTCTACACCAACAACACAATTAAACTAAAATAGTAAATAAATGCATAAATTATTATTTAATATTAGTAGTAATCGTAACGTGCGCCACTGAGAAGGCACTCGTTTCTGTAGGCTGATATAGGACTGTGTAAAAAAATCTGCATGCAGTACGCAGCCGTTTCTGTAGGCCTAGTTACTATATTACCACGTTTATACAATTTTTATGCAATTAGGACTTTTAGGTGTAACAGGATAGATCTGATGTGACTAAGGGATGGATATTTTCGAATGTTATTATACGAGGGTAAAGACTTAAAAAATGGCCTTAATTTAAAGAATATTACCGTGTCTGATATAGTTGCCCCTTATAGGCGTTGGAGTAGAAGGACGATGTGCCGGCACGATATAATTTGGAACCTCTCAGTCCTATTCGCTAGGATGTGCAAGGTGGGCCAAATTCGATACTTTTAATAGGGAACTTACATTTCTAAAGGAATTAGACGAAAACTGATCTACGAGTCTGGAGATCGATTTTAAAGAGAAATCGATTGGTGAAATCCCTATTTTTATATCTTCCTTAATATAAGAGATACAGAGCGTTTTCTTAACATGTGCGATTTTTAAAAACCCTTGTAAGTTTTTTATTCGTGAAAATATTTGATTTATATAAAAACTATATTTGGGCGCTTTTCGACGCAGAATCCTACGCTCTAATTTTTTCTTTTTTAAAATTCATATTATTTAAGACTTGTGTTTTTTTCTATGGAACACCTTGTATATTTTTACACTTTTGAAAAGGATATAAAATTACCTTTAGAATGATATAACGCTCTTGATATTTTATTTGAATAATTTTGAAATTATTTGTTTTGTAATTCGTTTGTTTGATTCAATCTATGTAAATAAAATTAAACTAACTAGTATATTTAATTTCATTTTATTTCATCATTCACTTAATTAAATTATTTCATGAAGATTCATTAATTTGTCTCATAACATTTGTATATTCAAACGAAGAAACGGTTCAAATGATTAAATTGCACATTTGTTCTTACTTGTGAATAGAATATTATAAAGCATTGTACACGTATCTAATTGCTAGAAATCTATTGAAATTTCTTAGGGAACCACAATACACGTAGTTAGTAGTAAAGTAGGAGTCAGGAAGTTGATTTATGCAACACTGTTAAGCATAATGGTCAAAGCAAGTTGGCGTTACTGCGGTTATCGGTGTTATTAAATTGGCATTGAATTTTTTTAGAAAATATCTAGTTTACAAGCTGATTATAATTTTACTTATACTCTCTACACAATTGATTCAAATTAAAATAAAGGGCACAAACATAACAACATCTTGTTCTTGCACGACAATTGCAGTATCCTTAAGTTAAGTGGATCGGTATCTTAGGGAATAGCATAGTACGCATAGAACGCAATTGCAGTGTCGCAACGACATTCTTCGAAACTAAAACCGGCATCTTTAATAATCCAATAAAGAATTGGTACGCTAGATAACAGTTGAAGAATACACTACAATGTTGAAATGAATGAAACAAAAATATAAATATAGTATGAAATTGTTTAAACCCATGGAAACAATAAGCAAACAAATTATAACAATCGCATTACTAGAATACTATATATAGTAAGCTAATCGAGCACTTTCTCCGTAATCAAGCTCATATTTACAACCGTTCCTTGATAATGCATACTGGTGAGTGCTACTATTGACGGGATGCCGTCGTATTTCCCTTTGCGGGACTACAATCGGCGAAGGCAGAAGCAATAAAGCTTGAAATCGGCAGATAAATTCGAAAGGATTTCAATGCGCAAGGTTCTCTCTCTCTTCGATGCTCTATTACATCTAATGTACAGATCCAATAACTCCTTTGTTATTAATAGCAGTTTCCGTCAGCCTATCGGCCTGCCGTACCACTAACTCATCAGATCAATATCTCGAAGCAATTATCCGACTTAATAGCACATTCTCATTAACCCCCAAACCGAAACTCTACAATGGCTCACGCCAATTTGTTAGGTGCGTGTCTGGATGGGAACTTCAATTACAAGCAGTGATTTCTCCCGGTAAACTAGTTATTAACAATAATTGAAGTAGAAGTCGAGATCTGGAGTAGTGGTTGTAACTACTCGTTTTGCAATTACCATTAAAAGCTGCCCATTAGAGGCAATTAGCATTTGGAAGGAGACGCTGGACGTAAACACTGCGTGAATACTCCTGCCGTTGTTAAATGAAGTGATGTAATCATTTTATTACACTGCCAGTTTCATTTCGTCCTTTTTGCTACTTGCTTCTTGTAACGAGCCCTAGGAATGACTTATTATATAACTGAATACTCGATGGCTGCGTTGAAGACCTGTTTGTTCTCTTCCTCAAACGTGCTTCTCTTGTTGTAAAATTCTCTCGAACCATCATAGTTTATAAAACTTAATATTGCATTAGAAGTATAGGAAGCATACACGTTTTAGATATACAATTGAAAACATTCAACTCATAGTTCAGGTACTATTTCTCGTGGTGCTTGAAGTAGTTGCTTCCATCGTTGACTACAGTTGATCTAATGTACAACATTCTCTTAGCATTACAATTCTTGGCTAATCATATACATTGCATTCACTATGAAACGAATAACTTCAATAAAATTCTAGCTATTTTTTCTGAGCAAAATTGTTTGAGCTACACCAGAGACTAGTATTACTTCCAGGTTGAACAAAGTATTATAATTTTAAATCCCATATTTTATTGAGTATAGCTTAGACGGTGTGCGTGCTTGAGAGGCGTCTCATTAGTGTTCATACTACAAAATTAATATTATACAGGATGCTTCTTATTAACAGATTAAACTTTAAATATGTAGCAGCTGTAATAATACTAATTCTAAAAGCCAAGTATAAAAAAGCTCTAAATATAACCTGCTTGGGGGTGACGAAAATATGCGACGAAAGTATTTCTTCTCTGTCTCACCCTTAGTCGAAACTGAAAGCATTGGTGGACAACATTAGAGATGGTTAAGTTTGGAAAATAATCCCCTTTCTCCGTTATCAAAATCCAATATGGCGCCAATAAGAAATATGAAAACTGAAACTTGCCTCGAAATAACTGAAAAGTTTTACATACATTTCGAGTACAAGGCCAAATAAAATTAAAAGAAAATGAGCGTTTCTTGTTTAAAAGAAATCTGGCACGTCATTTGACAAAGGTCCAATTTCTCTTTGAGTTCGTAGTAAACACAACATTTATCACTATGGTGACGGCCGAAAATGAATCGGGCTGTATATATAAGATTTCTCGTAAGACTAGTAGAATATTGACAAGCACAGATAGAATATTCTCGTTCTTTCCTCCATCCACATAAGTTGACTTATTCACTTCGGAGAGTGCAGCTATCGTCGTATTAATCGCGAACATGTATGTATGTTGGTGTTTTCTCTCATATCTGAAATGTTCCTGAAATTCTACTATCTGTCTAATCCAAGCCATGTTGACGAAACAGTGACTTTATTGGAAGATTACGAGGAAGACTACAGGAAACTAAGATTCGTAGTTCAAGATCCCTTCGTTTTGGCGATATTATCATTATTGGTTATCGTTATTGGTAAAGCGTAAGGAATTTAATAGTCTTGCTGCAATTCGTTAATTGATTCTTCGTTTTATGACTCAATATTAGCAAGGTCGGTGTTAATAAAACAAATCATATTTATGCTACTTACACCGAGCCGAAATATTAAGCGGCGGCTAATAATTCAAATATGGTCTGTGAAAGGTCCTGTGCTGCTTGTCAACGCTTCTGCCGAACAAGGCTAAGTGACTTCAAGCGAGTTCTTTCTATTAAACTCTAAGCTGGAATGCTACAGCTTTTTACTAAATTCTCAGTTCATTCGTTTCAGATTTTTATAATTGAAAATAAGGGGCAGCAGTGCAGATTGCTTTACCTGTTTATGCTAACTGCTGCCGCTGTAAATATTTCAAGCTTAATTATAAAATGTAAATTAATTTTAGGTGTTATTTTTGAAGCAAGGTATGTAATTTTTATTACACTCCGTATATCACGGTTTACAATTCAGCATAAATAAATGAAAATGCAAGGACGAGGGCCTATAGCTTCTAATTAGTTCATCTTGATATTGCAATTTTATTATTTCTAATCTTGATATAAGTACCAGTATATATTGATTTGTCAATGTTAATTTACCTATCTAAACACTAACGGCTGCAATATGAAAACTTGACTGTATTCGTTCCATGTAAGTAATGCTCTCGATACTTTCAATTCCATCTAACACTGAGCGGGTAGCTGAATACAGACTTCTCGTAAGATGCACTGCACATACAAAGAAAATGTAATTGGTTTTCTCTCCTCCGAAGTTGTCCGATTCTCTCTTGTCACTCCTCTTACATTTGGTAAGTTTTTCACAATCGCTCGGAGTACTGCCGATCCGGTTTGAACAAACTTTATAGAATAGACAAATACCTTCTCTATTTCAGCTGCCTTGGTAACACTGTATGTATATACAAAGTTAAAACCTAAGACTAGCAGCCGAAAGTCGCATTCTTTGACACCCTCTAGTTACGAGCGTCAAGAGGACTTGATTGAAAACTCGTCCTAGCGGACAAATACGACTATACAGCGAAGGTTTTCACTATTCCGGGTAGTTTTCTCGCCGCATTATGGCTAACGCCTGCCTCTCCTATCCTCTTTCGCTGGAAGTGTAATTATTATACCCGTTCGAGTATCACGACGTTGCATCGTATTGATGGAACTCTAGTAAATGTAACGTAACTTCCGTGCGAAGAGAAAAACCTTAATTAGTATTTTCCTTTTGTCTTTAACTGGCGCACTTGTTCGCTATTCGACTTCTAGGGTTCCGTAGCTCTATTTATTTCATTTCAACTTCTGACTTATGTGTTTAGAGTCCGTTTTACCGTTAATAATACTAACAGCTGTAAATATCATAAGGAACTCCCTTAGTTAAAAATTACTCAGATCATATAAATAAGCACTTCCAGAAAGCACTCGTAGCAAAGTGGTTGTTGCAAGTAAATAAAATAATGTTTTATTTAATCTGCAACCAGAATTATAAATTTGAAATTTTTAGCGGAATCAATTAAATTGTACATTGAGAAAAGCTCGAAATACTTTTCCTAATTAAATATTTAATAACTGCAAGTAGATGCTAAAATGTTAGACAAATGAATCCTTTATTTTACTTATTTATTTTATTTTATTTTATTTCAGAAATGAAGATTCTTGTCATTCGGTGTCTGGGATAACTATGTTACTTTACTACGGAATTTCAGTATTTATTCAAAATTAATTTAGGAATACCTAGAAAATAAAACATATAAATCGTTAACAACGTTTACTGCAGTGCAGAAGGCAGTGTTTCAAAAATAAAAAAGATGACTAAGTTAGACACTATGCTAAGACAGTAATGTGCGATATCGACGATCGAGACAATTTGAAAAGCCCTAGTCTTCAGTAAAATAAACCAGCATTATTCACAGTACTATTGCATAGAAGAGTAGGTCTGTAAAGGGGATAATTTAGTCCAATATTAGTTAGCGGTGTTTCGCAATAAATGTAACTTATACTGTAGAACCTGGGTAATAGTAAAACTATTCCCAACAATGACGCGAGCATGCTAGGAGTATTAAGTAAACTATTCACGATTTTATAAAGCTCCAGCAATTCCATAATATGACGTCTGTTTTCAAAAGTAAGTAAATTATATTTCGAAAAACTAGCATTGTGATCGTGCCAGAACTGACGAATTTAAAGTTTAGATATTTTATAAATTTCTTCTATCTTCTCTTAATCCTGTAAGTATAAAATTTATACAGGGTGTTAAGATATACAACCATATACCACCTTATTAAATACAAAAAAATTGTAAACGTTGAAAATGTAGTTTTTGTCAGGTTTTGATGTACGTATTATAAAAATTCTTAAGTTCTCTTCAATTCACATTATCAATGTGAAAGAATTTAGTATCAGCCAGATCTTTAAATTGCCTATGTTGCTTCTTATTAATAGTAATATCAAAATGAAATAGATTTTAGTTTGTGATAAAACGAATAACTTGCATTTCAGTAGTGGCTTTGTAATGCAAATGAATCCTTAAGACTATTTATTTTGCAAAATAACTAGATCATCTGCATATAGTAGAAAAATGGGATGTTTGAAGATATTACTTACATCGTTGATGTAAATGTTGAATAAAGCGGGCCTCAAATGGGAATCTGAAGTGATTTCAATGGATTCTGATTTACCGTTTACAACAACCGCCTTTGTTCTTTTTGTATTATAAGAGCAAATCCATCGGAGCAAGTCACCGTGAAAACCCAGAAAGTTCCATGTAGAAATTAGCAATGTATAATCGAGTTTATCAAAAGCCTTTGCTAGATCCGTACAAGTTACATCAACTTCTTTAAATGAATGCACCGTCGAGCATGAAAATTCGCTGTGTTCGGTTAAATTTTCGATTAAGTTTCTAGTCCCGGTTATAATAAATTCGTTGCTTATTTTCTTCAATATCTCGCCAGAACTAGTAGCTTTGAAATTGGTTTGTAATTTCTAATGTCGTTTATATGACCACTCCTATGTATGCTTGTTATTAGCGCTGCCCTCTATGAACTAGGAAAAGTACCTTGCTTAATAGAATTATTGAACAGGGTACGCAGGCGGACTACTAATGAACTAGCACAACATTTGAGATTTTTGAATGACACCGTGGATTTAGAAGTTCTAAGTAGATGCAAACGACTTGATATGTCACTGATTTCCAATGACGCACATGATAGCAAAGTTATAATCACAGTGACTTTAAAACTAAGGAAACAAGGAAGTTTGGAATATGGTGCAAACTCTTCCGTCGACAGTTTACATTATATAGAATAAGCGAATTTATTGATTGATTGAGTGAAAGAATATATCTATTGCATTAAATTAAATATTGAATATTGAATATCATTTAAATAGCATTAAATATTGAATAATAATGTTATTATTATTCAATATTTGTTGATGCAGCATTTTGCATATCACCGTTGATAATCATTCCCAAAAATTAATTTAATTGTATTATAAAAGGAAAAAATCTTGGTCCTATCCTTATTAATAAGAAATATCCTTCGTACAAAGATTAGAAAGTACCTTACACGGTAACTCAGCTACATTGTGAGAATTTAAATGTATACTTGAAGGATTATTTTTCAAAATAAATTTATATACATATAACAAGGAAAGTATAGGGCCTAATACGAGCACTCGGGGCACTCCATTGTTGGTATGGATAATAGACGACAGGAGGTCATCTATTTTTGTGTTTTGTTTTTCTATTTAAGAGTGCTGAATTAAACCAAGCTAGGGAAATACCATTTGCATCACAATGCTGCAATTTGCGCAAACTTGTCATAAGTAAATTTTGAAAAACTGAAAAGAGTTGTATTGGCGTATTTGGTTGCATAGAGTCATTTGAGATTCCTTTCCTTTTTCAAAGGAAAAGTTTGTCAAATAAATGTTAAAACCAAGAGGTTAAACTAAAACTATACAGTTTGTACTAGTTTATTTCTAGCGTTTTCGCTCCTCAACCTAGAGTTGTAAACTTTCTAATTGTACAAAGTAACTTCTAACTATACAGGTAACACCTCACTATTCATACAACTTGACTAACGTGTCCATTTGCAAATATCTGCTATCCATTTGTTTGCAAAAGCAAAGGTCTAATACTAGATAAAATGGAATAAACCCACCAAATCTCCTTTTCTTCACAACTTAAAAACTCATAACTCGATTTTACTTTTGGACTAAGGTGCTTTACTTCCAGACTTTTAATTATTTGCCCTAGATATAAGGTATATCCAAACTTTAATTGACTGGATGCCTTGGGTTTTTGTATCCTCTTTTGACTTTATTTTATTTTATTTTTGCAGTGGTGTAAGCCATGAGACTTTGTAATATATCAAAAATTCACGATGCAAGTTACAAAATGGTACTAATCCTTCGTTTAATAACCAATCTATTCTTTATTATATATTGCGCAACAGATCATTAGTTTAATACGAAAAAATACGTATACATATAGCAAGTACAATTGTATTTAGAGCAATCATATCATATAACTTTTCTAGGAAGTGATATGAACAATACTTAAGCCGTCTTAACTTATTGCTGTATTGTAGCCAATATGAATGGTTGTTTGATTTAAATATATTCTCATCTAAAATTCTCAATACTCGAGTTTGAGCAAATTTGATTCTGAGACCGTGTGGATATTGATGTATTACCATTGATCTAGCAAACGGAAGATTTATATAAATTTTCGAAAAAACCTGTAATTTGCCATTTATAAAATATGTCGCTGATTTTCATTCAAATTCCAAAAATCAACATTATACGACTTGGTAAAGTTTCCATTAAGATTTACGGACGGTTCCATGTGGCTGTTGTTGTCGTTCTACTATTGTTTTTCGGTACTCTTTTCTTCTTTTTTTGATGTATGACGGTTTTTTATTGCCAATGAATGATAATTGAAACATTTGGTAGTGTGAAACTCAATGGCTATCCTATTTAATATTGAAATATATTGTTCGTCAATTAAAACGTAATATCAAAAACTTTTGTTGACATGGCTTACTATTTTGACAGTAATGGCCCCAAAAAACAAACTCTTTCTTACGGTGTCAAAATGCGATGACATGAGAGGTAAGAAATAAGAAAGTTAATAATGACCAGGAGAAACCGAAACATCAAATAAAAATCTCGGATACGTCATTACATGAAGGATGGAAAGTGGCCTTGTGAATGTGTTTTTAGTTTTTCTCGGCCGAATAAAGGTGCTAGAAATAAAAGAAGAAAATAGCTTTTTCTTTACTCTCGAACGTCATCTGTAACATCCAGGTTCATAACAAATACAAAACTTTGTAACTTTGCCAAATTTAAACCTATCCTTTATTTCCAATAATAAGCGAGATCCTGTATATTTACAATATATTACATTTCTTCGCTTTTAGCTTTTGTTTTCTCTTCACAACATATACATTTATTGACAGTAACGGTGTAACCTTCCCGAAGGGTTTATTTTTGGTCTACCTCTCAAATCATATTTGCCGGACAAAGTGAAAGTAGAAGCTCGCTCTGGCTTTCTATCCATTTGCTTCACTTCTATTTATTCCTGTCCTTATTTAAATTAAATTTCATCTTTTATTCCTAACCGTTGCAATTACGTTTAGCTAATGTTTTAACATATGCGATTTCATTAAATAAATTTGGTTATCGTAGATTTCGATGAACCTGTAGAGACTGGAGAAGTATTACGTTAAAAGAACAACAGGCTGGCTTTCCCGATTTGACGTTTTTTAGATTTTTATAAATGGCTTAAAAACTATAAAAAATATTTTCTTTGGTTAATGATAGTTTAAAGTGTATTACTACTCAATGACGATGTAAATTATTTCATGCAACCTTTGCACTTTATAACACATTGTTATGCAATATTACCAACTATTTCTACAGGCGGACGATTTATTTCGCTATTCGTCGATTAATTTCGTCTCTAGAGATACGTTTGATCCTTGAGTTGGGCAACCATTATTTAAATCCATTTTCCTCCTCGTCGTATGGTAAGCTTACTTCACATCATTTTAAAACCTATGTTACTAACAAATGTTTCCTTCCGAAATATTGGATCCAATAGTGTTCTCTTGGTCGGTTCTTAGAGTGGGCACTGGGATGGTAAACTTAAGAAGTTTGTAGCAAAAGATAAAGCTGTGAACATTTTAAGTATATTTAAGAAGCAACAGCAATGGTACAACTTCTAAACGTTGGTTTTAGGACCTGAAAAAACGACTTTTTGTGATATGGTGATTCTTATAAATTACGACATAGATTTGCACCAGAGAAACAATATTATTAAGTTTCAATTATCAACGCGCAATTAATTTTCTTCATCGATTTTTCGACATTTTCAGATACTCGTGTTATAAAAATGGATAGGTTGGTGATTCACCGGAATCCTTCAAAAATTCTGCACAGTATTGTTTTGAGAATAATATGTAGTCTACGCTCTTGTTTGGGAACTGTAGGATACCTCGGCACTCGATTATTTACTTTTTGCGAGAGTAACTTACGTTGTCCTTGACTATGAACTATACTTAACATTCTATTTTAACCAATAAAATATCTGTTATCGAGATACGTAGCAGAAATCTAAAAATCGTAAAAATTTATGAGGGCACTGTACCTCGAAATAAGATTCGTTGTTCTTATTTCATGATACTTTTTTGGTCCTTACAGTTTCATTTTCAGGTTGCCGCTATTGTCATTTTCTTCTCTAATTCTTTGGGACAATGTCTGGTTAGCCAGCACTAAATTTAATATATTATCATAACGTGTAAAAGAGTTTCTAACAGATAAACGCATAGTATTTTCCGTTAAAGCTGAAACGTTAATATATATGTATGTATATAGGTACCATTATTAATATATATTTGGTTTTCGCATGAAAAAAAAATACGTATACCATTATGAAGCAAATTAATAACTTTTTTCCAAATTGCGAGCTTAAAAGTAATTTATCCCTTGGTACTATTGGGGAGTAAAATATTTTTAATTAAAACACATTCCATTTTTCTTTATAAACTCTTTTAATCTACTATTCAATTATGGCAAAAACTTACTAAAAAGAGTTTTCTTAAATACCTAATAAGCACTTCCGAATATAAAACAGAGAAGGAGCAGATAAAGAGGCAATGTTTTTATTAACCTCCAAACTTTTTGCCAAACTTTTGTTAGTATCCCTCGCCAAACATACACAGGTGGTTCATCCGAAACTTTTCCTTTGAAATTCTTTGCGGCAACGCGGCATATCTGAATAAAACGAAAATTAACCCACAAGACAGAAATAAGAAAACGGAGAATTTATTATTTGTAATGGACAAATATGTATATACTCGAAAAAGCTATTTTATATAATATTGGATCCACGCTAACTTTATACGTAAGTTTTAATGACTGGAAGATTAGCGTTAAGGCAGGCGAAAATAGATTAAATTTAAATCTTACAGTTTAGACAATTAAATAAATCAGTTTTATTTTCGCCACGATACTAAACTAGAGTTAAAGGATGTCAATTGTCACATTGCAACAGTATTCTTTGTTTATGTAGAACGTCTTAAACAAGTCCCAAAACTTTGAAGAAAATTGTTTTAACTAGTTCCTTAACGCGCAATAGTATTAGAAAGTTAGAGCTTCTTCGACTGCAGTATCATTTAACCGAACAGTCTTGCAAGTGGGATCATCCACTACGTAATAGCAAAACATTATTAGCTTATTACATAATAGCGCACAAATTCGGTCTATTAAAATTGGTTGTTGTATAATACCCACCTCCAGCTCCTTTCTTCTCGAAGGAATCATTTCTTGATATGCGCGAGTCTTATGGAAGATGATTACAGTGTCGTAGATAATAAACATTTTCTTGTATATATATGTATATGACTCGTTAGAAGAAAAAAAAGAAAGGATGTGTGTGTACTAAGCCTGCAGAAACGAGTGCGCACTCATTGGCGTCGATGATAAATTTCGAATGTTGTCGGACATACTCTAAGACGGGGCACGTACGGTAAGTATGTGTACGAATGACGAGTTCGATTGATAATGGCGAATCGACGACGTGCCTTGTTATCTTCGACGAGTGTTAATAGATTTTTTAACTCATTTCCAACAATAACATACACCGGCGAACAATTGCCGAATGTACTGTTTGCAATATCAACATTTTACCGTAAACCTGTTAATTCCGAAAAGATTAAATATAACTCAATTTATAGCGAGTGAAAAATACGATTACGGATCAAATAAGGGCAGAGTTAAAAAAAATAAAGAATTATGATTGACGGTGGATGAAAGCACGGATGCAAGAAAGATCTGCATTTTAAATGTGTTAGCGAACACCTCAAAAACGGATGTGGTATCCGTGCCTCTTTTTTATGTATAATAAATACCTGAAAATTCAATAAATATGGATAATCTAACTTGTAATGTTAGTTTACAGAAGAAAGTTCAAACATGGTTAAAGCTGGAAAGTTACTAAAGCATTTTTTCATCCTCAATTGCTTCATGGAACCTCTTTGCGCCAAGCATGTTATCTTGTAGCTGAATTTAGTAGAAACGGTTATCCAAGAGTAGATCATTTAATAGTTTCTACCAAAAAGTTTTTATTAAATCTCCAAAACGTAATCGTGTGTTTAGACAGCCAGATATGTAGGTGCCAGGACTGTTGGGAGTGGAAGAGAAAGTCAATAGGTCTTGTCAATTTCAAATACTGTTAGGCCGCTACAAGGATGAATTTTGACAAGGGATAATAATCACTGACGATACGTGGACTCCTTATTTCAATCTTGAGACTAAGAGTCAATGCAAAGAATTGCATAAATCGGAAGAAGAACCTCCATTTAAGGGTACGTGCAGCTTCGTCTGTTAGAAATGTAATGGTTACTGTATTCCGCGATTATCTCCCGAAAGGTACTACAACTGACGCAACATATTATTCGCATTTATAAGCCGGCAGGTACTTTTCAGAAAATTGTCTGGAAAGTTCCATATTGCATAATGCGAGAAAGGCAAAGGATGTTTTGAACGATTTATGATGAGAATTGCCCCACTTTATTCACTAGATCTCGCATCCAGTGATCGTCATCTGTTTCCTCTTCTAAGTAAACTTTTCCGGGGTGTTCGATTTGATTGTTTAACTCACTTACTTAAGTAAATGAGAGACGGTAGCCGAGAGATCGCCCAGACTTGTCATATACTTCTAGGTGCCAGTGAGTAGTAAGTTCTAACAAATATAGTTAGATATAAGCGAGATTCGAACACCCGCACACGTGAGAAATTACACTTAATCAAATATTCTCGCTCTGTTTCAGTGTCAAACGTCCAAAACCAAAAAAAATGTAGGTTAGGTTTTCAATACCAGGCTGAAAATTTGCAATTAAGCAATACAGGATGCATTTTAAGGACATGGATCTTTACCAATTAAAGCTGATCTGGAGATCGACACAAGTATAATACCAGTAATACAACCAGCCAGAAGGATACTATTAAGTTTGCGAGATAAGCTAAAACAAGAACGTGAAAAGCTAGCCAATCAAAGATGGCCAATTAAAGCATTATACTTAAAGAGAAAAGGGTCAGCGTAAAGTATTACCAGATTTCTTTATTATGAAGTGTTGTTAACAATACGAAAGAAATTGGGAAATTCCAATTACTTGGCCATGAAAAAAGAATATTTAAAACAATTTGAAATATAAAGCTTTGTCATACAATTAAAGTAGTTAACGAGTGGATTGAATCAATTAAAAAAGGTACTCGAAGAGATATTATTATGCAAAACTTACGTCGGAGATTATTGATGGATGGCCTAGACGAAATAAAAATATATTTCTAGTACAAAGACGAATTATCGATCAGTCCAGCGTTAAGATTGTTTTCACTACATAACGGTCTACCCGCAGTGGAAAACTATTATAAACCTAAGCTGTCAGATAATGTTCCACGAAAATTCCATCAAAATAGAGGAGGTACAAAATGTTAGTGCTAAAAATAGAAAAAAGATTAAAAAAAATATCATTTTTCGCATCATATTTAGATTGCCAGTTATTGCTTTAATAATATTTCCTGCTATGTTGATAGCTTCCTTTTTAGTTCTATTCTTAGGAATTAACCTTCTAACGTCCTTATTTATTAAATTTAAATTGTAATTCAAGATCTTATTCTAACTCTCTACTTCATAAGTTCCGGTACGTACCCCCGTTTTACGAATAACATCCGTCCATTTTCTACACCTAGCTTCTAAATCTCTAGCTTGTTCTAATATATAATCTAATTTATGCGTACCGATGAATTTCCAATATATCATGGTATTCCATGCTGTTCCTAGCTTTAAGTTTGCAACCCTGTTGTTTCCTCGATTCTAGTTGCTCTGACGTCCCAGGCTGGTCTACTAGTCAGGAATCTGGAACAATGCCGTCCTAAGATCTCTTACATATACCATCCATTCTCGTTTATTCTTATCAATTACTATTTTCGGAAACCCTTTTTATCTCATACGGCTCGGTATATCTAGGTGTTACTTTACCTTTGTAACCTGTCGGTTTGTTAACGTGTTCTTGTTCTCGCGATCTTATTTTGAACTTGTATTTTCTCTTTTGATAGTCTCTGTCTTCTTTCCTTGAATCTTCCGTGCAGCAATTGCAATCGGCTTAGGTGTCATGTTAGATAGTTATAAAACTTCCGATCATAACAAATATCGAATGGCTCTCGTGATTTGGTGCGCCCTAGTGTTAGTTCTTGCGGCGTTAATCTTGCGGTCGAGTGTATTGTTTTATTGTACGCGATTATTAATTTCATCAATTTTCGTAATAATCTGATATATGCTCCGATGCACTTGTTCTACATTGCTGTTCAAATCAGTGTTGTATGGGGTTGTAGTCGTCGTACAATTTTGCATTTAAATACATTTTCCCATCTGCGACGAAGGTGTCCATGTTTATCTCTTGAAAGGATTGGTCGACCTTTTGTTACATAAAGCTTACGAACTGGTCTATCGTATTTACTTCGGTTGCACATCTCGCATATTTTGATGTACTCTGTTACCGTGTTCTTCATATTCATCCAGTAATAACTTCGTTGGAAATGCTTAACCGTCTCATTGACATCTTTTTGATAGGTCCTGCCCTCGTATCTAATAATTTCGGTCAATTTTTGGTGAAATAGACTATATACACATTGCAGAGATTTTTTGTAAAGCTGTTTTTTTCTTTTAAAGAACAGATAGTATTTCTTTCGGTTCATATATTCACTAGTAAATTGGAAGAATTGTTGTGCGATCTTCTGGTGACGATAATTTCGTTGATTATTTCTAGCGGTATTTGTAATAGATCTTCTACGTCTTCATTTAGGAATTCTCGAATATCCCGAAGAAGTTCTTCGATGTTATCGCCCGCTGTTATTTGCCATAGACTCAGTATCCATTCCATTTATTTTTATACGAGATAGAGCATCAGCACTCGTGTTATTACTTACCCTTCTTATAGACAATGTTGAAGTTAAATGCATCCAGCCTGATTTTCCATTTGGTTAATTTTGAATTCGATTCTTTTAATGAGCATAACCAGATTACCGGTCTCTAATCTGTGTATTTAGTAAAACGACGGCTATATATATGCGGTTCGTCACATTCACTTAGTGGAAACCTGGGTATTGTATTGTATTCATATTCAACAGAATGTTTCTACATGTTTCAGGGCCATTCTTATGATTACTTTTTTCAATCATTTGGTTAGCCCAGTAGGTCCCATTAATTTCGTGAAATGTTTTATAAATTTTCTGTTAATTGCTTCTGTTTTCTCTAGATTTTCCAATCCTCTATCCTTCATGATTATGCGCCCAACTTCCTTGCTCAGGAATTCGCATTTGTCTACCTGTATCTGTAAATTAACCTCTCTTAATCGCTCGCTCAGCTAGTTTCATTAGATGTTCCTGTAGTCGTAAGATAAATTATTATATCATCCAAGTAAACGTGACAGACATTCTCATGCGAATCGCGTAGTACGTTGTCCATCATCCATTTTTTGTGCCCTTGCTGTCTGGAGAATACGGTCACTTTAATGACCATTTCTATCTGGTGATACCCAGATATCAGGTCTAACGTAGTAAAGTATTTTTCCGAGTTTATCCAATATGTCGGAACAGAAGCATTCTTTTTTTCTGCATGATCGCCATCGATGCCGACCATGGATTGCATCTCTTCTGAATGACGTCCCGTTCTAGTTTATCGACTTGTTCTTTTTTTATTGAGGACTGTTTCTGTATGGTTTTAAATAAATAAGTGCTTCGAAATTCATATTTAGTCGATATTTTACGCTAGTAATAAAAGCCAAATGTAATCGATAGGTTTGACCGTTGATTCAAAAACTGTCAATTTTACGTTTTATTTTAAAGGTTTGTTATTTATATCTTTTATGGAAAACAATTGTTTTCCAAAAATCATGGTAAAAGAGTTCTTCCTCTTGTGAGATATCCAGCAACACACTGTGATTGTTTTAAAAGCGATCCATACGCATAGTAGTAAAGTAAAGCTTGGGAATAATAATGTCTTAAAGCATTGTATTATTGTAATTAGAATTAACAAATGAAACTGAAAGAACGACAGAACGCAAGAACTGCCTGAAATAAACACAATTTCCACTGAAATATAACTTTAAATTAAAAGTAAAATCTACACTTATTAACGTACATATAAAAAAAGCAGAAGCTAAACAAATTTAATATGCGTATGAAATACAAATACATTCTTGAAATAAGCATAGGTTTGAGTAAAGTTAACAAGGCGATTATTAAAATTTCTTCACACATATTGTCATCAGGCTGAAATGCGATTCTAGCGAAGTAGAAAATCAAATAACTGTTTCTTGTTCGGAATGTCAACACAAAAGTGCGCAAGAATTTAATAATTTCCATTTAGTAAGCACTTCGCTATTAAAGGGTATTATGAGACAAAGCCTTAAATATTAAATTGTTAATTATAATTCTTTTGTAAGAAAGACAATACTCCAGTTACAATGTTTAATATCTGTAACATTTATGGAAAATCTTTACGGTGAGAAATAGAAATAACGATGAAAATGCCTGTATTCATTAACTCGTGTTTATACTTCGACACGGCCGCGAATCAGATATGCGTGTAAATGTATGTGCTACTCAAACAACATACCAAACAAACGTCACATATACGAAGTGATTTGCTACCAACAAAAAAAGCCGCGTGTAGACAATTCATTAATGCTAAAGCTCGATTAACTGCGTTCATTTTTTTTCGCACCGAGGGTTTAATATTGACAATATTTTCCACTATTTGTCCTAAATGTTACTTTTAGTGATGAAAATAAATTTGGTTGAAATCTGTTTGATCTTATCTATTAACAATAAGAATTAGTTTAACGCAGTTTACGCTATTTTAACAAACATACGATTAATCATTGGAAAGATTGCTCAACGAAAAGACCAGTTGCTAATAAACTTTTTCACTCTTTTATCAAAATGCAGTGGTTGAGCTACTTTTGTTGAATTGGTGTATGTCCCCTGGATAAAGTAATAAAAAAATGTCAATAGAAACAATTAGTATTTAGCCCTAAGCATATGTTTGTGTGAGACTTAACGGCGTTTCTACCAAACTATCCCTGCGGCTGGCAAGATATAATCGATTTGCTTAAATGAAACACCTGGGACTATTGTCTCCAATACTGTGTCGGTTGCTACTAAAAAACTTCTTTGTTAGTGACACAAGTTCAATGCAAGCCGCTATAATGTTGTAATGGACAAATAACAGATTAAAAACACAAGCAAATAGTCAAATAAAACATAAAAGAATGAGGAATAAAAACAGTGAATGAACTTCCGCTGAAAAATGCATCCTATCCGTCTACACTGCACATATTTTTAAATTTATCAATCTGTTTAAGAAGGTAGTTTGAAAGGTTTCAAACCTCAACATAAAGGTATCCTTTCTTGTTAAAGGTATTCTGGTTAATATAACTGTGCATGAGCTTCAAGATATTTTTGAAAATTTGAACCATGTTGGACGCTCAGTTTCTTTCTTTTTAAAGCACTCCGTATCAGTTGATCTTAGCTTTTCTCGAAAAATGGAAAATATGGAGCCACCATTAAATTCTTACGTTTGAAAAGCAATATGCCTACGCAGATTAAAGGTGAGATGAATGCTGTTTACGGGAAGTTACACCAAATGTTGCCAAACGATCGTCGAATTATGGTTGTGGGGCCTCCGCAAATAAAATAAAATGAATACTAATTTTATTGAGCAACTAAAATTTACAACAAAAGAAGATGTAGTATATATATTTGTACACATATATGCATATATATGGATAACGCTCTTGTATAATGGGTCATCTTTATATTTTAACATTGTAGTGTAAAACCTATAATTCTTTGCCTTTTCAGATCACGGGGTAATGCCAATTATTTCTTTTGCGGTAAGATAAAAGGGATATATTATCCTCTAATCGACATCTTGGGCAGTTGGAGTCGCCTATACTTGGACGCTGGTTGCAGCACACCCTATCGCCTGTGCCGCTAGGAGAAGACTTTTTCTTGTAATCGTTGATCAGAATACTTTTTTCTGAGTCACGCACTTTTAGAAATAAACATTAAGAAAAAAAGCATTCAATATCTGTATGCTGGTTGCACCCTTTGTTTTCACCCCTATGGCCGAAATAAAAGTTGCATATACATATATATACATATACATTTAAAATAAATGCATTCAATTCTGTTGTATAAAAAATAAATAGATACTGTTCGAATCTCGATTTATTTTGTAAATTAAATATATAGTTAATAAATTTTATACCTTTCGATGTTTTTCTTACTCGCACACCTGTAAAGCGGATTGCATACACCATTGCTTTTGCTATTGGAAGGACAGCGCAGTCGCAATAGAGAACATATTCACAACATTCTCTCATCGAGCAAGTGTCGTGTATGTACTCCAGCTAGTACACCTGCATTTTTCATCATTAAATTAGTTAAATTGTTACCGTTCCATTAAAATATACACTTACTAGTAATTGTAGTCGTTGTGCTTCGTATTCACTACTAAGGAAATTCCTACAAACATCATACAAATGGGCATCCCATTATAAAATAGAGTGTTTCAGATAGTTACTTCACATCCCTATACAACTAAAACTAAAAAAGATATTAAAGCTTTAAAATTCAATAGTTTTACCGATAATGGTATTTGTTCTAAACTTTATTGTTAACCCAAGATATGCACATAAGAATAAATAACTGTTCTTCTACACCTATTATTTTTTTTGCGAGTTATCTCATTTGTGATTTATTCGTCTATATAAGGAGAATGTGATGATATGCGCTTTCAAAAATAGGATCAACTTTAACTTCATAGAAACGTTTTCTCTTGTAGTGCAAATTAATACGATTTCTTTACTCTGTTGGTTATGTATTATCTATTTTAAATGGTGTGTCTCTCATCAACCATATTCTCCTCACTTTTTTTACTTTAGGATTTAGTTTCAACCCATTCCTCAAGATAAATTCTTGGACGTGATAAAATATCGTTTTAATACATGCGTTTTTAGCGGTCCTCTCAGGCCTATTTTGGCCTTTTTACATTACTT
Source organism: Oryctes rhinoceros (assembly GCA_020654165.1). Lineage (NCBI taxonomy): Eukaryota > Metazoa > Arthropoda > Insecta > Coleoptera > Scarabaeidae > Oryctes > Oryctes rhinoceros. The sequence goes on from JAIOKQ010001013.1 coordinate 5,513,870, forward strand.
TTATCTTGCCTTTTATGTAATTATGTAGGTGGCACTATTTGCTCGATCCCTACCAATGCCTTTGCACAACATTGGGTATTTTTAGCAGCTTAAGAAGAAGTCAATGATTCTAACCCATTTCTGGACACTAAAACCATTTGTTTCAATGAAAATCGGCTTACTCAGGCAGATATATACATTTCGAGAATTCTCTATATTTCAGGTAAAAGCTTCGTTTGTAATTGTAATGGCTACCCTCACAATTAAGTTAAGAAAGGTATCTCTGTGTTCCTGTTGCATGTAACGGGGTATGTGTCAATGTTCACAACTACGCTATAATATCTACGGCATTCCAATCAGATTGGGATAACACTAATAATGGCTCTAAATGTAAATGAAAAGAATTGATAAAAATTGAGTTCAAATAACGTCTAGTTTGCTTAATTCACTCCCGAACCGTTGCGATACTTGTAACAAAAAATCTAGTTGGCAGAAGAGGAAGTGGATTGATTAAACCTTTTAGCAACCGCTGCAGTTTATTGATACATAATGCTTCCGCTCCCTATCGTGTATCTTTGCATCAAGATCTCCATGCTGTTGATTTCCAAAATAGGGTAACCCTTTGTCACTGATCACTGGTCACGTGATCAGATACAACAAAACTCTAATTTTTTCGTTACAAATAACGAAAAATCAGCACAACACTACTAGAATGTTGGAAATCCGCACAGGTTTCATCAAGTTGAACACCAGAGTCCTTGAACTAGCAACGTGTGGTGCGAAATAATTGATAAGACTCCGGCATCGGCTCCCACATTCTTGAATAGTCAAATGCACCAAAAGGAACTGACAACGCTACTTGAAGACTTGAGCTTAGAAGTGCGACATGATGGTTGCTCATCACTGGAGAGAACAAAGGCGGATGAAATGATTACTTCTTTGCAGAGACTAGATAGACTCGTGTTTTCTCGACTCTCGGGGAAACCAGTAACAGTAACAACACGAATCCATTCTCATGAGCCGAATAAACACGAGTTTATCTAGTAGCTGCAAAAAAAGTACGCCATTGGAAACGTAACAATATAATAATCAATGTAATAGTTAGAGAGGACAAAAGGGAGTGAAATCATACCTTTTTTGCAGCGATTAGACAGATTCGTGTTTATTCGTCTCATAAGAAAAGGTTCTTGTTGCCTACCCGTTTCCCCGAGAGTCGACAAAATATGAGTCTGTCTAGTCGCTGCAAAGCAGGTATGATTTCACTTGCTTTTGTCCTCCATACTCATCACAGTATTCAGAGGTGGCACGTACAGTACTTGATCGTAATTTCAATGGTCGCTAAATAGGTAGAGTTGGTCCAGTAACTTGATCTGCTAAACCAATTCTTCCTTCGCAATACTTCTTTTTGCGGGAACAAAGGTTAGAAAGAAGAACCAACAACATATCAGAATATGATTGAGCTAATCAAAAATGCTTGTACCGACAATCGAGAAGATATCCTTCAATTATAGAAATTCTTTTGGTGAAGTGTTTATTTTTCGGGATATTTGAAGGTTTCAAGTATAAAAAATCACTCGGTGTAATAACTGTTAGAAGAGTTAATTTACTAGAAATGGGTCTAAACTTTTCTTGAAAAGTAGATATTGCAAACTAGTGTTCTAAATAACACTGATGAACGCATGTAATGGCATTGTTATGACAAAGTTGTGTATAAATAATAACATGGAAAACAGATTGTTGTTAGCTAACGATGCAGTTTAGTTAGATATGAGAAATCAATTAATCTGAAGCTTGCTTGCTTGCCAAATAAAAACTTTCTTAAGCGGTTGACTTACTCTGTATGTGTTCACTTAAATATCCATCAACAAAAATGGATATTACTAGGCAATAGACGGAGCTAAAAATTGTAATAGTGTAAGGATTTTTAAGCGTTGAAATAGCTCTTTTAAAATAACTAAATTATCTCAAAAGTGAAAAAATAAGATCCCTAGACTAACGTCTTCATCAAATATCCATTAATATTCCCAAAAATTTAAATAATTAAAATAATTCTAGTCATGTGGTATCATTTGGTGACACTCATGAACGCCGCTAGACGTTCGTAATTAGGATAAGGTAGGCTTTGACACTGAGAAATAGTTGAGTCCCATCCGGACCTTTGGTGACAGAAAATGTTATTAGTGTTCAGACGTAGAAATGGCATTTACGACCGCCTTACACCTCGACCCTAACAACGCATCGCACCACATGTAATACACACAGATCTAGAAGAGCTAATATATACAGAGTCTTTGTTTCATGTAGGTTTCTCATGTTGCATTGTTCTATGTTATAATAACTTATCAATGAACTTAGGAGACAGAAAGGAATCCCCTACAGAGAAATTTGAATATACCATTCCGCGTACTGTTGGAAAGATAACGCAATTAATAGACAAGCATAAGCTTATTTCAAATAATAAACATGCCGCGTATTTCTTGTGATAAAATTTTTGCTCAAACTTGCGAATAATTCTGCAATTGAGCATTTTAAATCTTTATTGAAACAACCATAGAATTTAACTTTGTTTAGCGATACATTTCGAGGTGTCTTGTAATAGATGCCAGCGGTCCTTGTTGGATAAGTAGAATAAATATAATTTTTAATTTATGAAGCTTTTTACCAAATGCTTGAAATAGATCATATGTGAGTTTGTCTTTTAGTAGCATATCGCCATAGCTATTAACACTAAAAATATTGTGTTATTTCCGATTAGCGCCATAGTGTTGTTATTATTGGTCGAATGAAGCAAGTTAGATTAGTAGTGTTCAGCACATTTAGAATGTAAACTATATTATTTCATATTGAATTAGAACAACCTTCTGTAAGTATTAAATTAGAAACATGCGTTACTAAAAACTAGAATTTCAGTATTCATTCCTGAACAACAATCTATGAACCTTTATATTTACAGGTTGTTTCTTACAAAAAAAAAAAACGCAAATTTTATATTTTTCTAGAAGTTTTTATTCTGGTGGTTCTTGTCGCTCCAAAAATAACCGCAATGGAAGAACGGAAAAATGCTTAAAAGATGAAGAAAGGAAAATTTAAAACAAAAGCGAAATGTTAATATAATTAAGAGAAAGCAATGATTTAAGGTGGGCTAGGTATCAGGATTGATATTGTTTAAACTATTTATTTACTAGATATGTCAGAAAGAAGCAGTACCACTTAGAAAATATTTAAAGAAGGTTATAATCCAAAACATTTTTGGCGAATTAAAAGTTTTTATCCAGGTTTTGCGATTATTTTGGGACAAGAAATCTTATTCGTTTGTAATGAATAATCTGTTTATTAAAAATAATAATTTTCATCATAAATGATGCGTGTCTAGTTTACTAAACTCTTGGTCTTGGTGTTTTGAGTCGAAGCCCCAGGCTCGCAAGTCTCTTAGGGTAAGGCCTTTCGTAGTTTACCTTACTCGTCAAAATTCGCTGAATACTTGAAGAGGTGAACATACACCTGCGAGCGGCCGGGCAATACTTCTCTGTAAATCATTGTAGAAGTTGTAGAGAAAAGGAATCACGAATAAATTATGTTGTTGTTCTACTTATACGATTGTGTAAGTAACACTTCAATAATTTGGTTTTCACAATATTGTTCGCTATTATCCTGTAACTATTTATAGCGGCAGTTATAATAATTGTAGATGCTACGGAGGTGGTTCAAGAAGTCATTAAAAAATGTAAAAGATTGCAAATTTGCCGATTTGTTAGTGCATTGGTGACTACAGGAGAATGAAGATAAAAGCGTAGCCATTCACGAAAAGACGCAGAATTCCATCGAACCATGCGATAATAATCAATAAACCTATTCCGTGGAGGGCAAGAGTGAAATAACTCAACTTAGCATTTGATTATAGCCCGACCTGGGGTACTCACATTGAGAAGATTAAGAAGAAATTTTACCGTGCAAGGTACTTGCTGATATCATTCATGCACAAGGCAGTGTTGTGAATCTTGCGACCAAACTACTTCTATATAAGTGTTATTTGTGCCCAGCTTTTACTTACAGTGCACTGGCGTGGAGGACAGCCGCCGTAGTTTAGTCATCTATCTGCCTTCTAAAGAGAGTCTATTTTTTTCCAATTTTGCGTACAATGGCTTAATGGTACCTACATTTCGAAGGTGAAATACCTAAAGTTAAAGAGCACCTATCGAATGTTTTACTTGAACTAATTTTTACTTAAAGTACCTCAATTCTGAGCAATTTTAACAAAGGAATCCTTGCGAAAGGGATGCAATGTGCAGTATTGTTAAAAACAAGTGAATTAAAATTAAATTTGTAATTGTTGAATACATATATATTATTGAAATGAAAAGATACGGGATAAATACGAATTTAAGTATTAAAAAAGACATGTCACGATGAAATCGGTTACAATAGATAAAGACATGGAAAGTAATAAATAAATATCGCTTGCGTTGTGTCAGTCGACAATACTATATACAGCAATAGCAAACTTGCGATCTTCAACGCTTATTACTTAGTTCCACTACATTTCACACTCAATGTATATGAAATTCTTCTGTAAAATAAAGGGAAGCTCTTTTGGGGAGAAATACACTACAGGAAAGTTACCTATAAACGTGAAAATTACTCGAAATATTCATCATATTACAATTGATGGAACATTTCAGAATTAGATGACATGCATATGTATACGGCAAGATTGTTACTGGAACACCTATCGTTAAAAATATTTGATCCTAAATGTTGTTGTGATATGGAGAATTTATGGGAGAAATAGGATTCCTTCCTTTTGTATGACTTTGGATGGTTCAAACCTGCCCATCGCCAAGTTGGTTCTCTTTTTACTTTATATCACTTCGTCTCAATATTTTTCAAAAAGAGCTCTGGAAATTATTAATTGAACAATGGAAAACCATGTCATACACACCTGAAGATTTGTTCGGTGTCTTGGAATATGGAAGAGGGAAGTTTCGTAATGACAAATATTCTACAGAATCCTCGAAAAGTCAATGAAATTTATGTAATATGTTTTTAATTTTGAGGGTAGTGTTGCAATTGTGCATATTACCATTATTTAAAAGTGCACCAACGAACTTCTTGTAAGTACGAGTATAAATAGCGAAATGTAAGTGCTTAGAAGAAGACCGTTAAAAATTGTATTGAGACTGTATTTTTGAAAATTTTCAGGCAGAGGCTAATAATTAGAATTTTAAACGATTAATTAAACAAAATTTACATCTTTATTAATATCTATAAATTATATTCACTACTTATAATGTATCAAGTTTTGAAATTTTCTAAATCGATCCACAAACGATAGTTATCTTTATAAATTTGTTTAATTAAACGTTCTTAAAATCCGTGCATCTATTTAACCAAATTGAAGTATTTTTAACTAATCACTATTATTCTTCAAGTGGCAATGATGTTGCCCTCAACGAGTGTCCTAATTCGACGCAGCAGGCGACTTAAGTCCAATCCATAGTTGCTCTTCAAATTTCATTTGTAGTTTCATAAACTTAAATGAACCTAATTAATTTAATATGTAATGTTTATAATTTAATCTCGGTAGAGTCCCATGTTTATTTGACACATTTCAATTAGTCGAAGAATTTTGAACTTTCTTTTTCAAAAACTAATTTATCTCACTTTTGTCTTTCAAGGTTTACTTTATGCATAGAATCAAATAATAACGTCTCTGATTTCAAAGAGACAAGGGGGAGAAATGAAAGGTTAAAAAAGAAATTTAATATTTTAAGTAGTAAGTAAGGAATTTTTCTAAATACATATTGTAACAAAGGCTACACGAAAAGAGTTTTATTTAAACTATCCCAAGTAGTTAAAAGATGTAATATATCTTTACTTTATTCACAGATTGCATTTTCATACGTCGTAATGGATATGATTGTATTTTTTACGACAAAACCAAATACCTTCGTACATGTTCAGAAACATTTTTGTGTTAGTATATATACTAAGTTGTAATTAGATCTCACGAAATTTGATGTAATTGCAAGTGAATAGATTTTCAGATCGTTTTCATATATTCATGTACGCATTACATGCAATGCGGTAGGATTGTTAGGTTGTCTCACCTGCAAATGACATCGCCGTATACAACTATTCGATCAAGCCTCATCCGGCCGTCGGTTACAACTCAAGTTACTACCAACGGGGATGTATTTATCACTCATAAATTCGCGCCAACAGATTCCAAGAAATCCGTACCGGACCATCAGAGCCCTTTCCACGGCTCTTTTCAAACGTCGTGACCAGTACAATGTGCGCCTGACAAGCTATTCTTGTCAAACTCGCTTGATTCTTAATTGCTTGTTTACCCGACCAGCAACGGAACAAATTCTTTCTTTCGAACATTTTGCTATTTAATTTGTGTCACACAATGCTGTTCCCCGTTTATTCGTTTCACTTTTTACCAACACCGACAGTAATATCAACCCTTAAGGGAACTTTCTCAGTGTTTTCGGTAAACGCGTAAAGAAGATTAAAAGACACGCAAACATAAATACTTGTTACACTGATAGAAAAATGTTTGTAAGTCGGCAAAATCTACACGAATCAAAGGGGTCTCGCTTTTCGGTGGTTCCTTGCACTGTAGCGTTTCTTTCTGTATTTCTTAATGGTTAACCAATAGCATTCGCAACATTCATGTTCGCTTTTGAATCTACAGACCTAATACAATATAGAAGACTCGTCAAAATAAACAACGCCGAAAATATAATTACATTTATTCCTTGTTTTACATAATTTCCATGTTAGAAGTGTCCGTCATCGCGATGAAAACAATACCCACAACGATGTTTCAGGTCACTCAGAACTATATCCAAAGTAATTTTAAAAAGAGCATATTGTTAGTATTCTTTCAGTATTTGTTTTATTTACTTTTACTATGATTTACGAAAACACTTAGTTTAATAACGAGTGTATTTAATTCATATAAAAACAACGAATAACCGAAGATAACGAAAGTACTCTAATCTACTTACTTCTAAGTCAAAATCTCCGATGTTTTTTCAGTTGTAGGACAACATATCATCTGTAACTCTTTTTTTTCTCATTGATAGCCTTATATCTAATATCAGTATGTTTTGATTATTTCAGTTTAATTGTCCAGATTTACATTCACTTTCACAGCACAGACGGCTGGCTTAACGTCGACTCCCGATCACGGGTTGTTTAGGTCGATGTTGGCAGCAATGTGGGCATTACCCGAAAGTATGAATGGTTTTACGCTTTTGAACCAACATTGGCTGGCAACGATTTCGAAACTTCCTGATCTTTGAGCGAACTATCTACATTTGTCGCGCAACGAACAATCCCTGAAAATTGGTTCAATATTGTCTGCTAAATGTAACGTCGCATATTTAGTGGTCGGCAGATTACTTTCAACCGGTGCTCCACTGACAGAATGAACTGTGGTTAATCCGTACAATTTGTTTGTACGATTTGAATCGCTTAAAATGCAGTAAATCGATAAACAGCACATCCGGAGAACCGGATGCAGCTGCGAATATGAGTAAATCATCCACATTTTTCACCTAATATGCGCAGCACGTTTGATACGGCTGCGACTAGATCGTGATTGATGACAGGTCACAGTTCTTACGGCAAGTCACCGACTTGAATCGCTTAAAATGCAGTAAATCGATAAATAGCACATGCGGAGTATCGGATGCGGCTGTGAATATGAGTAAATCGTCCACATTTTTCACCTAATATGCGCAACACGTTTGATACGGCTGCGACCAGATCGTCATTGATGACAGGTCACAGTTCTTAATGCAAGGAACCGATTTGAATCGCTTAAAATGCAGTAAGCCGCTAAACAGCACATCCGGAGCACCGGATGCAGCTGTGAATATGAGTAAATCATCCAAATTTTTCACCTAATATGCGCAGCAGGTTTGATACGGCTGCGACTAGTTCGTCATGGATGACAGGTCACAGTTCTTACTGCAAGGAATCGATTCGAATCGCTTAAAATGCAGTAAATCGATAAACAGCACATTCGGAAAACCGGATGCGGCTGTGAATATGAGTAAATCGTCCACATTTTTCTCCTAATATGCGCAGCACGTTCGATGTGGCTGCGACTAGATCGTCAATGATGATAGGTCACAGTTCTTACTGCAAGGAACCGATTCGAATCGCTTAAAATGCAGTAAATCGATAAACAGCACATTCGGAGAACCGGATGCTGCTGTGAATATGAGTAAATCAACCACATTTTTCACCTAATATGCGCAGCACGTTTGACACGGCTGCTACCAGATCGTCATAGATGACAGGTCACAGTTCTTAATGCAAGGAACTGATTTGAATCGCTTAAAATGCAGTAAAACGATAAACAGCACATCCGGAGAACCGGATGCGGCTGTGAATATGAGTAAATCGTCCACATTCTTCACCTAATATGCGCAGCACGTTTGACACGGCTGCGGCCAGATCGTCATTGATGACAGGTCACAGTTCTTACTGCAAGGAATCGATTCGAATCGCTTAAAATGCAGTAAATCGATAAACAGCACATTCGGAAAACCGGATGCGGCTGTGAATATGAGTAAATCGTCCACATTTTTCTCCTAATATGCGCAGCACGTTTGATACGGCTGCGACTAGATCGTCAATGATAATAGGTCACAGTTCTTACTGCAAGGAACCGATTCCAATCGCTTAAAATGCAGTAAACCGATAAACAGCACATTCGGAGAACCGGATGCTGCTGTGAATATTAGTAAATCATCCACATTTTTCACCTAATATGCGCAGCAGGTTTGATACGGCTGCGACTAGTTCGTCATGGATGACACGTCACAGTTCTTACTGCAAGGAATCGATTCGAATCGCTTAAAGTGCAGTAAATCGATAAACAGCACATTCGGAAAACCGGATGCGGCTGTGAATATGAGTAAATCGTCCACATTTTTCACCTAATATGCGCAGCACGTTTAACACGGCTGCGACCAGATCGTCATTGCTGACAGGTCACAGTTCTTAATGCAAGGAACCGATTTGAATCGCTTAAAATGCAGTAAAACGATAAACAGCACATCCGGAGAACCGGATGCGGCTGTGAATATGAGTAAATCGTCCACATCCTTCACCTAATATGCGCAGCACGTTTGATACGGCTGCGACCAGATCGTCATTGATGACAGGTCACAGTTCTTACTGCAAGGAACCGATTCGAATCGCTTAAAATGCAGTAAATCGATAAACAGCACATTCGGGAAACCGGATGCGGCTGTGAATATGAGTAAATCTTCCACATTTTTCACCTAATATGCGCAGCAGGTTTGATACGACTGCGACTAGTTCGTCAATGATGATAGGTCACAGTTCTTCCAGCAAGGAACCGATTCGAATCGCTTAAAATGCAGTAAATCGATAAACAGCACATCCGGAGAGCCGGATGCGGCTGTGAATATGAGTAAATCGTCCACATTTTTCACCTAATATGCGCAGCAGGTTTGATACGGCTGCGACTAGTTCGTCATGGATGACAGGTCACAGTTCTTACTGCAAGGAGTCGATTCGAATCGCTTAAAATGCAGTAAATCGATAAACAGCACATTCGGAAAACCGGATGCGGCCGTGAGTATGAGTAAATCGTCCACATTTTTCTCCTAATAGGCGCACCACGTTTGATACGGCTGCGCCCATATCGTCATAGATGACAGGTTACAGTTCTTAATGCAAGGAACCGATTTGAATCGCTTAAAATGCAGTAAATCGATAAACAGCACATGTGGAGTATCGGATACGACTGTGAATATGAGTAAATCATCCACATTTTTCACCTAATATGCGCAGCACGTTTGATACGGCTGCGACTAGATCGTGATTCATGACAGGTCACAGCTCTTACTGCAAGTCACCGACTTGAATCGCTTAAAATGCGGTAAATCGATAAATAGCACATGCGGAGTATCGGATGCGGCTGTGAATATGAGTAAATCATCCACATTTTTCACCTAATATGCGCAGCACGTTTAATACGGCTGCGACTAGATCGTGATTGATGACAGGTCACAGTTCTTTTGCAAGGAACCGATTTAAAACGCTTAAAATGCAGTAAATCGATAAACAACACATGCGGAGTATCGGATACGACTGTGAATATGAGTGAATCATCCACATTTTTCACCTAATATGCGCAGCACGTTTAATACGGCTGCGACTAGATCGTGATTGATGACAGGTCACAGCTCTTTTGCAAGGAACCAATTTAAAACGCTTAAAATGCAGTAAATCGATAAACAACACATGCGGAGTATCGGATACGACTGTGAATATGAGTAAATCATCCACATTTTTCACCTAATATGCGCAGCACGTTTGATACGGCTGCGACTAGATCGTGATTCATGACAGGTCACAGCTCTTACTGCAAGTCACCGACTTGAATCGCTTAAAATGCAGTAAATCGATAAATGGCACATGCGGAGTATCGGATGCGGCTGTGAATATGAGTAAATCATCCACATTTTTCACCTAATATGCGCAGCACGTTTAATACGGCTGCGACTAGATCGTGATTGATGACAGGTCACAGTTCTTTTGCAAGGAACCGATTTAAAACGCTTAAAATGCAGTAAATCGATAAACAACACATGCGGAGTATCGGATACGACTGTGAATATGAGTGAATCATCCACATTTTTCACCTAATATGCGCAGCACGTTTGATGGGGCCGCGACTAGATCGTGATTGATGACAGGTCACAGCTCTTACTGCAAGTCACCGACTTGAATCGCTTAAAATGCAGTAAATCGATAAATAGCACATGCGGAGTATCGGATGCGGCTGTGAATATGAGTAAATCATCCACATTTTTCACCTAATATGCGCAGCACGTTTGATACGGCTGCGACTAGATCGTGATTCATGACAGGTCACAGCTCTTACTGCAAGTCACCGACTTGAATCGCTTAAAATGCAGTAAATCGATAAATAGCACATGCGGAGTATCGGATGCGGCTGTGAATATGAGTAAATCATCCACATTTTTCACCTAATATGCGCAGCACGTTTAATACGGCTGCGACTAGATCGTGATTGATGACAGGTCACAGTTCTTTTGCAAGGAACCGATTTAAAACGCTTAAAATGCAGTAAATCGATAAACAACACATGCGGAGTATCGGATACGACTGTGAATATGAGTGAATCATCCACATTTTTCACCTAATATGCGCAGCACGTTTGATGGGGCTGCGACTAGATCGTGATTGATGACAGGTCACAGCTCTTACTGCAAGTCACCGACTTGAATCGCTTAAAATGCAGTAAATCGATAAATAGCACATGCGGAGTATCGGATGCGGCTGTAAATATGAGTAAATCATCCACATTTTTCGCCTAATATGCGCAGCACGTTTAATACGGCTCCGACTAGATCGTGATTGATGACAGGTCACAGTTCTTACTGCAAGGAACCGATTTAAAACGCTTAAAATGCAGTAAATCGATAAACAGCACATGCGGAGTATCGGATACGACTGTGAATATGAGTAAATCATCCACATTTTTCACCTAATATGCGCAGCACGTTTGATACGGCTGCGACTAGATCGTCACTGTTGACAGGTCACAGTTCTTAGTGCAAGGAATCGATTCGAATCGCTTAAAATGCAGTAAATCGATAAACAGCACATTCGGAAAACCGGATGCGGCCGTGAATATGAGTAAATCGTCCACATTTTTCTCCTAATAGGCGCACCACGTTTGATACGGCTGCGACCATATCGTCATAGATGACAGGTCACAGTTCTTAATGCAAGGAACCGATTTGAATCGCTTAAAATGCAGTAAATCGATAAACAGCACATGCGGAGTATCGGATACCACTGTGAATATGAGTAAATCATCCACATTTTTCACCTAATAAACGCAGCACGTTTGATACGGCTGCGACTAGATCGTGATTCATGACAGGTCACAGCTCTTACTGCAAGTCACCGACTTGAATCGCTTAAAATGCAGTAAATCGATAAATAGCACATGCAGAGTATCGGATGCGGCTGTGAATATGAGTAAATCATCCACATTTTTCACCTAATATGCGCAGCACGTTTAATACGGCTGCGACTAGATCGTGATTGATGACAGGTCACAGTTCTTTTGCAAGGAACCGATTTAAAACGCTTAAAATGCAGTAAATCGATAAACAACACATGCGGAGTATCGGATACGACTGTGAATATGAGTAAATCATCCACATTTTTCACCTAATATGCGCAGCACGTTTAATACGGCTGCGACTAGATCGTGATTGATGACAGGTCACAGTTCTTTTGCAAGGAACCGATTTAAAACGCTTAAAATGCAGTAAATCGATAAACAACACATGCGGAGTATCGGATACGACTGTGAATATGAGTAAATCATCCACATTTTTCACCTAATATGCGCAGCACGTTTGATACGGCTGCGACTAGATCGTGATTCATGACAGGTCACAGCTCTTACTTCAAGTCACCGACTTGAATCGCTTAAAATGCAGTAAATCGATAAATGGCACATGCGGAGTATCGGATGCGGCTGTGAATATGAGTAAATCATCCACATTTTTCACCTAATATGCGCAGCACGTTTAATACGGCTGCGACTAGATCGTGATTGATGACAGGTCACAGTTCTTTTGCAAGGAACCGATTTAAAACGCTTAAAATGCAGTAAATCGATAAACAACACATGCGGAGTATCGGATACGACTGTGAATATGAGTGAATCATCCACATTTTTCACCTAATATGCGCAGCACGTTTGATGGGGCTGCGACTAGATCGTGATTGATGACAGGTCACAGCTCTTACTGCAAGTCACCGACTTGAATCGCTTAAAATGCAGTAAATCGATAAATAGCACATGCGGAGTATCGGATGCGGCTGTAAATATGAGTAAATCATCCACATTTTTCACCTAATATGCGCAGCACGTTTAATACGGCTGCGACTAGATCGTGATTGATGACAGGTCACAGTTCTTACTGCAAGGAACCGATTTAAAACGCTTAAAATGCAGTAAATCGATAAACAGCACATGCGGAGTATCGGATACGACTGTGAATATGAGTAAATCATCCACATTTTTCACCTAATATGCGCAGCACGTTTGATACGGCTGCGACTAGATCGTCACTGATGACAGGTCACAGTTCTTAGTGCAAGGAATCGATTCGAATCGCTTAAAATGCAGTAAATCGATAAACAGCACATTCGGAAAACCGGATGCGGCCGTGAATATGAGTAAATCGTCCACATTTTTCTCCTAATAGGCGCACCACGTTTGATACGGCTGCGGCCATATCGTCATAGATGACAGGTCACAGTTCTTAATGCAAGGAACCGATTTGAATCGCTTAAAATGCAGTAAATCGATAAACAGCACATGCGGAGTATCGGATACGACTGTGAATATGAGTAAATCATCCACATTTTTCACCTAATAAACGCAGCACGTTTGATACGGCTGCGACTAGATCGTGATTCATGACAGGTCACAGCTCTTACTGCAAGTCACCGACTTGAATCGCTTAAAATGCAGTAAATCGATAAATAGCACATGCGGAGTATCGGATGCGGCTGTGAATATGAGTAAATCATCCACATTTTTCACCTAATATGCGCAGCACGTTTAATACGGCTGCGACTAGATCGTGATTGATGACAGGTCACAGTTCTTACTGCAAGGAACCGATTTAAAACGCTTAAAATGCAGTAAATCGATAAACAACACATGCGGAGTATCGGATACGACTGTGAATATGAGTAAATCATCCACATTTTTCACCTAATATGCGCAGCACGTTTAATACTGCTGCGACTAGATCGTGATTGATGACAGGTCACAGTTCTTACTGCAAGGAACCGACTTGAATCGCTTAAAATGCAGTAAATCGATAAACAGCACATCCGGAGAATCGGATGCGGCTATGAGTATGTGTAAATCGTCCACATTTTTCACCTAATATGCGCAGCACGTTTGATACGGCTGCGACTAGATCGTGATTGATGACAGGTCACAGCTCTTACTGCAAGTCACCGACTTGAATCGCTTAAAATGCAGTAAATCGATAAATAGCACATGCGGAGTATCGGATGCGGCTGTAAATATGAGTAAATCATCCACATTTTTCACCTAATATGCGCAGCACGTTTAATACGGCTGCGACTAGATCGTGATTGATGACAGGTCACAGTTCTTACTGCAAGGAACCGATTTAAAACGCTTAAAATGCAGTAAATCGATAAACAGCACATGCGGAGTATCGGATACGACTGTGAATATGAGTAAATCATCCACATTTTTCACCTAATATGCGCAGCACGTTTGATACGGCTGCGACTAGATCGTCACTGATGACAGGTCACAGTTCTTAGTGCAAGGAATCGATTCGAATCGCTTAAAATGCAGTAAATCGATAAACAGCACATTCGGAAAACCGGATGCGGCCGTGAATATGAGTAAATCGTCCACATTTTTCTCCTAATAGGCGCACCACGTTTGATACGGCTGCGGCCATATCGTCATAGATGACAGGTCACAGTTCTTAATGCAAGGAACCGATTTGAATCGCTTAAAATGCAGTAAATCGATAAACAGCACATGCGGAGTATCGGATACGACTGTGAATATGAGTAAATCATCCACATTTTTCACCTAATAAACGCAGCACGTTTGATACGGCTGCGACTAGATCGTGATTCATGACAGGTCACAGCTCTTACTGCAAGTCACCGACTTGAATCGCTTAAAATGCAGTAAATCGATAAATAGCACATGCGGAGTATCGGATGCGGCTGTGAATATGAGTAAATCATCCACATTTTTCACCTAATATGCGCAGCACGTTTAATACGGCTGCGACTAGATCGTGATTGATGACAGGTCACAGTTCTTACTGCAAGGAACCGATTTAAAACGCTTAAAATGCAGTAAATCGATAAACAACACATGCGGAGTATCGGATACGACTGTGAATATGAGTAAATCATCCACATTTTTCACCTAATATGCGCAGCACGTTTAATACTGCTGCGACTAGATCGTGATTGATGACAGGTCACAGTTCTTACTGCAAGGAACCGACTTGAATCGCTTAAAATGCAGTAAATCGATAAACAGCACATCCGGAGAATCGGATGCGGCTATGAGTATGTGTAAATCGTCCACATTTTTCACCTAATATGCGCAGCACGTTTGATACGGCTGCGACTAGATCGTGATTGATGACAGGTCACAGCTCTTACTGCAAGTCACCGACTTGAATCGCTTAAAATGCAGTAAATCGATAAATAGCACATGCGGAGTATCGGATGCGGCTGTAAATATGAGTAAATCATCCACATTTTTCACCTAATATGCGCAGCACGTTTAATACGGCTGCGACTAGATCGTGATTGATGACAGGTCACAGTTCTTACTGCAAGGAACCGATTTAAAACGCTTAAAATGCAGTAAATCGATAAACAGCACATGCGGAGTATCGGATACGACTGTGAATATGAGTAAATCATCCACATTTTTCACCTAATATGCGCAGCACGTTTGATACGGCTGCGACTATATCGTCACTGATGACAGGTCACAGTTCTTACTGCAAGGAACCGATTTGAATCGCTCAAAATGCAGTAAATCGATAAGCAATCGATAATCATTTTTTAAAAGAATTTTCGTATTTAACTTTGTCTTTCTTCAGATAAGCACATTGTTTTTAGAAGAGGATATTTTTCTTTCTCTATTGCTTTCCACTTGCTTTTGCCTTTACAATTTATATGTTACAACATGAACATGATCGTCATATCGCCTAGATTATTTTGCTTGCCTCCTTTCACTTTCACTTTCCACGTTTAGCGCTTTTTGTAGCTCTTCTGCTTCAATTTCACTTTTTCTTACTATAATTTTTAACTTCTGATTTCGTCCTTTCTCTTTCTTTGAGTACCATATATCTATGAACTGTTATTTTCTTAGTTTCGCTATGCGCATAGATATATCTCCCGAAGTTCAATTTTTTACTTCGGGAGACAAATTTATTTAAATATCCTAATACTTTTGCGTTTAGGTTATATCAAAAAATCGGTAAATTTAACAAGTCCGTTCTTCTTTTTGTTCGTTTTTTTTTTTATCGGCGTTGCTTTTATTGTTTTGGAACAGCTTCTATTCGACAAGTCTGCGGCACATCTTACTGTTTTGCCCCAAAACATTTCTTCTAAAGAAAATTCATAAATTAGCGTACGTATTTTTTCCATTAAAGTCCTATTAAGTCTTTTTGCTGTGCGGTTAATGAGACACAGCGTAGTTTAATATGATTAATTTTCCTTTATTTCAATTTTTCAGTCAATATCCTCTGTTATTATCACATTTCACTTTAGACACCGGAAGATTGTGCACTGTTAGAGATTTTTGAATCAAATCTTTCAGGTAATTAGTAGCTACATTTTTATTTTCAAGCATAAGAACGATAAAAATTTGATATATCTAATTTTTATCGTTCTATGTGTACGGATCTATTGGACGCTGTGAATTATTTCCTTTGAAGCATCGGTGCCAAACATTTCAAAGCAGAGTCTAGTTTACTTAGATTTTAGGCAAAAGCAATCACTTTTATATATCTATTCTAACCGAAAATCTTTTTTATACCGATAATAGATGTATAAATTTTTATGCCGTATTTGAGCTTTTTACGACTCCTTTCTGCAACATATTTTCTATTCGATACCTTAACATCTCTTGTGTAGAGTGCACTTTACTCTTGCTTTCTTATTTCCAATATTTTCTTGTAATTCTTCATTATTATTACTGTATCTTTTTTGAAAATCGATAGTAAATTTCTCTTTATTTTCAATCACTACATGCACAGATAACGAGTTTTTGGCTAGTTCTGATACTTTGAAAGAACACAGTTACTTGCTTTAATAGTGCCAACACCTAATCTCTTCATAGCTTCATCTTTCGCCCCGATTGATGTATTCGTTTCAATATCTTCTAGTTAAGAACTATTTCTTGAATATGACTTGCGTGACGATGAACTCGAATTAACTACAAAGCTTTCTATTTTTAGCTCAAGAAATACCATTTTAGCATATTCATTTTTATTCTCCTCTTCTTTTTAAACTAACAAAACCTCTGTTGTTTTTACAGATTTTACACCCGAAACTAATTTGCCCCTTCTTTTTCTACATATTCTTGCAAAATGTCCCTTTCTCGCACGTTTAAAGCATTTGGCTTCTTCATTTCTCCTTTCTTTTCTGCAACAGTTGGCACTAATATGTCCTACTTTTACATTTTATAACAAATCTACTCACTGAATCTCAATGCTCATGTACTTTTATCTTCCTTGTTCTTGTGTTTTGATTCCTTATTAATAATCGATATATTACTGGGTTAGTATATCTTCCGCAGGCTTTGAGCATTAAGCCGTTGAAAAAAGCTTATATACCCCTAGTACCCTAAACAGTACTGTTAAAATTACCATTTCATCCTCTACAGTCAGTTGATAAAACAAATTTTCTATTTTACTTATATGCACTGACGTATTTGTATTTTAAATGAAAAAAAGTACGTTAGTAAATTGCATTTTTGATTCTTCTTTGGATGTTACATACATAATATGCATTAGAATATTTTCATCGGTTGTTGTTATTATCATCTATTGTGCTTTCGTATATTTTCTTTGCCGTCCCTTCTTTTCTACTTATTTCATTAAACTATCTAATATAGTGTTACTATTTCCCACAAATCTTGAGCTTTTAGTACAATTTTAATTAAACAATCCAAACTTTAAAACGCGCTTTAGCCACTTTCACTTTTCTTTCTTAAGTCTGGACCCATGATCGTTTCTTATATTACTTTTATCCATACTTACTTGCGAAAACGCTTGGTTTAATAGCGGATGCTAGCTTTATTTCCCGTTGACAGTAATATCAAGCCATGTTTTGTTTCAGCAATAGTAAGAATTCGATACGAGTTTATCATTATTTTCATTTAACATGTGTAAAGTTAAATACAAGCAAGTTAAACATGATGAGCGAACATCGCACACACAATTCTACCGCACTTCGCGTTTATTTGTACCCGTGTTCACGAAATTATATTCCGAAAACCTTTTGTTTTTATTTGAATTTATTGAACGTTTGTACACGGTTTGCCACCAATTAGATAAAGTGACAAATTTTTAAGTCTAAGACAGAATGCTCGATTTCACTCACTTCATTGTGTTTATTCTTTTCGTTACGAAGTGTATTGACGACTTAATTGCAACCAAAAGTGGTATGGGTTGAATTAAGTTTTATAATAGTTGATAGAAAATGATGCCTAATCCATCTTGCGCCCCTTCGTTTATCCAACAAATAAAGTGTGAACTAAATTTTAGAAAGTTTGACGATGTAATTTCATTACCTAGGTGTCTCAATGACACCATTTAAGTAGCACCAGAAATAGAGCCTTGATGTGCAGTTCTAATCAATACTATTAAGGAAGCTCGAATTCTTGTAGAATGTGGTTAGATACCCTAATACAACGTCCGCATAACTGCTGACAGGTTTGAGTAGAGTTTCTTCGTGGAATTGAACCACTGATATTTACAATATGATTACGGATCTCTAAATTATAAAGCAGAGAAGTTAATGATTGAAAAGCCGGGCGAATGTAGATAACTCTTCAAAAAAAATCAAAAACAGATGTACTTTACATATTATTAATAATACTTTTGCGGGATACATTCATATCAACAATTTTCCTCCTTTCGTACGTAAAAAATCGAAGATAATATAATTAACATTGTTTTCATTCGAAGGCTTATTTTACTGCAAAAACAATGAAATATACAAGTTTTAAATCACAGAAGATAATAATTGATGTAGTCGAAGTTATGCGATTATTAACACTTAAAATTGGTGGATGCGTGGGTATTTTCCCTGTAATATGCTTAATTTAAAAATACGTTTGAAGGATATTTGACTGTATATGTACACTATATGCAGCTTTTATTAATAGTGTAACTACACTGGATAAATAAACAATCAATGAGATTACTTATTAACGGCGCTTCTTTTCCTGATTAATACCATTAGTTACATATATTCTACAATCACAAGTTACTCAGGATTCAATAAAGGCGTGCTACAAGTTTTAGAGTCATTTCAGCGCGAAAATTAAGTGATTCAGGGGCCAAGTTCCAGCTAAGTATCAGCGTCCAATAGCAACGCAATTAAAACAATAATTAAGCTTAATTATACTAAACGTAATGCAATTACGAAATGTATTAAGGGAGTGTTTGGAAAGAAGACAAAAAAGTTAAAGTGGTTGCCACTTTTCAAGAAATTTTAAGCATCTACCATACACATAACAACGGTTTCACTGTTTCTTCTGTTCTTTCGAAGATTGAGAAAGTTTGATCATTAGACATTAAATTTCGATCGAGTGTATGACGGCTGAATACTTTATACGGATTACTTTGCTTGCTTAGACGGTTGATATTTTCTTCGAAGTGTTTATATATGCTGTAAATGTCTAGCCAATGTTAGGCAAAATAAGAAATACGTAGAAGAATTGCTATATATTAGCCTTTGTATTTTAAATATTTGTATTTAGTATCTAGGGCCTGACTGAATAATATTAACAAACTTGGTGAGAGTAGTAACACGGAGGCCTCTTTTATAAATGTTTTCCTGAAAATTGTAATTTGAATATATTTATCTGCATCAAGAAGTAGTTAGCTAAATATAATGTAATGTTCTAAGAAATGAAATCTTTAATTAGTTGTTTGGATCAGTTCGGTTCGATGGTTAGATTCTGCTGCATAATGGTTGCTTCTATACTAGTTATTGTACAAAACTTAACATTCCTAATCATTTTTTGTAAACCTGTAATACAGAATAAAAAAATATCCTCCTCAGGTAATAGTGGCTGCTCTCGGTTAATACCTTAACATTGCTGTAAGTTATGCGGTTGTCTCCTTGCTGGTGTAGGTGTTCTACTACTGCAGATATTTCAGTGCACCTAAAGCGCGCGTCTCTATCATGTTTTTTCATCCTGCACTGAATACTCTGTACTGTTTACTACCCGAAGATAGTAAACGAATCGGTAAAAATAACAAAGAAACCAACAACTTCAATCGCGAGGACGGATACAAAATCAGCAACACATGGCAATTAGCAATGCGGAGTAGTCGTACAGTGACATGATTCATGAGAACAAATCTATTATGGTTATGGATCAGCGAAGTGGAACAGAAATGGGATATATAACGAGGAACAGGAGGCAACAAATTGAAAAACCTCGAAAAAGTCTTGAAAAGTTTCCTGAAGGAACTGACAACATCAACGAAACATCAAGTCAAATATCAAGTACGCAACAACACTTGAAAGACATTTCGACTATGGATTACGGCCGTGAAAGCCTACACTCAACTATTATATTTTCCCCCTTTAAAAATAGGCTAGCATAATAAAGATCTACGAAAAAGGTATTTACCTATACATCAATCTGTCTAGTAATTTAATATTCTTCTTAGGGCTAATTATTGGATCTGGATTGGAAGCATCAGTGTTCGTTGGAAGAGAACACTTCGCTTGATGAACTTCAGTACAAAGCAAGCGTTCATTATTATCCACCGCATTCTTAATTGCGTTATTAATTCGCTTATTTAGCATTGAAAACACATAAAGGAATCTCAAAATATTAATCGTTACGTGGCTAAACTACAAAAGCTTCAACCCGTTTAGTATAGCGTCTAAAATTACTAATATATTGTTGCTCAAAAGTGAACCTAAGTAATCAATGTGGATACGTCTCCTTGGTCGCTATGGAAAGGGTCATAGGTTCATTTCAACTTTTGACATGCCATTTTTATTAAGATTACAATTACAACAATTCTTAGACCATTTCTCAATTTGCTTGTCAAAGTTAGCAAAGGCAACCGAACTACTTGTTACAACCCCCAATTGAATTTCATGTAGCCACTTTGAGACTTGTTATTGCAATGCTTTTGGAATTATTATTCTATTATTCCAAATCAAACAATCATCTTCCAGAGAAATATCGTCCTTTTTCCGGAAAAATGGCCAACTGTTGCAAATTAACCTTTAGTTTTGTGTTCACTTTATCTGTTCAAATTTCCTTTTGAATATTCCTAAGAACTACTGAAATGCCTGAAAAATGAAAAAAACTGAAAAATTTATTTTAGGGAAATTATAATAATTTATATTTAATCCTAACGAAGAAATAGGTAATTGTACACGGGACAAGCAACTTACACCCATCAGATACTGATTACATTTTGTTGGTACAAAAATTATAGTAAGGGACTCTTTCAATTTGAAAGTACCTTTGACCACAATTAATAGGGTTCTAGATGTATAACCTAATGGTTCTTCCTCCTTAGTTAGATGTTTGTACGTAAGTATCAAACTATCAGTCCCGTAATCACATCATCTGCTAAGTTTAATATTTAAATTGGAGTGAACTAATATTTTAGCCTATGTCAACGTATGTCTAACGCTATTAAACGCATCATTATAATCTTCAGATCATTTGGCATTAGACTTGAGCAAGTTATACAACGGATTTAAAACTGTTTGTTATAAATTTACGGTAATAGTTGCTTAGCTAATAGCTAAGATTTTCTCATCACTAATGTGTAAATCCATCCGTATCAATAACATAGCCTAAGTAATTATTTAATTTCTGAAATAACATTATACTTTTGTCGCTATCATTTTAAATTATTGTACATTATATCTTGTCTCTCCTCCAAAAAAGCACAACACCAAACAAAATTTGTTAACAAACATGAATTAAATCCAATTTGAAGAATTCTTGGCCACCTTGCAATTTTACAAATAATTCATGAATCCAAGGCATGGAATATTGATCTACTTTTAGTAAAGAATCAACTGTTACGAATCGAATCATCTGGTTTTAAAAGTGAAACAATGGAGGTGTCCCGTAGCCTTTGTAATTCACACTCAACTTTTTCTTTCAAGGCAAACGGCACGGAAGAACTTTGGTGCGGGATTTTCATCATTTATATTCAAACCACGGCATCCCTTGTTAAAAGCGCCCACCCCCTGTTCAAAATCCAAAGAGTATTTAGTAAACAATCTATTAATATTTAAATTGTCACTTGTCACTTCAGTCAGATTTTAATTGAAAGAGTTTAAAAAATCTTTAGCTGGAATAGGACGTCCTCCATTTCTAGCCACATACACACAACGAGATTTCTCTAATCTTATTAGAAAACTTCGCCGTCGCATAAATCATGCCTATCGGAATAAGTTGCTCACCATTATGGCATTTTATTTGTAGTCATTAACTTAATTTTACTGAATTTATGTTTATATAATCGATGCGAGATGACTGAAACAGCTGCTCCCGTATCAACTTGAAACTTTACAACTATATTTTCTACCAAAACCTAACTAAACGGAGACAATTCTTCATTGTCTAAATAATTTGTACTTTTACTTGTTTTAGTATCAGATTTATTTTGTTGCTTATTGGGACATATTACCGTTAACCACGAACTTTAGAGAAATGGCAATAGCTATTTCGAAACATTTGTGATTCTGTTTTCGGCATACCTGACATTTTCTAATTCTATCCGATTTTGCGTTCGTTCTTGTAGAAGATGGAGGAGTTCACCAATGACCATCAGAAACACACCGGAATCAGAAAAATCATAATAGCCTCGAGCTGCCATTTTGTTGCTAGCAATCTTCACTGCGTCCGCTAGGGTAATCGTCGCTTTCGAGCAGATGTAGTTAAAAAACCCATTATGCAACATAAGTAAATATCTAGCATTTGTCGCTTACCTTTTTTGCACCTTTATTAAACCTTTATTAAACCTTTATTAAACCTTTATTAAACCTTTATTAAACCTTTATTAAACCTTTATTAAACCTTTATTAAACCTTTGTTAAACCTTTATTAAACATTTATTAAACCTTTATTAAACCTTTATTAAACCTTTATTAAACCTTTATTAAACCTTTATTAAACATTTATTCAACCTTTATTCAACCTTTATGCAACATTTATTCAACATTTATTCAACCTTTATTAAACTTTTATTAAACCTTTATTAAACCTTTATTAAACCTTTATTATACCTTTATTAAACCTTTATTAAACCTTTATTAAACCTTTATTATACCTTTATTAAACCTAGACAAAGGTTAAAAATCAAAATTTTCGCTGAACACATTTAGAAGCATCTCTCACCACTGCATTTGCTACCTCAACAGCGCGTGCGCAAAATTTCCGCTTCGTCATTGGCAACAAGAATCTTAATATTCCTATCCGACAGTGGACGCAATTCAGAAAAGCATATTTAACAGTAACAAATATGTGTTTCAGGTTTGAAACCGCGACGTAATTGTATGCGTCTTGTGACGTTTCGCCCTCAGTTGCATGGAGCTTCTTCTGAGCCGCTGGATGTTACCGCTGCTGTGAGATACATGGTTGCCGTAGCTCGAGGCCGGATTCTTATACGCTTGAATGAGGTGCTAGACCGCAGGTAATAGATAGTAGATAGGTGATAGATAGATAGAGAAAATAGAATCTTCGTCTTTATTGAGATTATTGAGATGTTTCTAGATTTTTTATTCTTCTAGAGTAGGCACAGAAGTGTGGCATCCTTAAATAAAATCTAATGGTCGGTTTCCAACTTGTACTTAGCCAATGCAAAATCGGATATTCCCAGCATTTTTTTTAATCTTGATTTTTAAGTTTTGATATTATATCTCTGGAGTAGTCTCCTTATTTTATCGGTAATAACCTAAATGTACTATAAAAAACCTTAGGAACTTGAATAGAAGCGGTAAAGTGTTTAAGAGTACGATTGCGATGTATCGTTTTTCGGATATCTCGCTTCCTAAAATTGTTTCCGATGAGGGAATTGGTCACAAATCTCAAACTGTGGACGGCAGCATCGGGCTCAGAAATTTATCTAACTGAAATGCATTAGCTAAATCATTTTCTTCTGAAAACCTAGACTTAAAAAGAGGAAAATGTTAAAGAAAGCTTGATTTGACAACGTTGTGAGTGAATCTTAAAACGAACCCTGTATGTCCTTCGTGAGCTTAGCACAATAAAATCTGGATTGTATACATTATCACATACTATTTATACATTAAATTGCAAAAACGTTCTTTAAAGCGAAAAAACTAAAAAAATTAACGAAATCCAGATAAGCATTGATAATACAAATAACATTCTATTTAATTTGAACAATATATAATTTAAAAAACGTATTTACTTAGAAAGATTGTAACAAATGGAAACGAATGACGTAGGAGCAAAGAAGAATTTGGACGATTTCGTCTGAAAAATAGCAGCAGATAACAGAAAATGTTAGGCTAGGCAGCAATAATGTAGATCAGACTTCAAATTTCATTAACTCACATTACTTACACTTCAGTAAAATGCCTAGTTGATGAACTTAATGTCAGGATAATAGCAGCTAGATAAAACAAAATACAGTGTACGGCATAGCAACCGAAGTTTGTGATTCTTCCTGGAATTTCAGACGCGAAAAGGAACTTAATGGGGCAGGACATTGGTTAAGCAAGCAAAGCGTTATTACATAGTTAACCCAATACAATAACGTTCGAAACTTCATGAACTCATTTAAGAGGGAGCGGTATCTCCTGAGTATCGAAATAATACATATACATAATTAGGAATAAATTGTGAAAATGTGATACTAGATTTGATATTAATAATAAGGAAAATATGAATATAATATGAATGAACAGATATAATTTTTGCCTATGATTTATGCAATGAAGGTGCAGCTCGAGAACTAGAACAACTATCTCGTGAAACTCCTTCCATTAGATAGGAAGAAACATAATGAGGTTCCTTTCCTCGATGTGTGAATAATAAGAAAATTGAAATAAGTTGAAAACAGATGGGTGCATCGAGAAAACTTACTGTTATTAACAGATTGATTTTAAACGATGTGGAAACATATACTTTTTGCAATTAACTCTTTCGTTCATCGATTGCTTGATTTCCATTTGGCTAAAAGCATATGTAAAAATGGCCTTAAGGAGACCATCAAACGTACGACCAAGAATTTAAATACTTCGAGTTCTTTATTACCATCCATGAAGGAACAGAAGATTCATTCGAATATATACCGAATTGTTAGAATTCGGTGATACAAAATATTTGATAAGTTATGTTCCGAAGGCAAGGAGTGATAAAAGTTCACTAAATCCTTTACGACCAGTCAATAAAAACATTGCGACTATTTCTCTTTGTAATTGGGTAAAAGTCATAAAATGAGAATCATTCTTAAAGCCAGAAATAGTAAAAGATATCTATGGACTATCTGTGGAGGCGTTTTGCCATTTACAGCTTATCGGCACAGCTATGAGAGCTTTCGTATTAATTATTCCTTTAATTAATTTCTATTGGTAAAGCCTGCTACTCTCGCAGAGTTGTTGAATACTTACCGTCGACAGATACCGTCGGCAGTACCGGTAGTTTTGCATTAATTATTAATTTAAACAAATTTCCCTATAATTGGCTCTTGGGTGCCATTTTGGGGCTTTTAAAATTTAAGGATAGATATTAGAAAATGAAGTAGGCAGGTAACACGATCAACTGTATAAAGGACCATATAAAGTTGTTAAAGAGAAAATTACTAATGTAATTTTAAAAATATTATAGCGAGAGAGATAGAAGACATGTGGGACTTTTCTTATCAAATAAGGATAATTTTGTTCGCTCGAGGCGAGCACGACTATATTGACCAGCGTTCGGTAATTCGACGCAGTATTGGGAGGATCGCACCGAGCGTATAGAAACATCAAAATTCGCGAGAAGAGACGCGTTTTTCGTAGCGAAAAGCGGTTGTTCTGTCGGTACGATTGCGTCTTTGAGAACCTACAACGTGGATATGATCGTATAAGGCGAGTTTTTGTTCTGAATTTCAAATATCAAAGATATTCTTGGTGAATGTAAATACTTATTGGTTTTCAACTACAAAACATTGGCTTACAACTAACGACAGTAGAATGTTTCACGAAACCTCTGATTCTAAAAATGCAACAAACGGAGGAAATCAACTCAAACGTCAACGACAATACGACCCATTATCGGGTCTTATTGGTGTATCCTTGTATCAGGTGGTTGTATCGTTGCTGCGATATCCCTTTTTTCCAATTATTGTGATAGTATTTCCATTATTAGAGAAAGAAAAATATTAACGAACAAATTTATTAGTTCGAAAATATAGAACACTTGATTTTTCGCCTTACAATTGCATTACCCACATACAGTGTCAGAATGGTTGTCATCGAAATGTCAAAAAATCGCGTTGTGTCAACATGAAGATTATCGGACATAAATTACAGTCAGAAGGAAGATTAGCGCTTTTTCAAGACTAGCTCGCATCGGTTTCTTTGAATTTCACGCTTTCCTAATAGGTAAGTTATAGCCGGCATGATATGCTTGTTCCATGATAAATGCGTACATATATCGATCGAATGTAATGCTTTTTTCACAGCGTTTCAGATGCGAAGAAGAACAGAAAATTCACAACTCTGGCGAGAACACAAGGTATATTGCGAGAATGGTTGTTTCTTTCCGAAAATCCGCTCTCCATATGCATTTTCAGCGACGATCGCAGTTGTACGTATTTCAAACACTTAATGACATTCTAACATTATTTTCCATTATTTTAGATAGAATCGACAATTAGTTTATTTAAGCATGACAATCTCAAACGCCTGGCAATGTTCGAAAGCAATTCAAAGCGATTAGAGGCGAGACGAAAACCAGATGAAAACAGTATCCGGAATATCGTCTCTAAGAAGAATGGTGATGGTGAATTAAAGTAAGAACTATGGTTTGTATTCGGAATACTATTATTATTAATTAAGTGTAAGTTAAGTGTCTGCGTATGCAAACTACGCAATTATTAAGAAATCCACCGAAAAAATCAATAAAAACGTATTTGTAACCAAGATGAAGAACGATAGCTTACGTTGATGTACTGCTAGCTCGCTTATTACGTTGATGTATATAAGCTATTTAAGCTTGTAGAAAAATCGAAAATTTTGACAATACGAATGACGTTTAGCATGTAATAGATGTTTACGAGCTATTTAAGCGAGGCGTCGCCAAGGTAGACGCTATCGTGTCCCGATTAAAAAAAAAAACGTGTTAGGTTAGGCAGGTACAACACGCGGTCGCTATATTCAGGGGGGTGGTAAATACAGCGTTAACTGGTACAATATTATGTTATGCACGGTTTTTGCGCGTAGGAAATCGGGCGGTTACCGGCGGGCGTGGGGTTGGGCAAACTACATCTGGTATCCCTTTGTGTAACTCAAGACAATGTCCACAATGTATACGTTTATGCCAACGAACGGGTTTTATATAGCAAACGACGCTGACTAAGTAAAGTTAAGTAAGACCAGTAGATAATGAAAGGAAATTTAAGAATATTTATTACAAACGTAATTAGTTTAAAGGTAAACAAACATATGTAAGCAAGCAAAATGTTAATGGAGAAGAATAACTTATTAAAACAAGAGATGTCAAATAACACAAATAGTTATTAAAAATTTAATTAAAATTAAGACATAACTTGTTAGCTATATCTTGACTTATGCACGAGCATTTAGGATATATGGGCTTAACAAACAGAGATTTTGATTGTGATATTCAACCCTTAATGTTAGCTTAAAATTGAGCAAAATTGCAGGTGCAACATTTGCTCTTAACAAGGTAGAATGCCTTAGCTATAAAGAACATTCGAAAGAAGACGAAATTAGCAACCTCCGATATCTTTGGGTATCATACCTCTTATATTAGTATTCATAAATTACAGTAGTTTTAAAATTCGACTTCTATTCCGCATTTTATCTACATATAGAGAGAATATATTTCATATATGTGTGCACACGAACAAGTATGTATATACGCTCCCTTCTACTCTTATGTTTCAGTAACAGTAGTAGACGCTGTACAACTACATACTTACACACATGCTGCAAGTTGTTTACTAATGTAGTTTCTATCGCAAGCAGGATTTAATTCAACTTGGTATGGACGTGAACTGAAATATCTTACACGTGTTTAGAAATAAGAACGTTTACATATGTAAATATTTCGTTTTCCATCAATTTATGTTGGTCTGTTTTCGCTTTGCTAATGTATGTATTATGTTGCAATATTTTCCTGAAAATGTATTCTATTGATTTTCTTCCATAATTGTTTTAATTCTCGTGATTTATACTTTTAATTGTGAAAAGAAATACAATAGTTTACAGAGAGTTCTCCTTTCTAAAATTGCTAACACGAGGAAATATTGCAAGATTCAGGGTAGATCGAAAAACAGAAAAACGTGCATTTTTATGTAGGTACTATATTTGCGAATATTAGTTATGTCCAATGAAAAATCAAGAGCTGTGTAAGAAATGATTATGTCGAGATACCACATAAAATACACCGACGAAATATTTAAGAGCCACAAATATAAAATAAAATAATACAAGCAAACTGTTCCTTAGCACAAGAGAATGAAGTCGTTGCAGTAAATATGATATTTTTCGCATCCTTACAAATACGTTGTATCCTCATCTACAATTAAAAATTGTAATATTCCCTTCTATACTCATTCATCTAATTACCTACTATGTTCTTCTCCCTTTATCATGCCACCATTGTTTTGATTGATATCGCATAATAACTTGATGGTTAAAGAAAAATTTGTTCGGAGTTGATTACACCTGACTGGATGGTTTTCGGTACGGGATCACCTCTCGCAATTGCGTGTTTCGAAATTTAGCGCGCGCGCATTTCATTTTAGTTAATTTAATTAAACGTTATCTGAAAAAGATTTTTCAATTTTCACCGCTACCATAGACGGCGAAAATTCAGCTTTATTCTGATACCGGTTGCAAGCGCGGATGGACCTTCTCGTATCCTGCAATTCCGTTACTGGTCCCTCTATTTTGTTCTTCTATCTAGCTTGTAGTAAGAGCGTAACCGATCTATGGGACGAAGCTAGCACCTTTTATTATATATAATTATAATTACGTTGCAGTGAAATAATTTTTATTGGACGAAAAGCTATGAATTTCACAGTTGCTATCACTTTTGCTTACGTAATGACCAATATATTGTTTAATGCATATCATTTTTTGTATCTTATATATAAATATAAAAGGTAAAAAATTGCGCAACACATCCCATAACTTGTGATACCTTCAATGATCGTTTTGACAAAATCGCAGATAACTGAGATACATATATCTCAAGTTCAACACAATGTTGCTTCTATTATGTCGTTAAAAGTTAAAGAAAATGAAGTTTACAACACTATTCATAACCGTAATGGATAACAAAAAACAATTATTGACAATTGGTAGCCATTTCAAGTCCCAAGCCAACTAGGGCTATTTTGTTTGAATTCGATAAGATAATTTAATCCGATATCTATCAAGACAGATACCCTAATCGTATAGTTAAAGAACTTTTGAAATAACAATTATTAAAAGTAAATTACAATAAAAAAATGAACGCTCTGTATCTCGGAAACGAAGCCTTTTCGGACACATGCTAATGGGAACCTTTTTCCTCGCTTTTATCTAAAGACCTGTCCCTGAAATTTTTCGCAATATTAAAGAATCACTCTGTATATCACCTATTAGCCGTGTCGATAATGTTAGAATCACTAATGAGTAATGGCTAGTAGATTAATTTCATTCTTTTCAACCAATAATGTCTTATATCCTTTACAGCATGGATTTCGTCGGAAACGATCTAAAACGGCAGCTATCCTGCACCTCGCTACAAAACCGCATGAAAATATCGATGATGGTCTTAGTTGTGTGGATGTATTTATCGACCAAGGTAAGGCTTTGAAATGGCACACCATACCTTACCTTTATTCCAGGTTATTATAGTATTGACCTATCTACAGGTCAATACTACCTCAAGCGCCATTGTTGCGATAACTTTTATATAATGTTGATAATCGATCGAGATAATTCGGCTGCAACTATGATGCACAACGAAACAAATGTCGATGTTGTCAAACAAAACAAATCTGAAAACGGTAATAGTACGGGGAAAGCACAAATAAGCAACACAGTCTAATTAGACGGCTTTTCCCTATTTGGCTATAACTGTTACTGTGTATTGCTAAAGTTAAATAATTGCACCTTTCTTTCTTAAATTTGTAAGTAGAATAGTATATGACATTATTTCTGGTTTGAAAAATCTGACCTTATGGGTGCAAAAACTTCTCAAAATAGGGAGCCGTCTAAATTTACAGCGATAGAACATAGCGCAGCGGTTTACGATTTCGTCAATGGAAGTATGTATATTAGTTCCTATCTATTTGGAATTAGTGAGCTTAATATCGCCTTAAGACGAAGATATCTGTCTATCCAGTACATGTACTTCCATACGTCCCGCTAAATTTGAAGCGCCTCTCGCATTTAACAGCACAAGCATTAAAGCGATGCAGAGTATATGATTATAATTTATGTCATCGTAATTATTGTACGTACAATACCACAACCGCTGGCTAAAAAACGCGATAAATTCAACAGCAGTGAACCACAAACTTCGGGAGAGGAATTTGTGTGTGCCTCATTGATCTGTGAAGACCGTTTTATGTATTAATTCAAAATTCATTTTTCTTATTTAATAATAGGGTGAAATTCGATATTATTGAAGTAATATACGTACGTTATAATGTAGAATAAAATTTTACGTTTGATCTATGAAAAATAATATTAACATTTTCTTCTATAATAAACCTCATCTAATATAATCTGCTAATATAAAATCCCTGAAATTACGTAAGATCGGTTCATATTTTAATATTCAATACTTTTAAGTTTTGATTGAAATAACATTTTAACTGAACGTTCCGTCTTGTTTTTCTTCCTGTACACTATTTCATATTTTCTTGCGTCTTCCTTTTTCTTCATTGGTTCATTAGTCTCGCTCTTGTGCAGTTTTCATTGGTCTCGCTTCTTCCATTTTTATTAAATGAACAAACCATTTCAGCTGCTGTTTCTCGTTGATCCTCGTATAATAGTTAACTATTTAAATACTTAATTTCCAATGCTACGTCTATTTTTTAAGTGGTTATTCGGCACCCAGCTTTCACTCCCATGTTAATACAGACCTTTCTTATTTCCTTGTCGCTAATAAATGTTTATTCTTTCTTTTGTTTCTTCCTTTATTCCTCTGTTACTTTGAATTGTTATTCATTGAAACTTGAAATAATCAACTTGTGTCAACGTATTTTTGTCGAGTTTTATACTTATTTTTACCTTTCCTTTTCCCAATGCCATCACGTCTGCTTTGCTTAGGTTTATCTTGATATTTTTTTTTGCTCAATTCCTCTTACCACGTTATTGAATTTTCTCTCAGCTGTTACTGTCTTCGCACATAAGGCCAAATTTTCAGCAAAAGCACACTCTGCTAAAGCAGCCAGTCTTTGCTTTCTGTAACCTATATTGCTTTTATGTACTGTTGCTTTAGGTTCGTTTAATACATCATCTGTTATTATTATAAGCAAAATCGAGCTTAGCACTCTTCCTTGGTTTAATCCTTCGGTACCTACAAACTGTTTTAATTGGAAGTTGCTTTTTTTTGCATAATTTGCATTGTCTTTGTACATACTTTCAATTGCCCTCTACAACTTAATACCACATCTCCCATCTGTCCTGGTATCCTTTATCCAGGTCCAGAAATGCCATGTAAATTCGGCTGTAATTCTTCATCTATTTGCATTCTTAATTTTACCTCCGACATCCTTTCGTACTGCTAAGCTGCAACGTTCATCAATGTTAAGCCAAACAATGTTAACATTATGCCAATCGGTCTTTTGGTATTTTAGCACTATTCCACGCTTTATTGAATAATCACTGTCGGAATCATTTCGTCATGTATTAACTGACGTTCCTTTCTGCAATCTTCCTATTGTTCTGGCGCTCGTCATGTAGGTTTATTGACTCTACTTCACTCTTAGATTCCTGCGTTATTTGTCTGATTGTATATTTCATTTCTTCGCTAGAATAATTTCTTATTAACTCTGCTGTTCGTTTTTTGTCAAAATCTTCACGTTACATGTTTAATATTATCTTTCGCCTTTTTTCTATATTCCTTGTATACGTAGCAGTTTTGCTCTATTTTATTTGTAACATAGAAGTTCCACTTCTCCTTCTTTAGTTTCACCATCTCCTAATCCATATAAATCACCAATTCGAACATTGTCTTTCCTTGATTAGTTCCGAAGAGCGGCGTCGTACTGCATTCATTTATCGAAGAACTTAAACTTATTGAAACCGTAAATTTGTATTTAGAACTGTTGTGATATTATCTTTTTAATCCTCTTTGGACTCATACATATACACCACATCATTTCTTGGTTTTCATTATCACGAGTACCACTCCCTAGAATCATTCGACAGCAACTGTATTGTCCTCCACTATACATATGTAAATATACGCGTGGTTTCTGTAATTGCCAGTACCGGGAATGCTTTTCAATTTACTTTTTGATAATTATAATAAGATGTTGTTGCATGCAGAGTAAGTACTGATTTTTTTCATTTTTCTTACAATTAAACATAGAATAGAATATACGAGATGATTACTAGATTCTCTTGGTACAATGTTACAATAGAATTATTTAGTGCTACAATACAAACAAAACTATATAAACTTAATTTTTGTTACACTGTATAAGGAACGCTAATATCTAGCTTCTACTCTTTATTTACATAAAATAATAACAATTACTGTAAGAGTTGCAATTTAGTCAACGATTACCTTCCTAAATAGAGGTGGAAAGTCCATTAATTATTACTTAATTTTTATTGGTCAGTAGAGGTCTTTTTATACGTAGTATAATTACACATCCGATGTCCACGACCTGTGGTTTTCCTTGGCTCCAGCGGGAAGTTATCGTTAGCCGCCGTGCTATAAAACGGTACGGCATAACTGAAGTAACATTAAACACAGCTTCTGAAATCGTTTTAAAACTTGTTAATATTGTTTGTACTTGTATAGAAGCAGGTATTAAGATTCTTTCAAATTTACTTCGTTGTTCTTCGTTACTCTTGAATTGCTCGAATTGTGTAGATGCCGGAAATGTTTTAAAATGATTTTGTAAAGTTACGGTAGTTAGTACCGCATCTTCCATTTGTATCGCTTTCGAGGGAAAATATTTTCTAAGATTGATTGAAAGTTTATAAACATTTTTTGCTCAAGTTACAGCAGTGTTTAATGCAAGTATGTTCGGCGCGTAGAATTTGATTATTTCAAAATGAATAAAGTAGAAGAGTGCTTCATACCGACGGAAGTTATTTCCTTAATTATTTCAATAATGCCTTTAAGAGACGGTATCCTATAATTAACAACAAAAGTACGTCGATAAAAAACGAGAAGGGTAACAAACACGATTAATGCTGAAAGAAAGGGTATTACAGTGTGATTTCTACAATATGATACGTAGATAAAATATAAAGAACAAATTGTCTCTACAAATTTAATTCACAATAGAAATTGTTTCGATAGATTCATTTTGAATTAATACGATTCTATTTGAAGCAAGATACATACCCCAATCCGTTATATCACGATGAATACACCAAATAAAATTAAAATAATGAAATGTTCCTAGTTACAAATACTTCCGAATTGTTTTAAGATGTTATCGGAAGAAAAGATTCAATTTCTTTATTTTATTTTATTTTGTTGCGCAACTGCATAATAATAATAATAATAATAATAATAATATTTATTAATGTCCAACAAAATGAAGTCCATAAAAGGACGCCAAAAAAATGCGTGAATACAATACAAAAGAGAGGAATGTATGACTTAATAATTAGAAAAACATAACTAATAACCAACTAATAACAGCTTCGCGTTTTAAAAACATCACCAATGGTATTTCCCAATCTGTTCATTATTGCAACTGGTGAACGTTTCAATATGTTTGTCTTTGCGTGTGCTTGTGTAATCGTCGTCTCACTCTAGGAGCTTAAACGCGGGACGTAGAATGTGATGCTCTCCGAAAGATAAGGACAATTTAACTTATTATTGATGATGTAAAAATTTGCAGCAAAGCCTATCACATTGTTCCGAAAGGGTATAGCATAGCGTCTTCCCAACAAGTCTAATTGCGGTATATCAACCTTCCAATAAGTTTATATGACAATAATTTAAGAAATTTTCAATGAATTCGGTCAATGTGTATGAAATCACATGGACCATACCAACCCTGCGTATTCTAGCTTACTAAGGACATATGTAAGTGTTGTTAAAGTTTTAAACAATTATTATTGAATTGTTAAAAAAAATAAATAAAAATAAAAACAAATATAATTTTAGATAAATTAAAATAACGAGATACACGCATAAGAAAGTCAAGAGACCCGAATGCGTTCTTACAAACTGACATATTTTGTGATTTAAAAGAACATCAAGGTTCTTAAATTTTGTTTTCCGTGATAAGGAAGCGTTATTGATATTGTATTCGGTATAACCTACACCAGTTAACAAATCGTTGTTGATCGATGTTGGACGATAATTGGAAACGAGGCAAATGTCACCTGTTTTATGAATCGGACAAACTTTAGTCCTTTTCGAAAGTGTGGAGAAAGCATTAGAAATAATTGATTGATAAATAATTATTGTTGAAGGATAGATAAATTCAAATCATTAATCAAAGAAACTGGAGTCATATCATAGCCTGTTTAAGTTTATTTGAGAAAGTAATATATTAAAATAAATCCAGATTAAAATTTATAATTCTTAGTTCTTCGTCGTCAGCGTTTAAAAACGTGAATTACGTGTGACTGGACGAGTAATAACAAACGCCTTTCCGCAAATGTTCGCATTGGTCCCTATTGTCGTCATAAAGACGTTTTATTATTTCACATCGAGGTGATAAAGTCGTGCAGAATTTGAAAGAAATAACAACTGTTTGGTCCATATGTTAATTGTACATAGTGCATATAATACTACAATTTTTGAATGTTTAGCTTCTTTCTGTCGGCTCGGCACGATAGCACTACTTATATTGCTTCGATTACTTCGGTTACCGTTATTAATTCCTTGACTGCTATTTCGTCTAGAATAGAATAATAACAAACAGTTACTAACATTTTCGCTGAAATTATTATTATTGGACCTGTTATATCTAAACAAGTTATTTTTTACTTTTCAGATTACCCTTAAATGGTCACTATAAGAATTAATTTGAGGGTGATTTCAGAAATAAAATGCATTTGAAGGGGATGGTTTGTTTCTGTTCTCATTTGACGCTAAGTTGGTAGCTTCTTTTAAGTTTTTAATTTTCTACGTTTTAGACTGGTTGTTGGCTCATGATTTTATACTTCAAGGCCAAAATAATAAATCGCAACTTTCTCATTAATGAACTTAAAAGTCATTTAAAAGTTGTTTAGCTTCGTGAAGGAATTCATTTATTAAATATCGGAGACTGATACAATAACAGCCACCACAATCTCCAGATTATTGTGGCTTTAATTGGCTGATATTTTTGACATAAATTAACTTAAATATCAGTAACCAGACGTTCGATGGAATCGTAGTTTTTATTTAAGCCGATCTGGATGGTTTAGTAGATTAAATATTTTATATTATCGGGTTTTGACAATTGATTGTGCAGTAAAATTGAGTTTATAAGATATTTCGACATGTCTTACGTTCTATCAATAGATGCTAATGAAGAACTTGCGGGTTTTAAACCAAAGGGTTTCATACTTTGATTTACCTCTAGCGTATTTCCAAGAATAATACGATTTTTTTAACAAATATTTCCACGGTCTTACTACAGCTAGCTCTGCCATTTGATGGGAAGCTGCGTTGGGTGCACCTTTGCCCAAGATCTTCAATCCCTCAACGTTTTCCGGCTTAAGAATAATTAGTATTTTTCCGACTCTAAAGTTCTAAAGTTTTGGAAAAAGTTTTTTACAAACAGATTTACCGTTTCTTCAATATTAATAAGTACCTTACAGATCGCCAGAGGGGCTTCGTACTCGCGTTCGGTACTTCTTTAGCCATCGCTTGCGTGCTGAATCATATAATATCTATCGATAGTGATATTTACTGCGCTTATTTTACTCGATTGTTCCAAGACTTTTGATAGTGCGTATCACAAATTTTCCATTGCTAAGCTAAAATATGTTGGATTTTGTGAGAAGTCACTTTGATTGATCATATTTACTTGAACATTGGCAATTAAATACAATAACAATCGTATGTATGTATTGTGATGACACACAGTTAATCCATTCTTCCAATTTTCATGAATGTCATCGAGCTACGAACTCGATTATCAAAGTTTTACAGCAGATCAATCGTCTTTCCTTTGAAAATAATCTAACTTCTAATTCACATAAGGCTAATGTTTTGCTTTTTGACTTGGAACAGCATGTCGTATTTTAAAAGTCAATTTACAATCTTCAATTTCAGGTATTTGCTTGCCTTTTGTTAATGTTTCTAAATATGCTATGTCGTATCTTGATACTCAACATATTCGCACTTATTTAGGGTGCCGTACATGAATAGGTGTATCTTAAGCCTCACGTTGAGAAAACATCCCAGCGATCCCTTGTTTTGTCAATATTTAATCACTGTGATTTTATTTATGGTCTGTATTTGACTTTGTGGGATAAATATCGAATTCAGAAGGTTCAGAATTCTTATTGTAGACTGATTTCTAATCTACGAAAATATGATCACGTTTCTGTATATTTAAGAAGAAATCGACGTAAACTGCAGCTAGTCTATTTTGTTTAGAAGTCGCTTCATTCTACTTCCTCACCTTCCACACCTAAAAACTTTTTAATTCCTCAGCATTTTCTAATAATATAATAGTAGCAAATTTGTAGAAGAAATTATTACAATTTGTAATAAAAATTTATTGTTTTTATCTATTTATTGTTGTAACAAATGCTATATAATGTATGGTGTACAGTGTGTAATGGTAACATCGATCTTTACATACCAATAATTTTTATGCCACCTTAGTAGTTATTACAGCAATTTTTACTGCGCTGGTTGGTTGAGATTTCTATAGAATGTGGCCGCAAATAAAATAGTTCATCAAGAGGTAAGCATAAGAAAAAAAGTGAAACCGGATGATTTAAAAGTTACATCACAATAAGACTGAAACAATAAGCTTTATTATTGATAATGAAGGTGCTTGTATCAAGCTACATGTTTTACGTTTACTTACTTTAATTAGTTTCGCGTTTAGCCATTTCGTCTTTTATGATTTGTTTCTCAGAAACGGTGTGTCTTCTGTTCATACGTGGCTAGGAAGGAATTTCAGACGCAAATATGGTTGCAATATTTTGTTTTGTGACATACTGTTTGTCTACAAAGATAAATTATAAATAAAATAATTAGCCAATTTGGAAGAATGTATAGCTGTTTTGTACGCCAGTTTAATTACATTTCAAAATGTTACCTTATCCGAAGTAATGTCTGGTATAGTTTCAATAATGTATGCTAAACACACTGTTGCCTTTGTACTGTAACAGCACATAGGTTGCAATTTATTTTCTGTAACAATTACGTGCGTATATATGCTAACTAACTGATTTGGCTAAGTTTACGTGAAATAGCTGCATTATCAGTATTGTTTCCCATAACGGATGAGGATTAACGCTGCATCGGTGCTATTATACGTTGTTACGGAACTTGAAACACATCTTCGCCTACTAAATTTTCTAGAACAAGTTACATTAACGATTTAATTTCTAAAAACATATCCGCCTGTGTTAAAACTATTTTATTTGTATATCCGTAATTATTGAACAAAGAAAAATCTCTAAAAGGTTACAAATCAATAAAACTTTTAAAAAAGTCAGTTTTTACTTTTTTTAATGTCATATTTCATAATCATAAATCATATATTTGAACACAACTTAGAAGCAGCATGTCAACATGACTTTTTTATATCGCGATTCAAACAAAGTAAGATTCTCAAAAAATCCACATTTACATAGTATATACGAGTGCACGCGTTTTTTAATTCTGCGACTATACCTTTCAAATTACAATGAATTAATCGCACGCACATTGATTATATCATTTTTTTATAAAAATTCCTTATTCAATTGTTTGTAGTTCAGTCACTCGGTCGTTTTCAGCGTTTTTAGTAAGGAAATTTTTAGAAACGTAGTAAACGTTAGAAGTTTTCCAATGGTTTAGAAACGAGCGCAACATCTGTAAACGGTAGCTTAAAATGAGCATCGTGTTAGCAACAGCATTCCAACCTAATCGAAATTGGCTATAAATAAGCGGTCGTATAATAAAATGTATAATCTGCAATAAATAAGCCTGTAGAAACGAGTGCGCACTCATTGGCGGCGATAATATATTTTGAAAGCGGGTGGACATACTCGAAGTTGGGGTTTCCGTTCCGTTAGTATGTCTATGAATGACGGTCTAGATTGATGATGGTGAGTCGACGGTGTGCTTTTCATGTTCGGCCCAAGAAGCTTAAGCAGGTTTGAGATATCGAAATTCATACTCAAATAGAGCCATTTCCCGAAAATTATTCAATTTTCTTAGATACTATTTCCTAATTAGAGAACACCAAGCTTTCATTACATGAAACGCTAAATATAGTAGATGATCTCAAAGTTTCGTTAAGAAGTTTAACAGATAATGTAGTAAGGTTAATAATCGATAAATTATGTGCGGTTATATATAAGAATAACGATTTTCAAATTATAGTGCGTATAGACAAGTGTTCAAGTGAAAACCAAGAGTGCCAATTTAATTCGAATGACCTTTTTAGAATGGCAAACATTACAACATTACACGCAGAACGCTCATTTAGCAAATACACTGATATATTTACGCTTCGCTGTAGGAGTATGAGTACGTCATCACTGAAAATGCTGCTAATGCTAATTATGTAATAATAATATTGATAGCAACGTAACCGTACGCTACTGCGTAGGCACTCGTTTTTGCAGGCTTATATAGGGCAACATGCAATACAGTCTAAAACCGAGTTACGTCTAGATCTAGAAAGTTATATTTTCCTACCCTATAAAATAGAATTCGACGTTGCACTTTCTTATTAACCTTTAAGCCCACGTAAAAACACAAAATGTTTTAGAGTAAGTGCAAAATATTTAGGTATAAATGCCCTATTAAATTATATACTTCATTTCGTCTTCTATTTACTTTAATGTACAAAACATATCCTGTAATTGATTTATAAAATACACTCGTTTAAAATAAAATATGTGATATATTCATGAAAAATAAATTAATTTATTTTCATTTAAGTCATCTACTTCTTAAAGTACTTCAGCTCTTCTATTATACAAAAACTAGAACTGACCAAAATGATGATGCAACAATATTTGTAAATGGATTTCACCCCTATTTTATTTTATGTTCCTACTTTTTTCTTCCAGAGTTATTTTTTATTAAATAGGTTTGTTTGCACATTTCTATCCTACGGATCATTATGCAAGGATCATTTAATATTTTGAAATTTCATAGGTTTGATACATTGTATGGACGTATTTTAGAATATTTTTAGGAAGCAGAGTGATACCAAAATGTTCCAATATTTTACCCACTTATAATTTTTTTGTCATTAAGTCAAACAGAAAGCCCAACCAAACACAGAGCTGGTAAGGAACTGTTGCATTGTAACCATTAGAAAACATAATTGGGGCTTTTATGATGTTTACACCAATTTAATTATTTCTGTTTCTTATTTCTCATTCACTCTAAATTAATACCAGTTGTTTAACTATCGAGATCGCCTGTTTCGGATTATTACGTTAGTTTCAGATCTAATCTATTCACAATTATTTCAGAATTGTGAATAGATTAGACGAACTCATATCAAGAATTAAAAATTAAAATCAGACAATTTGCCTATCTCCCGAAACTTTCGGAAGTTTCTTTTTGGGAAGATGTGTTTGGAAATGTAACGAGAGTATGTTCAACATCTGCTTTCAGTATTTTTTAAGTGCTTGCTTTAGGCACTTTGAGTGGTTCGCAGTATATTCTTGAGAATAC
Organism: Oryctes rhinoceros; assembly: GCA_020654165.1. Taxonomy (NCBI): domain Eukaryota; kingdom Metazoa; phylum Arthropoda; class Insecta; order Coleoptera; family Scarabaeidae; genus Oryctes; species Oryctes rhinoceros. The sequence continues at coordinate 5,553,954 of JAIOKQ010001013.1, forward strand.
TTGCAGCTTGTTATATTGTTAATTACTATACAGTAAGACTAAATAAAATTCTACTGTCATACTTTATTTTGCATTAATAAATTCACTCTTATCACTTATTTTTCTCAGTTGTTCTATCGTATTTGACCCCTTGTGCGTTGATTCATCATAAAATTCTATTGGATTTGACAAGTGCATTAAATAATTTATAGGAATATTTTTCACATTTATAAGTTGGTAGTGTATGTAAATATAATAAGTATGACTACTAAATTTAAAGGTCGTAGTACCAGGTTAGTTGACGATTAACTTTCGGGACGGTCAAAAGTTTCAATGGCTACCGACAATATCGGAAGAATTCACCAAATACTTCCAAGAGAACGTCGAATTAGGGTAAGAAAGAGCAGAGGTTGTGAGCATCTCGAAATAATGTGTTTGTTATATATTCGGATATGAAAAACTGCGCGTTGAGTATCACTCTCCGTCATTTACAACCAAAAAACGCCTTCCAATAAAAGTTCCAATTAATTAAATAATGTGTGAATTGGCTCCGGAAAAAGTGAAGGCTCTTTTATGGGTGTGAATTTCTTGTGATAATCATCAAATTGTATTAATCGAGTATCTTAAGAGAGACAATAAGACAATAACGAAGGCACACGACATTATTACGTGACAAAGCGAAGGCAGAAAATGCAAAAAAAGAGGAATCATTTGATGCAGGAAGAAAGCTTCGTTTGTGTCAAGATTCAACCTGATAGACCGTTACCCCTATATATTAGACTTGATCTTCAGTGACATTTCTCTGTTTCGTAGATTCAAGGTTTCTAACTGAGGGTAAAGATCTTCATTGTAAACGCCTATTTTGCAAAAGAAAGTATCAATTTCTATTTCAACGGATTAAGAAGCTAAAAGCATCGTTAGGAAACATGTATGGACTTGCAAGAAGACTATATTAACAAATAAAGCTGAACTTTACAAAAAATATATTTGTTTTAAAAATATGTTTGTTGTGCTGGGTTGGAAACTTTTCGAACTATCTCCAAATATAGACCGGAGTCAGATCGACTTTAACATCAGCTGCATTGATTTTTTTAAGAGGGTGGAGCTAGTTTCTTAAGGATTGTCTTAAGAAAATTCTAATAGTGCTTTTATTCTGTAATTAAAGGCAATAAAATGTAAGCTATACAAATCTATTTGTTGTTTATGAAGCTCGAGAGAAGAAAGCATTATTGAAACCAATGTTTTCCAACTAATGGTTCGCGACGCTCAAAGGTTTATATGGAATTCGTGAAGATTGGGCAGAATTCTAAATCCCGAACGTCAAGAAAATAGCGGAAAATTAAATATAACGAAATAAAATAATGTTAATAATACAATAATAGAGATGAGGCCACAAACTAATTACAGGTTAAATCCTAGTTTTATCCATGATGATGCAAAATCAACGACCAAAAATTTCTTTGGTCTTGCGGTTGCCATTAAATGAGATCAATGAAAATATCAATGGATTCATTTTTGTATTAAGAGACTAGCATTAGCATAATAAATCGTATAGTATCGCTAGCCACAAGCACTCGTCTATTCCATGTGCTTTTTAAAGACATGCATAAGTTAGATAGCTCTTACAACCTCCAGAGGTGTTGATCTGCCTGCTTGAATGGAAGTCTGAAGTTTAAGAATTGTCCTCGACCATGTATTTCATTTGTTCTCGTACATTCTCCGGCTGCAAAATCTTGCATATCCACTTAGGAAAGGAAGGCTGCCAACCCGAAAATTCAGCTTGTACGTGGTTTATTTACGTGGCTGGAGTGGTTCTTGTTGAAACATCCCCAGAATTATTTTGTTTAATGTGGAAAAATATGTTAAAAGGACCCTTGGTTTTTAGCAGATATCTCCATGTATAGTATTAGTGTTATACATCAATGTATTTATTTTTTGATGCTGTATAAAATATGTGAAAGTTAGGCTACATTATAATTTAAGAATCACACGCGCCACAAAAATATTTAAATATTTGTTATTACATAACACGAAATAGCATTTAAAACGGCGTCCAAACACATCCCAAATTTATTTAAAGCAAACAATGTAATAAAATAATGCAAAATAATTTTATATAAGTATTAACGCGCCTACCTAGTGTAATTTTTATATATGTATATGTAGATATGTATATAATAACAAAAGCATTTTATTCAAAACAATTGAATTTATTAAATGCGAAAATGTGATAGGTATATATTTCTTCACATTTCTTTGTATAATATAAAGTACATGCCAAAATAAGGTAATGCCCTTAGCAAACTTAGCGAACTTCTTCAGAATACTGATGAAAGAACTAAGGCTAGTTCCATCACGAACACTCCACGAATTAACATTGAGGACGGTGGAGCTATTAGGACCTGCAAAAGCAAACGTTACTGGATGTTTAAGCTGATTCAGTTTGCCATCAATGTATCAACTTTTATACCAGCTGTATCCAAATAAATTGGTTTCACGTGGCGCTGAAACTTGCTCGAGAAATGTTTTTACAACATTTTACCAAACTCGAAGACTATAAACATCCAAACGGTTAAATCATTCCAGTGGCCTTTATAAGAATCGATGGTATTTGAATATTCTTTTGCTGACATCCTTTTGCTAACGCAACTTTTTGTTTCAACCTAGCAAAACGCTAGAGCCATGGATAATGGGACAATGGATAATTCTAGCAGTGATCCGTATTTTGTAAAAATGCATGAATCACGTTTTCTCTCTGTTTCTTCTAAAACAATATATAAAGAAGGTGGTTTTATCTGCGGTAGAAATTATTAATGGAATTGTGTAGCTGTAAGTTGTTGGCCACATTGACATATGTCACAGATCATTGAAAACAAATATTTGAAAGTAAACAATATTGACATTGCATCTATTTTTATTATCTAGATATTTACCGAAAACCGAAAATTGGTTTAATGAAGGGCGGGGTTTCAGTACGTTCACATATCTTTCCGCATTTGAAAATTTTCAAGTTGGGAATCCTTTAGTTTAGCTAGTTTAAATTTTTTCTAACATTCTGAATGATTTAGATCTCTCTTCATAAGGTTTATGTGTCAACATGAATATAATAGAAACAATGCTAGAGAAATTTAAATTTCAAATTTCAAACATAATCAATAATAAAATCAACATTCAACATAATAATCCTTATTAAACCTTATAGAATAATATGTTATTTAACAAAAAGTTTTTTGTTGTTAGTATAATGGTATATCCAAGTATTTTGCCTGCCTCCTTTGATAGGGATGTAAATTCATGGCGTTGGAACATATTTCGCATAATTTTTGAATTCTAAAAGAATTATTCGCATATTGCCAATTGTGAAACATTGACTATTGCTCGGGTGCCTTTTTTCCGCTGTCTAAAGACTCTTATTGCATGCGAAGAATGTTTCCATGCTGTAGTTCCATCATTGTCGAATGAACGAGGGAAAGGCATGTTGCGCCAGCCTCTTCGATTTCTAAGCAGTGTATGGCGTAAATTGATTTACCGAATTTGATACACAACAGGTCCGTGTATGAAAGCTAAGTTAATAAGTTATCTAATATACCCAAATACATTACCTTCCCTCCCTGCATATTGCGAAATAAATACTTTGATTTTCTTCAGCGTTTGCTGTGAGTTTATTAGTCTTAAGCTACTCTTTGAGATCCAGACTTATAGAGTGTATTCTCCTTGGTTCAATGCAGAAACCACTAGAGATGTGTTGTCTACGTATAATGTTACTAGAGTTTAATGGTTTTCAATGTTGAGTTGATAAGTACTACAAAAACCAATGGGCCCAGAATACTACCCTGAGGGACCTCGAAAACGGTACTTCTCACCTGGCTTTGCATACAGTTACTCAGAAAAGGTCTTATAAGTTCCATCTGTTTAATAAAATCCATAATACTGCATTACATCGAAAATTCATTTGTAATTCATATAACCGAACGCCTTCATATAACCAAATACATAAAACTGAGCCAAGCAATGTTTACGATTCTCAAGCGCATCATAGATGAAAATAATCTTCAAGACCGCTTCAACAATGCTAATGCTTCTTACGTTTACACATTGGCATATTGCAAATGCATTATTTTAAATTATATGTATATCCTTTTTGTAGGATTACCCCCTTTCAAATAAGAGAGATCTTTGCGATTTTCATTTTTATTATCTCCTAGTGACGTTACCAGTTACGTTAGTGCGACACCAATTTTATGAGACAATAAAGACATCTGCTGAATGAGCATGAATGTTTTGTTTCTCTCGACAGCATTTCATCAGAACATTGAATTAAACTTCACGAAAATATAAAAAGGGATATTACTGAATACCTCAAACATCATCGATAATGCATCTGCGTCAAGGAATTATATTTTATTTTTGAATTCCTTTTGTTGCGTCAAACAGGAACAAATCTTACTTAGGGTATTTTCAAGTTTAACTTAAGCTTAAAGATCAACTGGAATGGTTTCATTCTGTGATCTCCTTTATAGACTAACGTTAATTAAGTTCGTCCTTATGAACTACTATTGAATATAGAAAGTAAATATTAATAACAACCCAATTTTATTGTTTTATTTACTGTTACTAATGACTCAATTTACTAGCAATTTTTAGAAAGGGCTTGCAAGAATAAAAAGATTGGACAAATTAACGTATAAGTAAATGGAAGTTACTAAAATTGTTTTTCTTATGTAGTAATAGAAAAAGTGTATCGGTGTCAGTGTCATTTGATTATAGATTTCTGAAATCAGAGGATCGGATCAGGAAAAAAATGACAGGCGACGGGATTGAGAAGAGGTCTTAACCAAACCACAAACAAAGATAGTTCGTGTTTAGTTTGCATAAGTGCCTTCGGCGATCGTATCAGTCGCTTTGTCTCCGTTCTACTATCCCGTCCCGTGTTTAACTTAACTACCGCAATGCCACTACGTCGCAGAATCCGTCCGCAATCGGTGTTTGTTTGCGGGCGCGCGGACACCCCGTCACAAGTAACTAAAACTTTTCCGAAATAATTGCACATCTATTGTTTTAACACACCGGGCCCCGCGCTAGCCGGCGCTTTTCCAGTTCAATATCCGATATGGATTAAGACAGCGCTCTCTTCACGGAATAAATCCGTATAGGAGAGCCGTACTCGCCTAGTATTATTTTCCATCGCGAAATTTCACGACAGGAGTCCAAGTGGAAGAAGCAACAGGAATTGTAAGGCCAAGGCGGGAGTCGAAGAGGGGGTGACAATGGAAAGCGCACGCCTGCTATCAGCAGCACGCGGCTGAGCGGCTGGTTGCAACCACATTCGCTCTGTGAGTATTCTCGTGTTCAGTTATTCAGTTCCTTCAGCCTCCATATATATAAAGTTGTATATCTATATACATCAATATATATATGTAGAGAAAGAGAGGTGTATTTATTTAAACTGCGTCCAACTAAGAGCAATCTTCTGTGTCTACTATCAGGTAGGATGAGTTTTGTAAACTATTCTTTTACGTTGTTTGAATTCTGTTATGCATGCGATGTTTTTTCCCGTGAAGAAAGTTTTCGCTAAGTTGTAAATCGGCAGATTTCCCAATTCGCTTCGACCAAATTAGATCGATTGTACTTTTTCGTGCATACGTTTACCAGTTTCGCAGATTTAATGCTGCGGAGGAGATACTCCGCTGGAGAAACTTTTCTCTAAATAGATGTAAATTCATCAATCAGTTTATTACCATGAACTTCTTAAGAATCTATTTTTAAACTTCTCGAACTTTTTACTTCTAAGCGGAAGTAATTATACTCTTATCGATTTAATTTATATCATTAAGTTCAAATCACGCGAATGAAAAACTTTGCGGAACCTATCCTAGCGTGCAATAATCCTTAATAAAAGGATTATAATTTTCCACACCATCCGTTGCAACCAAAATTCAAAAATAACTTCGTTATCAGTTGATTTACGAACTGTAAACCTATACAGCCACTTTGCTTCACTTCATCAGCGTGTAAACTTGTTTACATTAGCACACGCATGCTTTTCAACGTTTTATAATGAACTTCGGAGTACTTTTAGACTCCTTTTACAAACTGTGCATTTTTTACTGAAGAATCTCAGTCGGGCGCTATTGTAACTTGATAAACGTAGTAGATTACAAGGAATCCTTCGATTGAGATATATGAACTCATTTAAGTCGGAAGCGGCAAAGATATATATCTTTTTTCTCCTCCTTTATTTTTCCAATAACTTCTAATATTTCTTGCCGCGTTTTTTATCTTAGGCAAAAATACTTTTATTTAACTTTCGGGAAGATTTTAAAAGTTTCTTTTATTCGCGTTTCACTTTAACAAAACTTTACATGCTTTGTAATTCAGAAACTTGGGAGTTTGTGCATTTTCTTTTAGGTTTCAATTTGCGACGCGTAGGTGTAACACTTTGGGAACGCTATGCCGTTAACATCCAAGCAATTTTTTGAAAATGCGGTTATAATGAAGTTAAGTTTGCTTCGAGTTCGGTTTCAATGAATTTTTATTTGGGGAATGCTATTTTATAAACAGCTTATTTTCTGGATATCAACTTATAAGTTTGGATGATATACAATTGAAATTATGCTGCTCCTTTAAATTCGCCTTTTAAAACCGTACGTGTATATACAGCGTTGAAATTTAATGGTTTATTATTATTAATGTTTAGAATTGTTGGTAATTTTTGCCCATTTCAATAAGTGGCGTATATAATATTTGTTAGAAAACAGCCTTAGTTGATGATAAAATAGCAACTATGATCTCTCTTAATTTTCACAGAACGAGAGATTCAAACATAGTCTTTGTGGTAATCATATTAGTTCGTCGAGCCTCATGAATTGGTTTCCCTAAAAAGGACTGCGGTAGAGTATGTTTTACTGAAGATTTATATAAAGTCAAAATTAAAGTACAAAAATAATTTTGAAAAAAATCTGATATCCCCAGATTTCAAACGGAACATTTCCCGTTACGCAATAAATATGGTAATAACACAAATAGGGTGAATTTATTCTAAAATATGTTAAATATATTATTTTTTAAGGCGCTCGAATTTTTAAAATATTCATACCTTACTAGCGTTGTTTTTAAAAGTTTAATCTGTATATTTATTGTTTAAATCGAAAAAATAAAAATAATAGGCAATTCAGAATTAAATAAATTATCGAGGGGGACACTTAATGGTGTACCACAGGGAAAAGTGTTGGGTCCTATATTAAGCGCTGGTGAAATTATAAGTTATGCAGATGATACTGCTGTATTATTTACAAATAAAAGCTGGACCAAGAGTAAAAGCACTTTCAATAAATGCTATTAAAACTAAATACATCCCATTTACTTCATACGAATGTGGTTTACAACGTTCGTAAGTTCTCAATATAGATGATGATATTAGTGAGTGTTACAGATTCTGCTACATATTCAGGGATTATAATTGATAGGCATTCGCGTTGTAGCGAGCACATATACTCTATTACGAAAAAACTAGATGGTTTATTGTACAATTTGAAATATTCGAAAGATAATAATAACCTTAAAACTTAAAACTTAAATCGATCACAGGCAATATACGAAACAATTGCCTGGGGTGCAGCAGCTGTTATTTAAAAGGCTCGCATACATGTAGCATCCGCATGTATTCATGGCATGTAGGAATTCTTAAAATTTTTGTTAAAGAAAGACAGGACGGACGCATAGTATTGCTTGCGTACGTCCTATTTTGGAATGTTGTTTAAATAGATAGTGTTATGCAGCGTTAATGTATCTGAAAATTAATACAATTAGGATTGCATTTCTATAAAACAAGAAATAAAATGAGTATTACTGCCAATTCGTTTAAAAACAATTGGCCGAGACAGCTTTATCTACCTATCATTAAGACTTCACAGTTATACTAAAGCAGAAGAAGACTACTGCAACATCTAGAATATTTTTGATACATACAAATGACTTTAAGTACTTAATAGTTATTTGTTTTAATTAGAACGTACGAAAGTGACTAATTATATCCGACTGCTAAACCACACCTGCGAATTTAATCTAAAGTGCTTATATATTGTTATCGCACACGTAGTTATGAATTGATAATATTCAGTGTAATAGAATTTCTATACGCATATATGGTACGATCTCCAATGAAGGTATGCATCTATATCAATATAGCGTGTCTGCATAGTTTTCAAACAAAAATATTCTGAAACAAATTATGCATAAGATAAAACTATGTCCAAACATACAGAGTGTCCGGTTTGCGTTGCAAATAATACAAGCTTGGTTATTAAATGAGACACCCTACCTGTATATCACTACGTTTTTGAATACCTCTCTTCGATACTTCCTATAACTAACTTTTTACAGTTTTTGAAATTATTGACATAATTTGAAATCTTTGCAACATTCCGCTTTTTCTTCAACGGTCAATAACAACAATTTCAGTATCTATTCGAAGTTTTCCTTCATACAAACCTTTGGGATTCTTTGTACTTTATTGAATATTTACTAACATTAACGTGTACACGTTATTATTATTATTTCGATTTAGTTGAATACACCAAAATGTTTTTAACCGCTGTCTTTTATATAGCATTCTAGTCAACATTTATGTGCCTATTTTCTCTATATTATTTATGTTTACTAACTTTATAGAAAATTCAAAAGTAATATGTTGATTAGTTCAAACTGGAATTGTACAAAAATAACGTTTATAGATTAGTTTTAATAATTCATTAGCGAAATAAAAGTCTGTAGTATTTTGTCAAGTGATCTTTGTTATCTCACGAAACTGAGATAGATGTCTATTTGGGAATATTGAAGATAAGTGATAGATGAATCGAAGAGAGGCGTCCAATATACAGCTGTTCTATTCAAGAAGACAGACCTCTAATGTTTGTACTGGAAGCTATACAGCCTGTATAATTGCACACAATTTTATGTTAAGCAGGATTTATTTCCGAACATTTTTTTATTTAAAAACTGTTTCTTTAAATTGCTCAGGAAAAGAATTATTTACTCTTCACATGCATTTCCGAATCGTTCTATATGTCCTGTACTTTCTTGTATTTTAATAGTTCATGATAGTTAATATGTAGAATTCAAAGTTTAATTCATATAATGTACCGTAGCAACATAAAGTACTTAGTATTGAAAGCTGTTGTGCCATATTCAATTCCGATGTTACAGGACAACGGTACGTAATTCCGATTATAATCCTTACTTCTGTAATTATTCCGAAGCAAGTAACCCGTGTACAACAGTATACAGAAGCACGAGAAAAGGCAAATTAAAATGTTTCGCATAATTCATGCAACGAGTAAGATTCAGTTGGAAACTGTTTCAGTACATGAAATCGGCAAGCATTTACGTATTTCACGAATTCGGCAGTTTCAGAAATTAAAGGTAGCATGTGCGGCATTCAGTAAATACCAACGCTTCCTAGAGACTACAACCGGAATAACTATGTTTGCCAGAAGGTTTTAAATTGGTGAAAAAACCTTCGCAGAGAAATATTAAGAACGTGTGGTAAAACGGAAATAAAATAAAGGAATCTATTAAATCTCTCGTGAGGAGTGTGCTGAAGCGAATACAAGGAGTTATAAAAAGGGGAAGTTATATACTAAATATTGATAGTGGTAGTAAATATACGTTAGCTTCGCGATGTAAATAAAGAGATCTATATTTTTCCTCCTAAAATCCCAATATGTTACACGTTCGCAAGGAACTTAGCTCTACAGGGTGATACAAATTTGAACGCTTGTGTTTTGTAAGAGTGAATGAAGTATTAGGTAACTAAAAAAGAAAAGTGCATATGTATTTCTAGTGAGTTGCATAGTACAACATTTAGCATTTTTCTAAATAATTTTTTGATTAGTTTTATTATATAGAATGGTACATAGGGCTCTGTTATTAGACTGACTCTCTTCTTAATCATTCACGAATGATTTTCCGAATCGCTTGAGAACGGTATTTGGGGATATAATTTTGTAGGTTGATGACAAACTTAATAATAACTAGTAAACATTCACATGAATTAGTTCTAACTACTAACAATGATTTATTTGAAAAAAAACACAAAAAATTAAAGGCAAACAAACAATAATAAATTTTAAGAAAACTTAATAATGGATACACCTTCAACTTTATTAACTCGACCAAAATCCTCTGAAAAACTTTTTTTCCTTGCCAATTGAGAAGGCGTTGAAATGGAAATATTTCTGTTCTAGAATGAGCTATGAAGTCTAGTGGTGGGGCTAACGAATTTTTTTCGAGCGAACGAGGGTAGTTTAAAATGCTTCAAGGTAGCGCAACTCGCCAAGAATATATTGTTAATACAATTGCGCAAGTCTTGAAAGATACTTTTGAATATTCCAGCCGTGTTGGACGTTCAGTTGTTCTTTAATAGTCGTTTATGTCAAGCGATAGCAAAAACTACAACAACTGTGAATAACATCGGAAAGTTCACCAAATGATGCTAGGTGATAGTCAAATTAAGTTTGGATAGATTGTAGCCACTGTGGGCATCTCGAAAGAACGTCTTTTGTTATATTGTTGGCTTTAGTTTTGGAGATGAAAGATCCACGCTTGTCCTCTAAGAACCAAAAACGTATTCAAACGAACATTTCCAAAGGCGTGTTAAAGAAATGAATCGCAGTTTTAGAGTTGAGTAATAACTGTAGATGAAGCTAGGATACATCAAAAACATATCAAACATTTTGTAAAGTTTTTGATGTTATCGCTCAGCCAGAAATCGGTCGCCCAGAAAAAATTAATAAAAAATTATTATGTTCCAGTTCTATGAAATAGTAGACTGCTGAAAGCTGTTACTATAGTATGGACGTCCTTTGGAATTTGAACCACTCCAAAATCAAAACAGTAGTCTACAAAAAGCATGAGGATACACGAATTTCCGAAACGTTCCGAGGTGTGCCAATGCTTTAGTGTTTGCCATACCACTCCACTTTTCTTGGTATCATTAATGATGTAGTGTTTCTAAAATTGAGAATACAAGGAGAGTCCACATCGTTTTTTACGATATGCTCATTATTTCCTTTCCATGCAATCTTTGCGATTCATTCAAAATGTTTCTAATCATGAGCTACTGCAACCGTTTTATAAAATTTGGACTGTAGAATTCGTAACCACGAGCTTTGTGAAGATCCACTAGATGGCCTAAGGGAACGGTTGAACTTTTCTACCCAATTCTCACATTATTTTTGAACGAGCTGAATGGTCCTTCTTTTGAAAATACAAATCACATCATATTAAAAGCATCGATGGAGTAAATCTGCTAGTTTTATTGTTTAATATCGCTTGTAGTAATGAAATTAAATTTTATAACATGCAGATTGTTTCAAGAAACCAAGTATAAGTGCTTGTTAAGTTTTATTTGAACTGTGAAACATAAAATTTAAATTTAATTTGAAACTATTGAATTATACATTTCCCATTCAATTTTACCAGACATACTGCAGTTCTCAATAGAATCAACAGTATTAACAGAGGTAATGACTACTTCTAATTCACATATTTGTTATTCTCCGTTAATAACATGTTCAACACATTTTTTTCCAGTTAACAACAGTAACATTTTGCTTTACTCACAACAGGGTTTCGCTTTTTCTTCTTCTACCAGTTTTAGCGCATTTTTTTTATTTAAGCTCATATATTGAACCCACAACGGTACGGCAGCAATCTCAACGATCGTTTCATCGTTATTTTTTTGCCAATCCTAATTGATATGAATTAAATAAAGAAGTTTGGATCGACCTATAGTTGATATTTTGATTTCAACCAAACCTACGTGTTTTCCTTTCTTGATGTTGTGAGTCTCCTTTGTTTTATGATTACGGCAATACTTTTGATATCTCGCAAAATCAGTTTTCGAAAACAATAGTAACTCGTTTTTTCTTACCTCAAAGAAATTGAAAAACCATCACTATATGTATAACAATAAGACGTCTGCCTACTTCTAAACGATATCGCGATACTGTACTTAACCCTTCGGTAAATGCTTAACGTTGATTGTAAATCCCATTATCTACATAAACTTTTTCCTCTGTTCCTCATTCAACCGGGTCTCGCCAAGAAAGTATACTGGGCGATTTTTTCTTTATTGTGATTAAATACCGTTGCTACCTGGACACCTGGTTCCCTCTTCTTCATGCACATACATTTTCCTTATGTGCAACGTTGGAAAGAAAATTATCAATACACTAATAATATAGTAAACAACCAGTTATATACCAGCAGCGTTTTTACTTATAACTTAGTTTTGTTGTTGTAAGTTGCTGTGAAAAGGAGAAACAAATTTTAAAAACCAAATATTGTTTTAACAATTTATTCTTGCATCAATCTTAAATCAAATACATTTTATTGAAAAATAGAAAAGTTTGTCAAATCAGGAACAGGAACAACAAAGATGATAATAATGGCAATAACAACCTAAACTAAAAAGAATTAGGCAAATATTTTCTGCCAATTTTCCGGAAGACGCATACTTTGTGCAAAGCAGATTAGTGCCTTCTAAATCCTCGCAAGAGAGAAATGAAACCATTCACGTCTCAGCAGAACATATGAAACCGAGTATTTTACGTTATGTGAAAAAAAAAAATAAAGCAGAAAGAACAAATTTTTGCGAAACAATGTCAAATGCCTTATATGAAAACGTAGAAATTTTAACTAAAATGCTTTTTCATGACGAAGGTATATTTATTGGTGAAGTCAATTTCCGGTTTGTATCCTACGTAAAATACCAAATTTTCTTTCGGTTAACCCTTTAATTATTGATCCTGTACAGATCCCCATGCTCAATATATGGACTGGAGTAATAAGTAATAAACTTTTTGGCTCAGTAAAATTTCTGGATCTGTTGCAAGACCGTATAATCCCACCAAGATACTTTGAAAACTTCCTGTGAAATAATACTTCAGCTTTATTATGTTTTTTTCATTGTTTTAATTAATTTTTAGAATAAAATACTTTCTTTATAAAAAGCATAAGCAAATTCTTCATCATTTTATTGTGTTCTGCGTTGCCAATACAAATATTATTTCCGCACCAGATTCCGCTATCCCTTCTCAATGAATTTGAATAGTTTCGTAGTGAATTTAAAAAGTTTTATGTCCGCTGGAGAGTTTAATTGTTCGGTACAAAAAAAAATGAATTTTAGTAGATCCCTTGAACTAAAAGTAACGGATTTGCAGAATAGTTATTTTATTTGCATTAGAACGAACGCAATAGCATTGACAACGTTGAATTTTACTAGCAGGTCATTGTTTCTCGTTTGCGGAATCGTAGAAGTGTAACCGGTCGCTTACTGTTTCACTAATGCGTTGACAATGTTCTTTTTAGAGTTACACGTAGAAACAATGTACATATGTGAAATAAGGGAAAGAACATGTCGCGCAAGTAATTGACTGAATAGCATTGTTAGCATTATTAAAAGTTTAGTTAATCTAAATTTTATACAACACGTTTGTGGTGCAAATTCATGTTGTCATTGATTGTATGATAGAAACGCAATAATGGTACCGAATTTGATTTGATAGTTCCTGTTGCTATTATAAATTTATTTCATCTAGATTTGGTTTCTGTAACTATATATACGCACATATAACAAAGTTCGAACGTTTTCCTTCTACAAAGACCCTTGTAAATTGCAACACAGACAGTTTCAAATAGGGTTAGTTTCCACAAAAAGTTGACAAACTAAATTGGAGCTATCGTTCACTCACCCGTTCTCTCTAGTCATTGTTTTCGCAAACTTTGGCATCAAGCATGAAATTAATGACAACTATAAGGTAATTAACATTAGTTTTTAGCAGCAGTATTATTAACAAATTATTATTGGTAAAATTTATCGATTTATTAGAAAATAATAGATGGACCAAAGCAAATATTTAAACAAATTTCAAATTTATTTATTTTTATTAAATTTATTTATTTAAAAATTTGTCTAATTTCCTGTGAGCTTTATAGCATTTAAAAGGTTATTTTTATGAAATTTTGAAAAAGTCTCAGTTCTAGAATTCGAAGCGTATGAATATTTATTTATGATATCTGTATTACAGATGGATCAAATGTCGATTGTGAATAATAATAAAAAAAAAAAGATTATTTCATTGGAGAAATGTTTGACAAGTCCGTAATTAAAAAAGCAACGGCGGATGTAGCAATTTTCATCTTTGAAGGAAGTCGCGTTTAATTCCGCGTGTGTCGGTGCTCATGTTTTTAATTATTGACAATAATTCACCCGCCATCTATGAATATTGACAGGGAAGAGTTTTTAATATAAATTAACTTCTGCAGTCGTAAACAGCGAGGTTGTTTAAAATTCGTTCGTTTAAATTATTTCCTTAACGAGATAGAGCTCCTTCGTCCTGCTATTTCTATGATTGTACGTTATGAAGTTGTTTTTCATTAATGTTATGGTTTTTTACTTCGATAATTACTTTCTATTTGCTTGCTATTATTACTATGTTCTTGTATATATAGGTCGTAGACAGAAGGTGAATAGTTTAGCAGTATTCTGAGGAAATTATTTACAAGACTTGCTAAAATTTAGTATATATAATTAAGTATTCAACAACCGCAGGTAAAAGAATTTGACGGATCAAATCAAAATGCCATAATTTTAAATTATTTTCCAGCAATGTTAGTTTGATGTATCACTTATTATTATTTTTAATTTGAGTGTTTTGACAGCGTTATATTTCAATATATATAGGGTGAATAGGAAGGAATGAACCAAGTTCCGGGAGTGCACTGTACATGTGAAAATAATGTAAAAACTCATTGTTTTTTATTCGATTTTCATTTATTTTCAAGGTGTAACGTATTTACAAATAACCAAAATTCCATATATTACATTTCTTTTAATCATAGAGTTGATAATATTGCCATTGACTTTTATGCTTCGTCAACTTGAACAAGAACTTGGAAACAAATGATAATCGAAGCATATAAGCTTTTTGCATTATTTTTATTTGTACAACACATTCCTAGAGTTTGGTTTTCGTTCTTCACGATTCGTCCTGTACATATATTTTTACCGATAACTTTTTTAGAATATCTTGCAACAAACTTCGAATTGTCTTTGTTTATTGTCCATAAATTATACACTGCTGCATAATGAATCAAGCATATTCAATATTATGTTATTAACCCGCATTTGTTAAAGTCCCCCGGACACATTAATTAACAGTTATATTGAATCGCTATATTTTGACTTAGACTAAAGCAGAATTTCACGTTCGATTTTCCAGAAAGTGCTATTATTATATTTTAATGGACTTCGATTGACAATAAAAAGGCGATTTCAGCCGATAAAATTTAAACATGTAATATTGCTTTCTAAGCCAAGTTAACGCTCCTTAGAAATATTGATCGTAAGGATTACGTAAATTTTCTTTGAAATGTAATAGAAAAATATTAAACAGAGAGTGTCACATAAAAAAAAAATCAATGGCACCATAACTTCATGTATAACAAAGAATAACGAAGTTGGCACTTCTAGATTAAATTTTCTTGATTTTGTTCTTCGCAACACAGAATACGTTTGATAAAACAAATGTAAATTTTAATATATAAATGCTGCTGCAACTTTATTTTTATGTTAATAAAAATAACATTCTCAAACACGGCATGCTAGGTTTAAGTGAGTATCAAATGAGGGATGTTTCAAAAAACTGGTGATTTCGTTCCTCTGCAGAACGGGTCATCGAAATTACGGCGTTTCAATTTATATATGTATATAAAAAAAACAAAAGCTTCAGTTTTTTTCAAATTATGTTTTCTGCTACTAATCTGCACCATACAATCAGTCGAAGTCTAGATATATCGTTTCAACATACGGGTCACAAGCATGGGACACACTTTTGTAACATTTGGCCTTGGAGTAGCGATTAAAAGTAACACTATACTTAACTAATGTATAGATAATGTTATATAAACCTTTAATATCCTTAATATCGGTTATATTGGACTTTGTAATCTTGTAAGGGTAGGTATTGCTCTTATATATAATCTACGCATTCTTCAACAACGGTTCACGTGCCATGTGTAAAGTGTTATTCAACACAGTTTATTTTCATTTAATGACTTCTGCAGTAATACTAGCTGAAATCTTTTAAGTGACGCGTCAACTGATGTAAATACCAAGTGAGGGTCGTTTTCTTGAATTTCATTACAAATGCCATTGATTTGACTTTCCCAACATATTCCAATGTTTGTGCACGCATTTTTATTCACGTGTACATTGTTTGGAACTTCACATTAAAATGGGAACCATCTCTACAGTACTTCAAAAGTTATTTGTACCGTTGTTGAAACTTAAGCTTTCTTGGTGCTCGGATTGGAAACCTTGAAAATTAATCGAAAAGAATTGAAATTGAAAATTTTTTGCCAAAAAGTAAATAATGAAAATTCATAAAATGTCATTTAGAATCGCAAATATGCTTCAAGTAGTATTCATCAACAAAACAAAACTATTTTTAGGGCTTCTATATTTGAAATTTGCAGCAAATCTTGGCAGTATCGCCAGGATTGTCGGCATTACTTCATAAAGGCTATTGTTTTTTTTGCCGCTGAAATTTTTGTATACTATTACTTTAATTGTAACATTAATTGCACATTTTTAAAAGATCCCGCTTGTTTAACTTAATATTTCATTTTTTTTTCTAATATTAAAAGACAATATGTGTTCAAAGAATTAGAACAAAGGAGAGAGCATAATTCATTATTTTACATCGTCTCAGGTTTAACATCATTTTACAGTCTGATCTGCAATCTACATTTTTCATTCTTGTATCTTCAAGAGAGTAAGCCAGTATTTTTTTTTAGAACTTATTTAAATTCTCGTCTAGTACTATAGTGGACTTACTTGACGCTTAAATAGATAATTCAGAAAACTGTGGAATAAGTGCAGTGAACGAATAATCCAATAAGACACATTCAGCTCACCTAAATTGGAGAATATCACCAAATCGATCAGATAACCTCCGACGCTACCGCTATTAAAGATATCTTCACTCATCTGAATGTTTCAGACGAAATTCCGTTAGAGCGAATAAGATAATGTTAAGTTACAGCGTAAGAAACCTGTTAAAATAACTTCGTCGTAAAGTTGTACGGGGGTTTCATATAAATTTTTGCAGTGAACCAAAAACAAAATATTTGATTATACTAAATATATAGGAAACCAAGGGTCAATTCTATTTCAATTAAGAAATAGCTATCACCTACATACTCCTTTCTTCGTTTTAATTTATTTCTATTACTTTTTATCACGAAAAAAATAATAATAAAGTGTCGAGAAAATGTGATATACAAAGAAAAATCTCTCACATATTAAGTAATTTAAACACAAGTAATACAAATAAGCGATTTTAGTTAAATTTTGCGACTGCTCGGGGATCACTCCCGTAAGAAAAATATTGTTGAAAATTATTATAAGATGTAACTTGCATAGATAAGTAGATATTGCAGCATTTCATAATATATGTACCAGTCGAAGAATTTTTATTTACAATTGAGAGATTTACTGTTAATTCATTTAAATGAAAAGTTTAGTTTAGAAAAGATTCAACGCTTGCATTGTTCAAAGAGAAAATTTCCGATTCATAGGCCCTAGGAGGCAGTTAGTTCTTTAAAAATTAGTTACACCAGTTACAATTAACAAGTGGTTGTTACCGCTTAAACCAGGTATAGGAACAGCGAATATACATCTTCTGCGGTAATGTACTCATATACCCTGTGTTCCATTAAAAATTGGGTCTTAAATTCTGAACGTACTGTACATGTCAAACAAAATTTTGCGTTTCTGAAAGGTACCAAGTTTCCGTTGTCTCCGGTATAGATATGGCAAATTCATTTAATTGTCTTTCTGATATGTTATTTTAAAGAAAATTCTAAAAGAAGAAAGAAACAAAAATCAAAGGAACTCAAAACCAGTTGGTTTTAGAAGTACGAAAGTTAGAATGGAATCCGGAGAAAAATCCGGAAATAAAAGTAAAAATATCAAAGATGGTTACGACTTCCGGCAAAACCAGAAGTAAGACGAAGCCAAAACAAATTATTGTAGTAGAGCGGATGCACTTATTGTTCGCTACAAATTTTCAGAAATTTTCAGAGCTTAAGATGCTAACTGCGAAAGCTTTCGGTGAGTGGGTTACGTAAAAAACGCTATATACGAATTCCAAAGGAGTTCAAATCTATCCCAATCTGTCTTTTTAAATACAATAAAATGATTTGAGCCTATCATTTAGAGCTCTCAAAAAAATGAATGAAGCTATATTTGGACTACTAATGTTAATAGCTGATTTGATCAAAATAAGGTAGTAAGGTATATGAGCAATCGCTAAGGATGATTAGGTAGTTGTATTCGGCAGCATTGAATGGATTTACACTACCTGAATCAGAAAAATTTTGTTTATTAAAACCTCCCCCATTAGTACTTTGAACAATGTTGTCCCAATCTTGCTTCGAAATACTGCTGTTTAACTATATGCACGCATTGCATTATTCACTTCGAACGCATCAAGTAACTTTGCATGAAGAATGAAAGAATGAAGAAAAGTGTCCATAACGAAAACAATTAAAACATTGTACAACCTTTTGAACATAACCTTCCGTTGCACAAGTAACTTTAGAAACGAATACAAACCAATATACATTTCGACTCTTGAACGAGACCATTAAGTTGTTTGTGAAATTGCAGCAGCAACATTCGTAACGCTCTTTCACTATCGGTGATATTAATTCACTCAATTCTGTTAGTACGTCCGAATCTTAAAGACATTGCCTAAAGCTATCTTAACTTCTCTCTTACATGATTGAAGGCTGGATTTGATATTTCAATCGATCTTATTGTAATTTACGGAGAAAATTTGATCTATTAACATTGAATGCAAATTTTTACTTCTTTTACCCTTCAAGGACACATGAAAATGATCAGAATCTCTCACATCGTACATTCGAATAGTTTTTGTTGATTCAATTTCGGAATTATGAATCTTTACAATTTCTTTGGTCGCCTTAATAATATTTTCCAACAAATTCGAGATTCGAACGTTTTGATTAACTCTTAAAGATAAAGGAGAAAAGGTTTCTTTTTCTCCTTTGTCTATTTCAAATGGTTGTTCGGCTTGCTTTTTGTGGCTTCATATTCCATACAGCTACATTCTAAATTCAAATTAGCGCCATGAATTAGATTTACCGCCGATCTAATTCCATCCCCAATTCTCTTCGCCTGATATATACGACAGTTCGCAGTCCGCTTGCGGAAACATATTTATTCCTTAAAAACAAAGATACGCCTGGACATTAAAACGCGATCTCAGAAATTCTACTTCGATACGAATTAAAGACAGCCTGCTGTTCATTGAAACTAAGCATGTTCCGGGTTTGAAACGTACAACATCTTTCTTATTAAAATAAAAACTCGACGTTTCGTCCGCATTCGTACGGAGGTTCTTCAGGAAAGTGGTAGACAACAGTTAGTACGGCAACACACCGGAGTAACTCAGCATGTGATCTATGTCAGAAGCGAAAATCAACTATTTAAAAAAATAAAATAACTGACACAAAAAATTCAAATACATACGTTCGTCAGATCTCACTTTAAATGCAATAATGATCACAATTTCCTTCTAATAAACCAAAATTAAATGATTTCTTAAAGAAATTTACTTATAAAATAATAAAGCACCGGACACTAAGTTCAGCAAACTCGGTAACTTGAACGACTATGAGAAATGCTATATACCCAAACTGGTTGCAAGATTAAAGTGAGATTTGACGAACACATTCTGTTAGATTAATCAAGGACAACCCACATGTAGCGACACATACATATTACTAACTGGGCATACATGTACTTTTGATAAGTATTCTACTTAAAATAAATGAAAGTCATAAAATGAACGTTCTAGAAGGCTATTTTATAAAAGAAGGTTTACTGTTGAATCCGGACAATATTTTGAATGAGCAAACAGATATAATAAACTCTCTTTAAATTAATCCTGCAATAGTTAAAGGATCCCTTCCTATTAAAAATTAAATTTAGATATATCAGGTTTTCTCGCTTCTGATTATATTGTAGCTGTGTAAAACTTTTAGCTTTAGTGTCTAACCTTATATTGCTCAAAATTTTGATAATTAACTTAAAAAGTGAGCTGATGTCCCTAAAATTCTTTACGGCAGACCTGTATGTCGTTTGACATTTAAATTTTCGCTAGTAATTGTTCCTAAATATTTAGTTTCTTCTAGTCCTTTTGTCTTCATGTACGTAACATATTTTGTTACGTATTGTCCCATTAGTGTTACCCACACATCTCATCTTGTCACCTGTTAGCTTGTTCACATATCCAAAATGAAGCCCCCTTATGGGTAAAAAGCGCGATATGTGACACAACATTTCTTTTAGACTATTATTCTTGGGACATAGATGATAGAGGAGCTTTTGGGCCCGTTCCCAAAGCTTTTAAATAAAGTCTTTCTACAACAAGATTAAGTGTAAATTTTAGCAATTTTGACAATTGTTTGGAATGACGATAGTTTTATATTTGACTTTGTTTATCTGTCATGAGGGAATCGTCTCGGCAAATTTCTAGTTAAAAGGTGATTATTTGAAGAATTCAAATTAGAATTCAAGAGTGAGTTAATATAATTATTCAGAAGCACCTGACTTTCATACAGAAATACGTAAGCATGGCGTTTATGAAGAGGAATTAATAAATAAGGTTAGTTGTCATTTAAATGTCTCATTTAAAATTTCATGTATCAATTCTAAATTGCCCAAAGAGTTGTTTTAGAGTCCTTGTGACGTTTACTATCCTTATTTTATATGTTCCCGCTTTGGCGCAATGGCACATGCGCATATGGGACATCTATTATTTAAATACATAAAACATACGGGGGATGTTTCCAAAGCTCTGGGAATTGTGCTCTAATGAATTATGCATAACTTATGGCCGGGTATTGGTGATAGACATGTCTATGCTACTATCTAACGCAATATTGTTCAGTCTAAGTCTGGTGTTGGACTGATACAGATGCGTTTTCGTACCATTTTGTAACCGTGGAACCGTGGAAGACGCGGTTAAATCTTAGCAATAATTTTCTTTTTGTGACAAGAGGGCGTGAAAGCTTCAGAAACTATTCAACGTCTGCGAAAAGTAAGTAGTGGTAAGTCCGCAGAATCTAAAAGTAGTGCATATCGGTGGATCGATCCTTTTAAAATGGATGAAAGAGCTCCAAAAGACAATCCATGCAATGGTCGCCTGAGTACGTCGGTAAACGAAAGAAACATCACTGCTATGCAGGACCTGAAAGAGGACAGGCGAATTCGTCAAATTAGGGTACGTCTAGGAATAGGTACATGACATCTTACATAATTGTTTGGGCGCAAACAAGGTTCCAGTCGGCTGGGTGCTAAAACTGTTAGAATCGGAAAAGACACTCAATAGGTCTGACGCTTGTCGTCAACTTCAAGAGCTGCTAGCCCGTTACGGTGATGAATTTTAGGACTGACGAAACATGGGATCCTTACTTCATTTTTGAGACCAAAAATCAATTCAGAGAATGGCTTAAACCGGAAGAAGGGCCTCCATTTAAGACGCGTGCAGTTCCGTTTGTTGGAAAGGTAATGCTTACTGTATTCTGGGATTGCCAAGGTATCATTTTTATAGATTATCTGCGGAAAAGTATTATAATTAACGCAGAATATTATTCGAATTTATTATCCGGACTATTGCGGCAGGAAACGCCCTGGAAAGATGCATAAGCATCCGTTATTGCAGCGGAATAATACAAGGCACCATACGTAAGGGAGACAAAGGCTGTTTTGAGCGATTTACGATGGAAATTGCTTCCGGATCCACCTTACTCACAAGATCTCGCACCCGGTGATGTTCATCTGTTCCCAGTTCGGAAAAATCATTTACGGGGTGTTCGAATTGAGTGTTTAACTGAAATAAGTCATAAATATTACTATGGACTATGGAGACGCCGAAAAAGTAATTTGTAGTATTGATGAAAAATGACAAAATAAAAGATTTATAGCTAAATTCCCAAAATTCGGAGACTTCTCTCGTATTAAGGTAGCTAGAAAATAATAAACCTACGTATGAAACAATGTCATCTTATCAGGTTTATTACAAAAGCATCTAATGTTCTACAACTTCTATTTTATGGAATAAACACCTTTTAAAGGCAATAAATGCAGACATCTTGTATGGAAATCAATGCGTACGTGAATACAACAACGTGGTTCTTACCGAATAGTTATACTAATAAATCTGCTAATATCTCTCGACGGGAGCTCTTACAAAATACATAAATCAATAGGTATTAATTTTTAAGCCGTTCATAAATAAAAATCTTCAAACCGATTCAGTTTTTTCTTCCCCTTTTTTCGTTCTTAAATACAGTTTTATGTTTGGGAGCGTTTTTATCATAATAAGTATTTGTCACGATATATAACCGTAAATTTTTTTGCATCATTAATCTTTAAAGATTCAATTTCGATGAAGTGCTTACAGGAAGTGATTTTTCAGTGTATTTACTGAATTTTCAGTGTTTTTCTCAGGATAGAAACATGAACTTTTAAGCGTAAAACCTAACATTTTATGACGCTTAGACATTGCGTTTATGGGTTGCTTGAAATATTTCATTTTCTAATAACTCTTTTAAGGATTATTATGTAAAAACGAGACCTTGTTTGAAATTGTTTTATTCGTTTTTCGCTGTTCATATTATTATAATTTCCTCTCAACACTAAAAGAAGGCTGGTTGTTGATTCAACCAAACTTGTAACTTTAACAATTATCCAGCGGCGGAGAGTGATATCCACTTGGTTAAAGACTCGGATAACTCATTTTCTATATGTTATCACTATATATGCCAACATCCCACTCATACACTAAACTTCGGTAAAAGAACTTGGAGCAATTTACGTCAGGCAGAAATATTTTAAATAAATTTTAGATACCCTTAAACTTACCTTATTCATATATTTCCATTCTAAAAAGAAATTTTATTAACAAATTCTGGGATCTGGCATGCGGGTTCCTCAAAATCTAACACAATGACTCAATTGAAGATTTCGAAAGGCAAATTATGAGTGGTTTTAAACTTACTTCTTTCAAAATATACGTAGACGATTGTTCAGTGTGTATATACCAACGGACAAAATACACAAACGGATAAAAATTCAATATGTTTCGTCCGAAATTACGCTCAAAAATGGTAACGTTGCACCAACGATAAAATGTAGATCAACATTCCATATATCCTGCAATTATCATAAAAAGAAAATAACAGAATTTTGAACCTCGTAATAATCGAGTCGCATAAACATTTATAATTTGAATTTTCCAAACCAAACGATAAAAATAATAAAAGCTGAGCAAACTCCTGTAATTTATTGAATTCGATGTGATAATTTTAATGGTTTCCACAAAGGAAAGACATTAAAACGTTTAAACGGTAAAACGAACAAACATTACAGCTTTAAGAAAACAGTAACTACGGGGCACACATTTAATTTTAATAGTGTATCTATATCCAACAAATTAGTTAAATACAAAGCAAAATGCATATTTGAAGTGATTCAAATTAACAAACACAAAGTGCTGTACATGCCGAAATTGAAATTTAAAAGTTTGCTATACGATTTTGTAAGGTTTTCTTTCCTTTCAACATTACTGCATACAGCTTCAGTTTGTTTTCACGATCGTCGTATGTGTGTTGCTTAACTGGGAATCGAGATTGCGCTTTTCGTTTTGCCGCTATTTGGGGAAAAGTCACAGTCTTAAATAAATAAATTATTTGTGATGTGGGGTGCTTTATAAATAAGAAGAAATGTTTTTAACATGTTATAGATTAAAGAAAATAAAACAAAATATTTCTAACGAAGTTTTATTAGTGAAATCTTAACATGGTTTTATTTTACAGAAGTCTACATTGAACCTGTAAGAAGATACAGCCGCCCCATCGAGGTTTAAAATTACACTCATACAAAGAAAGGTAAGAAGTTACATTATTTAATCGAAATAATATAACGTAATGAATAAACAACGTATTGAAAACATAAATAAGTAAATAGCTCAATAAACAATCTATGAACAAATATAAGAAGAATGAAGGCAAGGAATTAATTTCTGTTGAGCCTATAGAGAACAACCGACACATGATAAAACCAGAGCAGAGGAGAATACAATAATAACACTCGGCAGTGTTTAGTTAGCCAACTTTTCCAAACATAATAAGATGCCCATAACGGGGGAAAAGCGCCCTCCGATGGCTTACGATAGGCGATTGAAGGTCATCAAAATTGCATGATAAAATTCATTCAATAAATAGGCAAGTGTCACTGCTGTATTCTCCCTACGCTGTGATAATACCTCCAATTGATAATTTAATTGTTTGCGGCGTTGAGGTTTTGCAACAACACCATTTAGTATAACCAACGCTATCTATTATATTGAAGCATTCACAATGGATAGACTTTTAAGCATTTGAGTATTACTCGTGCAGCGGACTGTAATACAGAATTTGAAAGCTGAATATTTAGCGGAATTTTGTTTTTTCTTTTCACAAATGCCTCATTATGCAAAAAATATGTTTTCATACTTGATTATTTGACTAATAGGTGCTGGGCTTAAAAAAGAAGAAGCTGATGCTTCCAAAAATCTTTATAGAAAGTTTGTTCCGCGAGAAAAAGAAATACTTCTGCATCGAACACAGGTCCTGCAAAATTTGCGACCTCCATCCATGTCTTCAAGAAACAAAAAAATCGGTTTCGACTTACGCTAATTTCAATCCTTCAACAATCTTCCTTCAACAGCAATACTTCTAAATCAAAACCTAAGCGCCTTCCATTCAATTGTATCAAATGCTTCATTAACAACCGATACTAATAATCTAATTTTCCATTTTTCATGAACTGCATAGTTATTTAGATTTCTTTGTTGTTCTAATTGGCTTCTATTTGTTTAATTTAATTTAGATACTAAAATGCTCGTTTATTATATATTCTTTTACTAGTTTAGAATTTCATTCATGTATTCTTCTCCCTTTCAATGTACTTAACTACTAAGAAGCTTAAAAAACGCCTTCGCCATCACGTCGTCGAAAGTTGGGTAAAAGATCGCGGTTGTCAAGGGCACTGAAATGTTGTTTGAAAATTGGCATGTTTAAATAAGAGCGAAGTGACTCAGCATATCAAAATTAGAACACATTGTCACCGAGACATGCCCGTTCCTTTCTACACTGATGTTCGTGAAGCTTTTGTTGGGGGCGATATGCTCCTTAAACCATTTGATAATCCGACGCATAAACAATTTCGGGCTGAAATACTCAAAAACAAACACCCCACGAGTCAACTCTTCGGAAAATATATTTATCAACACGATAATAAGTCAAATGAGTAATTTTTACCAAAGAACATTTATAAATAACAATACACGATTATATTAACTCTGCCTTACACTGCCATCGTATTTAATTGTATTAGGCGAACTTTCTTAATATGTGCCTTAATTTCCCGCTATCCTATCTGAACGCTACTTTATTCTAGTTTCATCGTACCCCATGCGAAAGCTACACTAAACATTCATTACTCTGCTAAAAGAGTGCTGTTTCTGCAATGACACAACAATTCAAATTACTTACGCTAATCTCCTTATGTATTCTAGATTTTTCTTTTATATCCATAAAAATAAGTCATTGTATAAAAGATAACAGCATTAAATCTTCATACTTATAACTGTATATGGCAGCATTACATATGCGTCTATATTTGAAACTACATAACTAGCTAGTTCCATGCTGCATCAACACTGACGTGGTATGCAAGCATCATTTCTAAAATTTATTAGAATATAGTGCTGGGCTATCTAGATATGTGTATCGCTCATTAGCATTTGTCTAAAAAGAGGTCCCTCAAGTTTGCTTTCCTTTGTATAAAATATTTCTTCGGTTGCACAAGTTAGAACAAGTTCTTGATTTGGTTTCATGAGTCAAATTTCTGAGTGCAGATGTATAACAACGCAATTTACAATTCTACAATTCTGCAAGATCTAATGATCGTGGCCATCACTCTAGAGCTCCCCCTTCTCTTAGTCAAGAATTTATAGAAAATTCCATTTATGTATGTAATTCCTAACGTTGAATTGGTAATGATGACATATCCTATCGTGTTGAAATCAGGCATTGGAATTTAGATCATTATGTATGTATTATGTATTAGTTAGAGTAAGAGATAGAATAATTTGATTCTAAATATCTGCCATGTGTAGAATTTCCGTTGATAAAGAAAATAACAACAATATATCGCTATGCTCAGTATAAATTTCTGCCCATACGTTTACTTTTTGTTGTCTTTAGGTATGGTCAATATTGATTTAGGCGTTGTATTAGATCATTTTCCCAGAACCAATATGTGAGGTAGGTTCCGAGAGATCAATACCGATCGTTACCTATCAAAGGTTGAGAGGGACCTTCTTTAATACGAGCAACACAATAGAAGGACCCACCGATCGATCTTCCTCCGTTGAGGAATCGGACTCGTGGTTGGAGTTTCCTACTAGTTCAATGTGGGTCAGCAGCCTTCCCCCTAAGAGGTTGACATTACATATTTCTTGTGGCTTTTACAGAAAGTGAGTGGGGAGAATTCATTGGAAATGCTTGAAATAGAAGGATGGAAATCACTTTCCATTAATGTGCAAACCTATATACTTACATTATGATTTAAACGATATTTGGCATGCAAAAAAACATGGATTTTCGGAGACTGTCTAAGTGAAATGATAACATAGGCTTCCACGGCCAGAGTCGGTTGAAATTAAACGTGTTCTGTTGCATCGTGTCGTGGTTAATCGAAAACTTGAAGTTTCACGCACTTCGGAGAGAGAAAGGTGATAGGCCACAGCTGACACGATGATTCAACGTGAACCATCTCAGAGGTAAAAGTCAACAGTGAATGTGGTGCAAGTAGCACACTTTTATATCGGCGATGCGTGGAGCCTGTCGCTGGTTAGTTGGATGTCGCGATCTCTGTCAGTCGAAGATCTGTTGTTACAAATAACGGGCTTCCATGTGTCTGCGAGGACTCTTTAATTTTGCGACTGTAATAGTGGTAAAAATTATAAAGTAATGAAGTCGCACTAAATAATACTTAGCGACCAGTGTCTAGGTAATGCTCAGCGTTAGCCAAGTTCGAGTGAGGGCCAATTCTAACACAATGTTCGTGCTACTGCTCAGTTAATTTAATCTCTGGCGTGATTCGCACGTTGAGTTACAGTGCTAACTACGGCCATAACATATGATTATGGGCGAAACGTCGAATTTTCGGTTAATCATGACATAGTCCAAACTGGGAACACGTTTAATCTTAACTCGTCTAACTGTTTCTTCTCACTAGTTGCAACCTTCCGTGCTCCAGATCTAAACAACAACGTTTCTTTAAATCAGTTCAAAATTTTGCCCGCAATATATTGAGTAGTTAGTTTCTTATTTGCTATCCTTTATCCAAAAGGACACACACTCCTTTTGCTTTTTTACCGTCACCAACCGTCATTAAAATTGTTATTTTTTCAGTTTCAATTGATTCATATGGTTACGTTATGTTGATGCAGGGCAGTTTTAAAGTGATTTTGATGATACCAATCTATTAAAAAAAGTGAATCCATAATATCACGTGTCAAAGCCGAGAAACAACATTTTTTTTCTCACATAACACAATCCAATTCAAGGATATCGTCAAACAACTTTTATAGGAAATATTTCTTATGTAACGTGTTATATAGCACATGAAGAAGTCTTATTCAATACAGTTTCAGCACGCTGTATATTAATACAACAATTAACACTTATACAATTAATACTTACTTATACAATTAATACAACATATTATTTTTTAATTAATATGCGGAATAAACGGAAGAATTAAATGTCAAGTTTAGCATCTTTCTGGCATCCGTATTTGTTGCTTCCAAATAGGCTATCTACTCTAGTTTATCTAATAATAAATAAATTAGTTTAAAATTGACTTCGTTAAATTTCCGAGGTTTCTCATGAACCTCGTATAGGTC